>OY292398.1:23164666-23764666 GCA_958496205.1 Idaea biselata | reverse complement strand
TCAGTCTACTGTTAGTTGCGTTTAGTTTTTGCTTTAAGGTGTCAAGAAATTGTTCGTTAGTTAAATTCGGTTCTTCATGTCTCGAGTGAATTTTATATTTGTTTTTGAGTTCATCAATATGTCTTATAACACCTGCATTTCTATTACCTTTAATATATTGAATTAGCCTACCTATGCCTCTTCTAAGTGATTGTATTTTATTCTGTAGTCTTTTCTGCCAAGGTGGTATGTAATTATTGTTGGATGTTCGTCTAATGTTTAAGTGTTCTTTGATTCTAGAACCATAACAGACAGCTGCAGTAAATGCAGCACAATATATTATTGTTTGGGTTGTCGTCAAATCATGTTCCGCTTTGAGATGAACTGGGAGAAGTTTGGTATCTATGTAGTTTACTATATATGCTAATTTTCTGGATGTTTTTTGCCTTGGAATGTATGGTCTGTGAATCGGTTCAGTATTTTGATACTTCTGTAGGGCATTTTGGAATTCTTTACTAATGTTGTTATCATCTATGTGCACATTATGTCCCACTGGGGCATCAATACTTTCTTCTTGTTGTGCATTTGATTCTGATAGGGTGAGTGTGGCTGTGATTTGATTGATGTTAGTGACTGATGTTTCATCTGGGGATTGTAAAGGTAATGCATTGTCATTTAATATTGTAGGTTCTTGGGCTATATGTGGTTGCGTTACAGTGTGGCTGGATTCATTGTGAACTTGGTTATCAATTTCATTTCTAATTTCCTGTAATCTACTTTCAGTAATTAATTTATTTTTAAGTATTGATCTTTTCTGGTCGGCTATTCTCTGTTCTGTAAGCATATTCGTCAGTGGAAAGGCGACATTGCTGAAGCGCCAAAACGGTACTTTTGGGAAATGAGGTTTAAAGTTTTTTTTTACGAAAAAAAATTCATATCTTTTTTTCCTTTAACCACAACGAGTTCATATTAATATATGTATATATTTATACTTGCGTTCGCAATTAGTAGCTGTTTCTAGATCTATAGGTCCCCTGGTTCGTAAAATAAGTGTCGCTTAAGCAAAAATCACGTGGCTTATAATTAAATGTTGGTCAGGAAAATATTGCCAATCTACCATTATTGTCTCAAATTTAGTCTTTGCAATTTGCTAATTAATAGCTATAACGTTTAACCAAGTAAAGAAAAAATACTAATAAACTAGAAATGTATGAAGTTATGGAATGAAAAAATGCTAACTATTGCTACACGTAGTAAAACTTCGTAAAGAAAAATTGCTTAAGAAAGGAATAACTGCAAATGTAATTTAAGCAAATTATCTTAACACTTATAAACCTAGTCAAATATTAGATGTTTGTAAAGTAATACAATTGCTTATTTGATTTAAATTAGGAAATACTAAAATTGCAATGTCTTACTGACTAATTGTTTTTACTGTGATTAGTTTACACAAGTGCAAAGCCACAAGTCCTGACCCATTTGTTCCAACATTTGAAAGCGAGACAACCGATGTCTGCGCTCATCCAGGGCAGGGCCGTAAGCGGCTGTCCGACCAAAATATGACCAGATTCAGGACTTCCAAGTCATTCGGATCGGATCAGAGGAGACGGGACAGAGCGGCAAACCTCGACGCGAAACAAAACGATCTAGCGTGGCGACAAAGGCTTCCGTTGTAAAAGCCGATACCACTTCCAGGTGAACGGCCTTAGTGGCCAGGCAGACAAAAACACACAAATACGCCTTCGTGTCCCTCTTGTTACGATAGGTGATCGTTTTGACCCCAAAAAGTCCGGTACCGACCCGTCGAACGGCCTAGCCGTCTGACAAACCCGGTCCGACGGAAGATATGTGGTTGCATTGTGGAGGCTTCTACCTTGTACTAAGCCAAACATCGAAATAGGACGCTGCGAACCACTTGTCGGGAAGACTAAATCCTAAATTCCCGATGTGAAATTCAAAGTAATGCCATACATCCCGCGTGTGCATTCTTCAAGTGTCTATCAGAGACTAAAAGCTCCACCTTGGTTAGCAAAAGTGGATGACGACTACCGAAGGGCAGGTCAGCATTCCTAAGTCGATCTCCAACGCGTAGCAGTCCACCTCCGTCCAGAAATGGGTTAAGCCAAAGCTTAAGGGAGACCGCTCCCTTAAGCTTTGCGCCTCCCGTGCGCAGAATCCTTAGTTCGTCCTCGAACCGTTCAGCCTGAACCAACCGGATCAAAAGCAAGAGCGAACTTCTGCGTTCTTCAACGCTCGCAATAGGCGACAGTTGCTTCTTGCTCGGCTGCCAGCAGTTATGTACAAATCTCCTGATCCAGTAGGTCACGCCTAACAGCTTGTTTAATTTGTTGTATCGAGCCGTCAACCAGTTCGGGTCTGGTTTCGGTTCATTCGTTAACGCAAGAACCTTCAGTCCGGGCAACAAGGATAGAGAGCCATCGATCACGTTAACTGGGCATGATGATTCGGGCTCCGTCAACCATTCCGGTCCCCACCAGAGTTTATGCTGCACCAATTTCAGTTCCTCGAGAGGCACAATCCGCGGGATTCCAGCTCGCAGGAACATGTTTCCAAATGAAGTCCAAACAGGCGTTCTGTACCTGACATATCCGGTTGGCCACCAATGTCTCCAGCGTGTGAGACGCTGCACGTAGCAACGCTAGGACTACCTACTTGAGTGCCGGACCATGCATAGACATATCGGATGTCCACCGTGGGCGACAGTTCCTTGTGCACATAGCGCAACAATCTCGACAGCAGTGAGCGGATAGCGACGAAGGGACTCGACTTCAGGCCGAACGTGTTAGTGTTGAGCTCATAAACGATCACCGGATCGTCAGGGTGCTCCCGCCAAAGTATCAATTGAAATCTCCTGTCGTCAGGATGTATATCTGTTTGACGGAACATCATCCGAATGTCCGCCCCGAACACCACGTGATACCTTCGGAGGTTCAAAATGATATCTCTATGCAATTTCGGACCGGAGTGGAGACATTGGTTCAAAGAGACTCCAGTCGACGACGACGGTGCCACTCCGTCAAACACCGTCTGCAATTTTCCAGTTGAGGCCTTCATCACCGCGTGATGAGGCAGAAAAAAGTGATCTGTCGTTGTTCAGTCGACAGTCGCCCGCGACATGTGGCCCAAGGACTCGTATTCGCGCATGAACTCGATATACTTCTCCCGAAGTACCGGGTGGCACGACATTCGACGCTCCATGGCCAACAACCGTTTTTCTGCCAAGGCCCTCGATTCTCCCAGCAGCGGAGGGCAGTCAAAAAAAGGCAGTCGGGTTTCGATCCTACCAGATGCCATCCTACGCATATAACGCTTAAATAATGCCTCGCACTCCACATTACTAACATTTCCTAACTACCTCACATCTTTAAAATATACTTTTTTATTTTTTCTAACTAGAATATTAATACTCTAGTTCAAAATATTATTTTCACTAACGTAGCGAGAGTAAGCAAACATAAGACAATAGAAATTACTTACAACTCCACGCTTCTGTTGTTATGTAGGGACTTTTGTGCAGGGACTTTTGCTAAAGCGCCAAATAATTTTGTACAATAGAAAGCAAAAACAGCTAATAGCCTACAATAAAGTAAACTACAGTCATCTAAAATTGCTAATATAGTTATGTCAACAGAATTGAAGAAAAGCAATTGTGCTTATACTACAGAAGATAATAAAATGTGGTAAAGAAAAAATCACTTAGGCGCTACGAAACCAATATTGTAGCTCTTAAGCGACCTTCGTTGCAAAAACACCGTAACAAGGTCGTTTTAGTCATTGATTTTTTATCAATTCTTCAATTTTTTGGAAAGCTTAAGCACCAAAAATATGCTCCGATTGACACGAAACCGACATCAATCGACGCAGAAACAAAAAACCCAATCCAATGATATAAAAAACTCATTTTGGCCCATGTGGCGCTTTAGCAAAGTAGCCTTTCCACTGACGATATTGAGATAAGGGCATTCTTCTAAAAATCGATTAAGTAGTTTTTGTCTCCATGCTGTCATGTCTCTTTCATTCTGGGTTACATCATAATAACATCTAATTAACGTTTCGTTTACTTCATCTGTCCATCTCATTCTAGTCCCTGGGGTTTGTGTGTTATGAATGGCTGTATGTGTTTCTGTATTAGCTGATCGAGGTAAGTCGAGGTAAGTTTTAACTTCGATTTCTATTTGTTTTCGTGTTTCCAATGGTATAAGATTGTTTCGGATTATTACTCTACATTGATCCCCTAATCGTTGTCTTGGTACATTAATGTCACTATATTTTTCGCAGAATCTACTATGGAGAGTATCAAGGTAGCCTCGCTTGCTGGTTCCTAGTTTTGTTAATAAAAGGTAGTTGCGCCAGATGTGAATATTCATATCCAAAGTCCATCTGATTCGCGCGCGTTTAGTACCGGTAGTGGGTGCAGGTAATTCGGCGCTTGCCTCCTGCACAACATCTTCCGATACGATTGACGAAGCTGTTGAAGGTGAAGATATTTTTTGAAACCACTGTGGTGAAGAAGGTGGAGTCTGAAAGAGACTCTCTGTAGAGGACACTGAAGGAGTCCTTGTGCGCTCAGGAGGTGTTGTTGAGCTATGTGGTACATTATTTAAGGCCGTTTGCTGCGTCGGTCCTGAATTTTCGGCTGTAGTATCCTTGTCGACGGGGGCCCGCCTGCTCAGCCCCGCGCCGCCGATGGTTCGCATGCTGTAGCATCCAGCATCGGCTCCAGATGCGCCCCGACGATCACCCTCGGAAAGCGGTCCTTTACTAATTTTTCCACTTCTTAGCTCCATGACGATGGGTTTGCCATATCCCCGTTGGTCACCGCTCAGTATCTTCGTTTGCAGGTGTCCGCCACTCACGTAAGCATAGATGTTCAGCTCGGAAGTGGGGTTGGGCTTGTGAGTGGCTTATTATTATTATTATTATAAACAGGTAACGTTGCTTGGTAACAAATATGTGTGTATGTATGTATGTATATTGGGGGTAATCTCCGGAACCACTGGACCGATTCCAAAAATTCTTTCACTAATAGAAAGTGATACAATTATCAGGGAGTAACATAGGCTATAATTTATTTAAAAAAAAAATAGGGATCCGTAATAAAATTGCAATATTGTAATAAGTTTTAATATACTTCACTTTTAGGGTTCTGTACCCAAAGAGTAAAAAACTGGTTAATGTTGAATTTCAGACTCCGATCTGACGTTTCGTTTCTTTCTAGGTATTTGAAGTTTTTCTTTAGGGAAATGTGGTAAATCAAAGTCTACAATTAAAAAACGAAGTTTAGAAGGTTAGGAAGGTAGGCAGGGAAGTTTGGGCGGTTAGAAGGGTAAGTTTCTTAACTTAGAGCGTAGGTTTCAGTAACTTTAAATAAATAAAAGCCTACGATCCCTGTTCGTCATTAATTGAACCTAAAAGTACGAGTTGGCAACGGGCGACGTGAGGCGGCAGCGGACGACGTGTCGCGGCGATAAGTTACTACTGGTTTCTATGAAACTCCCTTCGTAGTCAGCGACACGAATCTAGCGACGCGTCGTCAAGCGAGCGTAGGGAGTTTCATAGAAATACATAGAAACCAGTAGTGACACGTCATCCGCTGCCGCCTCATGTCGCCCGTTGCCAACAAGTACCTTAAGGCTACAAAGCCTGGAATACAAAGGGTTCAGTAGATAGGTTTATAGTGTACCGGCTGTGTCCCGCGGTCTCACCCAGTAAGTCCCGATCCCCTGGGAATTTCATACAACGTTTTATTTTCATATGCCTACATCGCATTAAAAACACACAGCTCTCTACTATCAGCAGTTTAGGCTATTAATCAGTACGTCTGTCAGGCATTTTATAGATATATATTGAGTTATATCTATATATCTATTACTATTATAAAGCGGAAGAGTTTGTTTGTTTTTTTGTTTGTTTGTTTGAACGCGCTAATCTCAGGAACCGCTGGTCCGATTTGAAAAATTCTTTCAGTGTTGGATAGTCCATTCATTGAGGAAGGCTATAGGCTACTTTTAATCCCGATATTCCCACGGGATCGGGACTTACGCGGGTGTAAACGCGGGACGCAGCTAGTTAGATATATTGACGTATAAAATATCAGAAAGAAAATTAAGCCGTGGTGTAGTGAATTTCTAAGCCGCTTAGTTTGTTAAAATATATTATTTTTATTTTCCTGTCACGTAACCAAGAAGCGAAATTCCCTAAATGGAGGTAATCCGTGTAACTGGATAATACTCTTATTTATTATATTTTATATAGTACTAGCTGACCCGGCAAACGTTGTTTTGCCTTATAAATTATAGATAGTAGCCGATTCTCAGACCTACTGAATACGCATACAAAATTTCATAAAAATCGGTCAAGCCGTTTCGGAGGAGTACGGTAACTAACACTGTGATTAGTATTAGAAGTAGGGTCCAGATCGCGTTGTATTTTTGTTTATCAAGTACAACATTACAAACAGTCCAAAAAAGATAATAAAACATCAACAATCACAAATAGTCTATTAGTAAACGTGGAGTAAGACCGAAGTAGTGGAGTAAGAGTAGTAGGAACATGATTTTGTCTTTTTCCGTGACAAGAACTTTCAAAGTTGACAGACAGAGACAAACAGTGGAAATATTACGCCGACCTTACTCCACGTTTATTAATAAAAGATTCGCTGTTATGCGAGTAAGTACGATGCGATGCTCCCGGTTGTACCCCTTTTGGGAGCCCAGGGTCAGGGATAGGTCTATCTAAGATAGCAGTGCCCGCGACTTTGTCCGCCTATTTTTTTTGGAAATTTAATATACGTAGTCTAAAGCCTTCCTCAATAAATGGACTATCCAACACTGAAAGAATTTTTCAAATCGGACCAGCGTTTCCTGAGCTTAGCACGTTCAAACAAACAATCAAACTTTTCAACTTTATAATAATACAAGATAGAAGATATCTAATATATAAAATTTCCATGTCACAATGTTAGTTACCGTACCTACTCCTCCGAAACGGCGCGACCGATTTTTACCAAATTTTATATGCAAATTTTATATGCAAATTTTATATGAAAAGTGACTTTCAGGATTTGTTTATTTATTTCTTCTCATCTGAGCGATGTTCCCGGTTGCATCTCTCTCGGGAGCCCGGGGTCCGATAAACCCCAAATTGTTTTTTTTATTCGGGGTCGGCGCAGACGGTAAGTCATCATTGACCATACCTGCTGCAATTAGATTTGGCAATGTTTTTACGGCGGCCGCCTGCCTGACACCAACCCTCTTAGGGATCAAGCCGTTTATCCGCCACCGCGCGGGGAGTACTTAAGGTTAGCTAATCTCCCTCAGATCCCTTAGTCGCCTTTACGACACCCACGGGATGAGATGGGGTAACCCTATTCTATGCCGGGGCTACACAGCTAATGTCGGGGCTACACAGCTAGATTTGTTTATTTATTATTCTGTACTTATAACATCTGTACAAAAATTATATAAAACAAAATCCAATTAGATACGGAAATTGACAACAATAACTAAAAAAGACGTTTGTTGTATGGGAGCCCCTCTTAAATTTTTGTTTTATTTTGCTTTTCGTATTTAGCACGTTCAAACAAACAATCAAACTTTTCAACTTTATAATAATACAAGATAGAAGATATCTAATATATAAAATTTCCATGTCACAATGTTAGTTACCGTACTCCTCCGAAACGGCGCGACCGATTTTTACCAAATTTTATATGCGTATTCAGTAGGTCTGAGAATCGGCTACCATCTATAATTTATAAGGCAAAACAACGTTTGCCGCGTCAGCTATCTTATATATAAAATTTCCATGTCACAATGTTAGGAGGTTACCGTACTCCTCCGAAACGGCGCGACCGATTTTTACCAAATTTTATATGCGTATTCAGTAGGTCTGAGAATCGGCTACTATCTATAATTTATAAGGCAAAACAACGTTTGCCGGGTCAGCTATCTTATATATAAAATTTCCATGTCACAATGTTAGTTACCGTACTCCTCCGAAACGGCGCGACCGATTTTTACCAAATTTTATATGCGTATTCAGTAGGTCTGAGAATCGGCTACCATCTATAATTTATAAGGCAAAACAACGTTTGCCGGGTCAGCTATCTTATATATAAAATTTCCATGTCACAATGTTAGTTACCGTATACTCCTCCGAAACGGCGCGACCGATTTTTACCAAATTTTATATGCGTATTCAGTAGGTCTGAGAATCGGCTACTATCTATAATTTATAAGGCAAAACAACGTTTGCCGAGTCAGCTAGTAGATATATAGATATGGATGAGTCATCATCATTGACCAGCTTAAAAACACGTTCGGTTGACTGCCTATTCGTTCGTCAGTCATGATTTAGTCAACTGTAAAGGCCATTTTGTGATCGGAACACTCGGTAAGTGAGTCGAATTCGCACTTTGACTTATAGTAAAGTTCATTTTATAAACAAAAAATTCCATTAATTTCATTGAAAGAGCAATGCTCAGTACAAACACGTACCTAGATAGGTACTATTCGAACTCTGAATGAATATTAATTATTATTTAGCTTTAGAACTAAATACTTACTTAGGCGTCTTAAAATTTAAACACCAGTAAACTTTAGTCGACTTCGACATTCTTTGTCCGATTCTTTGTCAATGGTAATTTATCGTTTCGTGCAAAGTTTAGAAAGACCAATTTTAGCAAACTTAGGTAATATAGCCTGGCTCATACAAAAACTGACAGTTACTCGTCTAAATTGTATGTTTATTAAATTTCAGGCATACGTTGTAGGTACTTATATGTCTCGTACTGCTGCCTAATGATAAAAGTAAAGTTATTTGAAATTTAAATCATTTAGATATAATCTCTAAAATTACTTGTCAGATTTATAAAAACGGTTTTGCAATTTGTGGCTAAGGTAACCCTTAGGTAACCTTATAAGTCTTTTTAGGTAATTTAGGCTTGGGTTATCTAAAGCCGAGCCAAACCCAAAGCCAACAAAAGCATTTGCTGTTTTTAAGGGTCAATTCACACGTACCACAACCGCACCACAGCCACGACCACACCACAACGACGCCACGTGGTCGGGCGTATATTTTGTATTGAAAATGAATATTACAATTCACACGTACCACATTTTGCCGTTGTTTATCGACCACCTGTGTAATACGACCACATCGCAACCACATCGCGACGGCAACGCCACCACCGGCGGCGGCACCGCGGCCACATCGCCACTACACGACAGGGTTAATTCACACGTACCACAACCACACCACATCGACATTTTGTCGGTATGTACCACAACGCAACTGCAAAAAGTCGCTGCGACACAATTCACACGTAACCACAGCTTCACCACATTTTGTCGCTGCGACGTGGTGTGGTTGTGGTACGTGTGAATTGACTCTAAATTCACTCGAACTGAACCTCGGTCATGAATACACTTTTTACAGTGTCTGTTGTCTTCTCGGGACCACGGCCGGTGTGATCCGTTTGCTGAAACGTCGAGGTGATTAAAAACAATGATTGATTATATATAACGCGATCTAGACCCATGTCTAATAGTAATGATGCTCGGTCATGAATGCTCGAAGTGTTGTTACAACCTGAAATTAAAAACTAAAAACCAGTAGTTCGTGGTTCAGGGGATTTACCACATTTGTTTCGTCGACATCGTCATGGAATTCATTTTGACAGTTGACTGCAAACAGCTGGTCAGAGGCGTTCCGTTTTACACTTAGTTCCGAGACACTTATTGCCTGATATTTAAAGAATATAATAAAATAAATTAGAAGGACAAATAACTTGTCAGTCAATCCTGAAGAAGGGACCTCTAAAGGTCTTGAAACGTTGAGCGTTGAAACAATGCTAAAAGTACCACGTCATTAAAACCAAAAAAAAACTTTAATTTCAATTTAACATCGAGAAAATAGAAGAAAAATCTATATATTCTAACTAAACACGTTTAGAACGAAGTAATTTACATTTCGTAACAAACAAATTAACATTTTTTTTATATTACCTTTGAATATATAAATTTGTAATACCTATGTGAAACAACTTTTTTGCCGTAATGTTTAATGTTGTAATGTTTGTTGCGTAAATCGGACCGGAGTTTTGAGTCGACGTCGAGTTGAAAGCGTTGGTAGATACGCGGTGTACCCCCTGCTCAAGTCTGTGGCCACCCTTAGGAGATTATAAGTAATATTATTATAATGTGTTGATACGACTTCAAAACTTTCCTTATAAACTTAGAATTGGTTTCTATTTTTTTATGTTACGTTAGAAAGTTTACTTTTATTTCGAAACAAAATATTTTGATAACTATAGATATTTCTATTAGGCTTTGAAATAAACTTTTTGATATTAAATAATAAGCCTAGTCGAAATATAATGTACCTAACTCAAATTATTTTACGATAAGTTTGTCTTTTACCTTAGAAATAATACTATAAACCGTAGATACGTTTTAAAGTATCGTATAGGTTATCTTAACTTCAGAGTACATCATGTTTTTATCAGTTCCAGTTTTTTCTTAGACACGTTGAGCCTCTAATTTATAGATCCACTGGTGGATTAAAAAGGAAAAAAAATATCTATAGATCTACCGGTGGATCCTCGTAGGTGGATCCTAGTGGAATGAGCCTCTAAAAATGCGAGGCTCATTCCAATGTAAATTTGTGAAAAAAAAGTTGTACATACATATTATAGTCATGATCTCAGGAAAACAGATGAGGCTAAACCAGAAGTAAAAGTAATCATATGAATACATAAAATATTTAACCAAGCAGTCAGATCCTATGGGATATCATGAGAAACCTCTATATTACTCCTTCAAATTATGGGGGTTACAGAATTCAACATAAACTTGGAAATGACCTTTCTGTGCTTATCTTCCATTGCGGGACGTGAAAATAATACAAAATTGACACTACATGTGCATGGGTGTGACGATCGTAAACTCTGTGCTTACTGCTCGTACCGCGAGTTTATTGTCACCTTTATTTATGTAGCTTATGGTCGACGTAACGAGTTATAATAGGCAAAAAACAGTTCTCGTTCAAAAATAACTAGGTCCTACCTATTTGCTAATTTTGAAACAAAAAATACTTATACCAATTTTAAGTGTGTGGTAACAAGTACTAATCAACACAGAAAAAAGTTAACGATATTTTCATGACTTACAGTATCACGGGACTATTGAGCGCCGGACTTTAATAATAATTCATAATTCATAATATTTATTTTGCGAAACATGGGTAATTCAAAGATACAATTAGGATTATAAAAGATCAGGCCATGTCTTACTTTACAGCATGCAAAATTTACAAAGTTCGGTCGTAAGATACCATTAAATATTTCATTTTACTATTAGCTCATAATGCTTGTCAATTTTACAGTAATGTCAAGAAATCAACAAAAACCTGACATAAAATTAAATATACATAAAATTAAATCTAACCCACATAAAATATCTGATATTCAAAATGTCAATACAAATCAATGTCAAAACAAAACTACAAAATACACTGTAACAATTTCAATAACACGAAAAACAATGATTCAATAATAAAATATAGCATGTAGGTCACAATTCCCCACTTAATCATTACAATTTGTCGTCTAAATAAGTCTGTATACTATAGTAGGCTTTGTAGATAAAAAACTTTTTCAACTTAATTTTAAATAAATTGGTCGATTCTATTCCTAGCAGATCTACAGGTAGGTGATTGTAAATTGTCGGTGCCATACAATATATGCTTTTTTGATAATAAGCAGTATTACTGGGTGGATGCTTTATCTTGTTTATATATCGTCCGCTAACAAACTTTATAAATATGTCAAAATGTTTTCTTACAAATTGTGCTATTTCAAAAATATAAATACAGGGTAAAGTTAATAAATTCAAATTCTGGAAATGAGGTACACAAGAATCCCTAGGCTGCAATTTACAAATTGCTCTTAAACACCTCTTTTGCGATAAAAATACCAATTCCCTATTCGTGGAATTGCCCCAAAAAATTACACCGTACCCAAGCCTGGAAGCAACATGGGCATGGTATGCTGATAATAAAGCGTAAATGTTAACTTTTTTACTTAACATGTACAGTGCGTATGAGTATTGATTTAGTTTTGCACTTAAATTCTCCGTATGTGTCGTCCAGGCAAGGTCATCGTCTATATGTAGACCCAAGAATGTAGTTTTCTGTATGCTCTTAATTTTGTGTCCGTCATATTCAATAGCAATGTCAGAAATTTTAAGTTTTCTAATTTGCGATTTTAAGTTTTCTAACTTTTGGAAGGCGTGCGTGGAGCCAAAGCCAACACGTGGACCGTTTTAGTAACAATTTTAATCGCAAAGTATGAAATGGACACCAAACCAGCGATTATCCCTGTCAAGACTTTTATTATTATCTGTCTATCTGTCTATCTGTAACCGATAAACTTAAAACCAGTAGCAAATTTTCATGCGTTTTTTTCCAATAGATAACGTCAACTGGGTTCCATTTTCAAACATTTGAAAACCGGGCTCAGAGAAATGTTATTTTCTCCAGCATGTATATACCGAGGGCATTTAGGGCTGCCAGTGTTTTGATAGCGATACGAAGTGGCCTTGATTCAACAAGTATTTGAAGGGATATATGGAATAATACGTAGCCAAAAATATACAGCTTAATAACTGAAATACGCACAATCTCTCTTTTAACATTCCTGGTGGCACTGAAAGGGATATGTTTTTTTATACGAGTATAATTATATCAACGGCAGGTTACGTGTATTCATTAAATTTTAATGAACTCAATGAGTTTATGACTTGGAAATATGACTTTGCATTAAAAACCAAAAAAGTCCATAAAGCGCTCATTTTATGGACTAAATAAAAATCAAATGGTTATGTGTTTGTTTGCTCTCTCTTCACGGTCAAATGAAACCAACATTCGGTCTCGATTTGAGTCATATTTTCCTTTACCGTTTCTTTTTCCAAAACACTATTAACATTATCATACCTACCTAGTACCTACCTAACTAATTTGGTCATCTCTAACGTTTGATTCTTAATCTTAGAAATCTTATCTGCTTACATTGGGACACAAAAAGTGACGAAATGGTTCCTACAGAAGGCCTTTTGGGACAGCTTATTTATCTCCTGTCTGTCCATATCAACGGACCTTTTTCCTACCTTTTTATTTTTCCTGTGGGTACAAACAAGATTCGGACTTGTGTTTATACTTGTGGAAATTCACTGGCCTGGAAGGAATAAATCTGCTTTCAATCGGCCGATTTATTGCACCCGTTTGAAAGCTGGTCTGGTCTGTTTTCTTTCAACGAGAATAATACCAACTCCATATGGGTACAGCAATAAAGTCTGCCTAAAGCGGTACTGAATGTTATTTGTTTTCTAAATCTCGCTTTGAAGGCAGCTAAATTAACATACGATATTACGGTCCTAAGGGTAAGTCTTGAAGGCAATATTAAATTTTAGATGTTTTCTGTAATTCAGCAGAGTTCTCAAAAAGAACAGAGATTAAAGGGATTACATTCTGAAGATTAAGATCTTACGACCAACCGTAAGGATATCATGCCATTGCCACTTTGTCTTTTAAGGGCCCTATTCTGAAAAACTGAAAATCCATGTCGGGCGCATCGAAAATTGTTGATTATTTCATGACGGAATGTCGTAGAACTTTTTTTTGTGTACAGATTGTAGGCGACATTGTTTCCGATATTTTAGTGCAGTTTCTATACAAATATGTCGAAACGTATTGAAGCCTATCGACATTTTAGCCAAATCAGACATTTTTTGTCTAAAATTTGGATAGGCTTTGCACCAATAGGAGGTTCTTGTCTTAAAACTACACCAAAATGTAGAAAACAATGTCACCTACGATCTGTGCACAAAAAAAGTTCTACGACATTCCGTCATGAAATAATCAACAATTTTCGATGAGCCCGACAGGGATTTTCAGTTTCAAGGTCGTTGGCGTATATACTCCTCTTAAGCCTCAATTTATAAACCGATTTGCTAAGTCCTATGGTTTTATCCGCGTTAGTTCCGATTTTCGGGGAATTCATACTTTGTAATAGCGTGCAAAATTTAAGCCCGCAGTCAAGACTACTGCAGGCTTCAATATGACGAATTTATGAATAGCCATCTAATTAGTTTGTCTAGTGTGTTGATATATGAGTCAGTTACTTATTTCTTTTAAATATAGATAAGTAATAAATACATATTTATATTTCAATATCTAATACCAAACCCGCCAAATTTAATATATATTAAACTTTTATCAATTTATACTATTTATTTTTATATGATTGTATTATAAAATTGTGCTTTGCTATCGCATTGGTTCACGCCTGTCATGATAGTTATAAGTTAAAAATTAAATAAATAAATACATGGAACGTACCTTTATTTTAAAATTGAGGCATTAGCAGTGTAACTTTTCTACCCTACCCCATCACTTACAAACCAATCATAACTCTTTACGCATTTAATAGCATAAGGCAAAATCTTACTTACAAACGCTTAATAAAGTTTATCACTACGTAAACTTATCGTAAAGTAGCTGTGTGTAAAGTGATGGATTTTGATCGTGTGTATGTTAAATAGTAATAGGCTACTCTGTAAAAGAATAATATTTAGTTTTTAGTCCCGACACCGCCGCCGTTCGCCGTTCGCACGACACTGTTGACTTGCCGACAGCTGGAACAAGACTTTGTTCCAGCAGTCGGCAAGTCAACAGTGTCGTGCGAACGGCGTCTTTACTAATTTTTGTCGCCCTCACAGTTCGGTCAGAGTCTACGTTCCTGATGATGGCTTTTTAAAGCCGAAACGCGTCGAAGCATGGTTAATGATTGGTGTCACTAACACTAAAGCATATTTTTGCCGCATGCAAAGAGCGGTGGGAGGGTGGTGCTCTTTGCAAGCTGCACACTGCACGCTGTGTTATAACACTAGTCAGGTGTCGGGACCAGGGGCGTCTCTAGCGGGTGTGCAGGGTGTGCACAGCACACGGGCGCAGCGGTCTCAGGGGCGCCGCGGCGCCCACGCCCAGCCCCCGTATCAGAATCGCATTTCGGAAACTATGAGGTTTATTTTATTTCATATTTGACGACCTATTGACGACCTCTGTGGCGCGTCGTGCGAGAGCGCGACTGCAATGCAGGAGGTTGCGGGTTCGATTCCCGCCGGGTGCAAGTATTTATGCTTAAAAATAATTATTTGTGTCTGGTCTGGGTGTCCTTCTATGTATAATATGTATGTATTTACAAAAGAAAAATAAATATAAGTATTATATCCGTTGTCTAGTCACCGTAACACAAGCTTAGTCGCTTACCACGGGGCTAGATGGCGCTGTGTGTTGTTCACAGAATTTATTATTATTATTATTCACTCATTTATTTTATTTCTTAAATTTAAGTTTTTATAAAAATAAACTACATACAAAATATATACATTACTACAAAACCTATAAACAAAATTCCATCTAAGTAACAAACTTATATAAAATTCTATCTACAAGTCCTATAAACAATGTATAAATTTTGTACAAAAACAGTAAATTACTATAAAAACCTAAACCTAGAAGCCCGTCGGCAGCGGGGCAGGGCCCAGGCTACCGATGGTTAGGGACGCAGAGACAGGAACCTTCTGACGATACGTGCCGTATCAAGGACGACTGCCTTCTGAATCTGACCCTTGACCCAACCGTCTAGCGAAAGCCTCTTAAGATGTTGGTCGAGGCTCTTCGCTATTAATCCATTTGCCGACACGACTATCGGAACAATACTTGTCGAATCAACGTGCCACATGGCGGTAATCTCGTGGGCCAAGTCCAAGTACTTAGTTTCCTTGTCCTTTTCAGCCTTTACGAGATTAACGTCATGCGGAACGGTGATATCGACGAGTATTGCCCGTCGTTCCGACCGGTCTACTATCACGATGTCAGGTCTATTGGCGATAATAGTCCTGTCCGTGATAATAGACCGGTCCCAATAGAGCGTGGCACGACCGTTTTCGAGAACTGGAACGGGTGTATATTGGTAGTATGGCACCTCTTGGTCCACAAGTCCATATTTAAGAGCAAGTTGCTGGTGGATGATCCTGGCCACCAAGTTATGTCTGTGCAAGTACTCACCATTGGCAAGATGAGAACAACCGGAAATAATATGCCTGAGTGACTCTCCGGGATGGTGGCATGCCCGACAAATATCGACCGTACCATATTATTATTATTATTATTATATTTATTTTTAAAGATTCTATTATGGTCTACGTTAGGTAGGTAGGTATGAGATGGTAATCCGAAATAGTATATTAGGGCTAAATGTCGCATCGCTATTTACTCAAAGGCGCGTGTCGGGAGAGTGATTCTTCGACCGGAATATTTTTTTGCTTATTTTTATGAAAAAATATTAAACCCTGTGCCAGAGCAAATCTTTTGTACTTTATTAATTACTTGATTAATATAATAGAAAATGGTAACAGAGGCACCACTGTAAAGCTAATATACAGCTATAGCTGTTTAGGAGAAATATCAAATTTTTAAAAGATGACTCTTGAAGATAATGACAACGTGTCGATGTTAATGATTGAGTGGCGAGGAAAAATGACGCCTGATACGATTAATGATTTTGCGTAAATATCAAGGTATGAAAATAGCATATTTTATAAGAATTACATAAAACAAGTAAATTAAGAATCATTTCTTTATATCAAAATACAATTACATAAAGAATTAAATAATATTTAGATTTATAAACAGAAACGTGTGTATGGGGCCCACTGGGTGTGAATGGGGCCCACTAAGATCGTTGGGCCCAAGCCATCCTCACCTGCTAGCTTGGTGCACCTGCTGATAAACGGACGAGGCTCTGGCGCAGACTTTCCCTTCGGGGTTGGGAGGTCAGAACTCAGACGGCAGTCGCTCCCGTAAAAGTCGAAATTCGCCAAATCTTTTATGGGAGTTCAAAAAATGATTGCCACACGGATAGGGCGCCGCCGTATAACGGCGCACAGGAGCTTCGCCCGACTCCTGTGGTAAGTGGACGAGGGCTATCGGGCGGGTACGGCCAAAGACGCGAGCCCCGAAATACACGGTGAAACTCGGCTTCGCAACGTGGAACATTCTCACGCTATCCGGACGCGCGAGGGAGCTGGCCGACGTACTCTTCAGGCGGAAGGCAACAAACTGATCTACACGGGTGCACCTGGTGGAGAGAACGGGGTGGCTGTGGTGCTCGCTGAGGGATTGCATGGCGATATCTTGGAGGTGAATCGCTTAAGCGATCGACTTATGTGCATGAAGGTGCTTATTGGGGGGGTTCCTACTTACGTCGTAAGTACTTCCGCGCCACAAGTCGGTTGTAGCGACGCTGATAAGAGGTGGTTTTGGGATAAACTCGGCGAGGTCCTTGGGGCTATCTCGTTGTCACAGGGAATCGTTTTGGGTGGTGATCTGAACGGTCATGTGGGTGAAATGGGGATGGAATTTGAACGTGTTCATGGAGGCTACGGATATGGCGGTCGGAATGGGGAAGGGGAAAAACCCTACGTACGTGTGCCACTGCCGACCTGGAACTCGTGAACATGCCGTCGCTTTAATAACCTTTTATTTTGTACCTTGGTATTAATTAATGGTAAAATAAATTACTTCATATTCAAGACAAATTCAATACTTTTTTAGGACCTTTTGAATTATTCAATTCGGACATTTTATTCAAAAGATATCGGTGTATGTAGATACCTATTGTTTCCCGACATATTTTTTCAACTTCACAATAAAATAATATTAGGGGTACCTACGTCAAGTTAGTTGGTACCTACTGCTGTTTGTACCTTTATTATTCCATATTGGAATCACTCTTAACTCTTACTAGAGGGCGCCAAGGAGATATTTGCACACGGGCGCTACATGACCTAGAGACGCCCCTGGTCGGGACTAAAAACTAAATATTATTCTTTTACAGAGTAGTTATGGAGTTCCGAAAAGTCGTTACTTTTCGGACAATCAATACAATCAATTATATTAGTAATAGGCTTTTAAATATCCTCACGTTACCTGGGCAGTGTAATCACGGTTTACGACGATATGAAACTACAATGTGCTACCCATTGTTTGGTCATGTCATGCAGCTCATGCAAGCAATAACCATAAGGTACATTCTGGCAAAAGTATCAAAATGATCAGAGGTCGTTATACTTATATTATACTTGTATATTATATTAGATTATCGACCGCGCACCAATGTCTTTTTCTTTAAGAAAAAGGTATGTGCGCAATAACATCGCTCTTACGGTGAAGGAAAAACACCGAGAGGAAACCAACATGTCCTAGGACTCACCACGGTCCGAAGACATGGGATATTCAGTGTTTTTTATGTATCATATGTATGTATTTACAAAAAAAAAAAAAAAAGTATAATATGTAGTATATCCGTTGTCTAGTAGTACACGCCTAGTGCTTAGTTTGGGGCTAGATTGCGCTGTGTGTAACGTCGTGCAATATTTATTTATTATACTATATTCTCCAAATAACTAAATTAACCCAGCTGTGCCCGCGACTTCGCCCGCGTTGTTTGAACACCCCTACTTGCCGCTGTACGAAAATCCACACCTAAACGGTCGTCTTTCAATAAATTACTATGAATTTTGTGACACCCAAAAAATACGTAGCGAGGAGTAGACTAGCGTCAAATACAATAATTATAAGGGTTCGTTTTTTACCTATTGAGGTACGGAACCCTAAAAATAGAAAACGAACTATTTGTACGACTTCATATAAAAATGTGGGTCATGTTACCCTCTCTGTATAGTTCTAAGATATTTCAAGAAATCATTTTCTAAGAATCAGATTATAACACCATTTCGAATATTAGATTTTACGTCGAGGCCAATATCAATTCGGTTCGAGCACGTCGGGACTTCTCTATGGAATTGAACGTTTCTATTGTGATTAGTTTTATTCTGAACTAGTGACGCGGACTGGCATTGCGAATCTAAGATACAATTTATCCAACTAACAAATCCGTATTTAAACTTTGATAGCCTTATTAATAAATGTGGAGTAACGTCGGAGTAGTGAGAACATGTTTTGTCTTTTTCCGTGACAAAAACTTTCAAAGTTGACAGACAGAAACAAAAAGTGGAAAAATTATTCTGACCTTACTCTATGAACCTTTAATGTAATTCAAATATTTGTCTAAGTGCCAGTGACGGTTATTTCGTAAAATAGACTTAGATTTCAAAATTTATTATCATCTTATAGCTAAATGAGGTATTTTAAAAGACTAAACAATTATATTTTAGCTTCGTAAATGAGGCAAACCATTAGGTATCTACCTAATTCAGTTATTAAATAGGTTACCTAATTTTTCGAGAAACTGAGTTTCTTACAAAATACTCACGCAGAATAAAATTTTACAATCTATTATTATTCTATTTTTGAATCGTTTGTTCTACTTTGAGCGATTGAAATAGCTCGATTTCTATTGATTTTCATTCGATGTCGGTAACTTTTCTATGTGAATCGCTCGACCGCAACGAGCTGTCCTAATTAGAGATGCAACGGATATCCGGTTGATATCCGGTATCCGGCCTATCCGGCCATTATTTTACTATCCGGCCAGATACCGAATAGTGATTCTGTTTGGTATTTAACTTTGAAAAATGGTTAGTTAGTATACAAGAAAACAACAACAAATTATCAATATTCGTTTATTAGTAGGTATTACCTTTAACGTACAATTTAAACTTATCAAAAAGCCTCATTTGAAGTAGTTAAGAAATCCTATGATCAGCATTAGGTATCCATTCAACCAATCGTAGCGTATCGTATGTTAATTTTTAATCAAATTAAATAAGTGTTACCAAATAAATAAAAAGAGATATTCATAATTAACTAACGGCAAATTGTAAAAATGTAGGTATCGTTTGGCCGGCCGAATATTCGACGGCCGGATACCGGATATTCGGCCGGTGATGAGGCCGAATATCCGGTATCCGGCCAAACAACTATCCGTTGCATCACTAGTCCTAATACTTGCCACAGGAGTCCGACATCGATCAAAAATTAGCAGAAATCGAGCTGGGGCTCTATTTTTTAATATCATGTGCCACTTTGAGCGACTTATACAAGTCGATTATAGCTTATATAGATTATAGCTCGATTTTTGATTGTCAATTTTTATATTGATTCCATCATGATATCGGTAACTTTTCAATGTTAAATGCACGGCCGTAATGAGTGATCTCAACTAAATCTCTCGCCCTATGATTCCGATATCGAACGAAAAACAGCAGAAATCGAGGTACTTAAATCGCCCAAAGTAGCAGAAGCTATTAAAATCGCACATGAAAGATTCCGTACCACTATCACAATTAGATACGGAACCAAAAAATGAACACTGGACTAGTTTTGGTTGGTTTTGGCACTTAGCCTCATAATTGGGCCATTGTACGTGAATTTTATTTCCCACTGGACTAACCAATCCATGAAAGCAACGCGAACGTTAAAATTTATTTTACCTCTGGTGCCACTCCATAACTAGATGGCGCTAGTGGTAAAAATACAACACGGTGTCGTTTATATGGCAAATAAAATGTAATTAAATATTTTATTTATTTGTTTTTATTATATTTTGTTATAGCGGCCACAGACTTGCGAAAACCCCAACTGTCTAGCTATCACGGTTTATGAGATACAGACGGACGGATGCACAGACAGACAGACAGCGGAGTCTCAATAATTGGGTCCCGTTTTTACCCTAGGAACCCTAGTTTAGTTTAGTTTAGTTTCGCCGGGCTTTTCCGCACTTAGCCTCATGATTGAGCCATGAGGCTAAGTGCGGAAAAGTCCTAGGAACTCTAAAAATAAGTCTCCTGTAACCTACTAACGTACTTACCTACTTATTTTGTCGGCAGGTAGTAAAGATGTTTATCCTTGTCATCGTAATATTCGGCATCTGCTGGCTGCCGTACCACACATACTTCATCTACACTCACTTCAATCCATCGATACTGTACATGAAGTACGTACAACACATGTACCTTGGATTCTACTGGCTTGCTATGGCCAACGCGATGGTCAACCCGATTATTTACTACTGGATGAATGCCAAGTAAGTAAACTAGAGCAAACAAGAAGATTCTTACTGTTGGACCTGGACCTATGACCCTGACGGTTGCCCTACGGGGTGGCCTGACGGTACAGCGGACCCCTTTTATTTATACCCTTGCTGGTCATAGCGGGGGACGCTATAACATATAAGTATGCGTAGGAATTAGAGAACTGGGTTTGTGTGTTGGACCTATGAATAGTCTACGAATGTGAGTAAGTTTTTAATTTCAGACTATAATCTGACGTTTTGGCTTCTTGTATTTGATATTTATTCTTCAAGAAGTTGTGTCAAATCGTAGTCTACAATTAAAAAACGTAGTATACACGGTGCTCCGAGGAGGTGGTATTAAGCCGAAAGGGGGTTGTTCTAGACGTCTAGGCGAACAACTTTTGTTCTACAAGTTTTGGAAATTCGAAGTAGTTTTCGAAAATTTTGAGTGTAAATTTTGCATGAAAATCAGCTGTTTTTAGAGTTGACCTCATCATTGTGGCCTTAAGGTGCCCTTTTATTTAGTTTGGACCACTACAATCTAAACATTAATTGCCTTTTTTTTACAAAAACAGCTGTTTATTTTAGTGATACAACTTTAAAAATTAAAAAAAAAGGTCCTTTTTCCAAAAGTCATAGAATAAAAGTTGTTCGCCTAGACCTCTAGAACAACCCCCTTTCGGCTTAATACCCCCTCGTCGAAACACCCTGTATATTCTATTCAACGAATCCTTTATCCACATACCTATATAAAATTCAAAGTCCTGACTGATCTATAGATCAACGCAGGAGAGTGTGTTCTTTGTGGTGTGTGAAGATCCACTAAGAAAGGGATTCTGAAAAATCCCGCGGGATTAGGACTTACGCGGGTGAAACCGCGGGACGCAGCTAGTAAGAGATAAAGCAAGCGCTAAATGCAAACATATAAAATTCAATTATTATAAAAGTCAAATGTTAAAACAACCTAAAGTCAAAGGTAAAAGATAATATCCACGACTACGACTAATAAAATTAGGCTCGGGCCTTGATTTCCGTAACAGGTCTTTTGGATTAAGGGAGTATATTGGATAATTATGATTAGCTATTAGTACGAAGTTCTAAGTTACCTACTGGACTTGCCCTACGTGCGTGGATATATAAAAAAATATTAGAGGTTATGGGTGAGAGACACCTACTCGTATGTTTTATTCAGTAGATTGGATTATGTACCTATATCAAAAGTTAATCAAGGAAATGTCAGATAGAGAATAAAAACTAAATTGAAGTCGTGTCCGGTGTCCACGATTCGGCAGAATTTTCGAACCAATTACGCCTACATTTCATTGATGTTTTCATATAGGTATACTTACTAAAAGATACTTATACATATTTCCCCTATTTCAGGAACTTAGATAAAAAATGTAAACAAAAACATTTGACAAAAAGTGACAGCTCTTTATTTACTTTTCCTTTAAAATTGAAAGCTCTTTGTTTACATTTTTGATCTCAGTTTCTGAAATAGGGATATGTGGGAACATATCCCTTTTTCAGAAACTACATACATACATAGAAATATACATAATATCTACGTTCGTATCTAAAAAAAAACACTTTATTACTAACTATAAAAAAAGTCACCGATGAAATCACAAAAAAGCCCGAATGGGAGTAATTCTTGACTAGACGAATAGGCACTTTTTTCTACGAGCTTACGCACGACACGACATTTGTTCTACGACTTTTGGAACA
Source organism: Idaea biselata (assembly GCA_958496205.1). Taxonomy (NCBI): domain Eukaryota; kingdom Metazoa; phylum Arthropoda; class Insecta; order Lepidoptera; family Geometridae; genus Idaea; species Idaea biselata. The sequence continues at coordinate 23,741,841 of OY292398.1, read as the reverse complement.
TTCAACTATTTTTGAAATTCCAGTTAGGCTTATACTACCGTCCCCTAATCACAATGTGGGTATAATGAGCTCCAAAAGCATACCTACTGATTACCCAACTACGCGTTAATTTTCAGTAAGTCTGACAAAAAGCTTAAATTTTACGATCACTCGCTTAGCTCGTTATCATTTCCCTTTATGGGCCTATTTTCTACATCTGTGGAAAGGTCTGCTGACCCACTCTTTTCCGAAATGGTCAAATAAAACAAAGGCTACCCAAATGTATGTTATGTATATGATAACGAAGCTTAGAATAAAATTTTGCGGTTAAAAGAAAACTCTGAAGTCGACTCTAGATTAGCGATTAAATAATAGGTATAATAATAAGGTTTTGGGTAATATAAAGTCATAATATAGAATTATACAATACGTATAATGGATATATCGATCGATTTAATTATATTTTACAACATGTGAAGTATGAACCAAATTTATTTTAAAATATAAAATGTCACAAAATAATGTCCCATGCCTTTTGGGCCGTCGCGTGAGTCTTAATAGGACATATCACGTTTCCTCACGATGGTTTTTCTTCGATGTTAATAGCACACACATTTCTTAAAGAATTGATGTGCGGTCGACCGGGATTCGAACCTACGACCCTCGGAATAAATACGGGTAATCAACTAATAGACAAACACCACTCTTAATTTAATACCTACCGATTTCAATTTGTTTTCTATAATTTCCGTCGACCAATAAAATTCATTAATCAATTCAACGTAAATAATGTTAGACAAAACGATGACTATTTGCGAGTTCTGACTGATCTCTTTCATTTCTGAACTTCTGATTAATTGAACTGCTCATTTTGAATGAGTAGTCATTTATACCGTTAACGTTTGTGATTTCAGCTCTCGAATACGCTATACCTTTTGATATTTGTGGATCTTACGTTATTGAACGATTTCATAAATGATTTACTTAAAGCAAATACGTCGAAGTTGATTGATTATTTACTATTGAGTATTCATAGGTAAGCGTATAGGTACCTTTTACTAACTTTGAACCACTTCCTCCACGTAGAAATCGTTTTATGGAAAGCTGCTTAGTTCTTGTTCAATTTATCTCACTATCTTTTCGTTTCTTACAGTTGACGTAGGGGATGAAAAGGTTTCACCCGCACAATCATTATTTTAATGTACCCTAAGGCACTTTTTAATCTCTAATCTACCCCTATTCAAACGAATGTAGTACTGAGTTTACTAAACTGTTTCTATTGAGGACAGAAAAATTGGGTCAACTCTTTGTTTTAGTCTAAAAATGCACGCTATCTTACTAATATTATAAATGCGAAAGTAACTCTGTCTGTCTGTCTGTTACGCTTTCACGCCTAATCCGCTGAACCGATATTGATGAATTTTGGTATAGAGATAAATAGGACCTCGGAGAAGGACATAGGCTACTTTTGATCCCGTAAATCCCGCGGGATCAGGATCGGGACTTACGCGGGTGAAACCGCGGGGCGCAGCTAGTTCCAAATAAATACTCTCACATGTGTTGGCCACACTGCCGGACATGTGATGTGAATGTGCATAAGTTACCGGATGACTTCCGTAACAGTAATTACGGCAACTGAAGCACTAATCACGTTGAAAAGATTTCGTGTAACATACTTACAAGATGTTAGGTATGCATAAAAATATTGGAAGGGCGTGAAATTTTAGCGAAAATATATCTACTAACAACTAGATAGTCAGGACCTAAGTGCCTTCCAATTTTCCAGAGAACAGTGCATATTATAACGCTTGTTTTAATTACACTTTATTGTCCCAGGGACCAGCTGTGTTTTGTTTGCTGTATCTTACTATCTTACTAATCTTATCTTACTATCTTACTAATATTATAAATGCGAAAGTAACTCTGTCTGTCTGTCTGTTACGCTTTCACGCCTAAACCGCTGAACCGATATTGATGAATTTTGGTATAGAGATAAATAGGACCTCGGAGAAGGACATAGGCTACTTTTGATCCCGTAAATCCCGCGGGATCGGGACTTACGTAACAGCGCTTTCACGCCTAAACCGCTGAACCGATTTTGATAAATTTTGGTATTAAGATAGATGGGACCTCGGACAAGGACATAGGCTACTTTTGATCCCGTAAATCCCGCGGGATCGGGACTTAGGTCGTATACCTGAACCGATTTTGATAAATTTTGGTATAGAGATAGATGGAACCTCGGAGGAGGACATAGGCTACTTTTGATCCCGTAACTCCCGCGGGATCGGGACTTAGGTCGTATACCTGAACCGATTTTGATATATTTTGGTATAGAGATAGATGGGACCTCGGAGAAGGACATAGGCTACTTTTGATCCCGTAAATCCCGCGGGATCGGGACTTAGGTCGTATACCTGAACCGATTTTGATGAATTTTGGTACAGTGATAGACAGAACCTAGGAGAAGGACATAGGCTACTTTTGATCCCGGAAATCCCGCGGGATTAGAACTTACGCGGGTGAAACCGCGGGACGCAGCTAGATTGCACTCCTCCGAAACGGCTTCACCGATCTCCACCAAACTCCACATGCGCATTCAGTAGGTCTGAGAATCGGCTACTATCTATAATTTATAAGGCAAAACAACGTTTGCCGGGTCAGCTAGTTAAACTATAATTCATAGTTGACTGCATAATATTCTGTTGTAAGCTTCAGCAGATGTGGGCGTAGGTCCGGTTCATTATTATTCATGTTTCGTTACAAATACGCTACCAAAATACGAACATATTGTGTTCGTGTTCTCGTTCCGGCTGTATTCACTTCAGATGCGTTATTAACTTAGTTTTTAAGCGTAAATTTTCAAAAACGTATTTAAATTGCAATAAAATTCGGTTAAACGCGCTTCTCACTAACTTCATTTTTTACATAACCACGTTTCACGTAGGTGGGCGATATTAATAAAGTGAAAATGGGAAGTGAAGTGGTTAAAATTTGTTATTTTATTTTGTGCGCACGAATGTGTCAAGGTTTTAAAATTGGTAGTAAAGATTATATCTACACTACGTACAGTGATAATTATTATGACCTTTTGGTTATATCATAAAACTAGCAGCTCCCCGCGGTTTCACCCGCATAAGTCCCGATTCCGTGGGAATATAGGGGTCAAAAGTAGCCTATAGCCTTCCTCAATAAATGGACTATCTAACACCGAAAGAATTTTTCAAATCGGACCAGTGGTTCCTGAGATTAGTGCGTTCAAACAAACAAACAAACAAAAAAAAAAAACAAACAAACTCTTCCGCTTTATAATAGTAATAACTAGCAGCTCCCCGCGGTTTCACCCGCATAAGTCCCGATCCCGTGGGAATATCGGGATCAAAAGTAGCCTATAGCCTTCCTCAATAAATGGACTATCCAACACCGAAAGAATTTTTCAAATCGGACCAGTGGTTCCTGAGATTAGCGCGTTCAAACAAACAAACAAACAAACAAACAAACTCTTCCGCTTTATAATAGTAATAGATAGAAATAGATATAAAACAAATATTGCATTTAACTACAGGCCGTGAGTAAGCTGCACTGTTTTTGCTACATTGCAACGAGCTTCAGTCGTAAGAGAAAATAAAGCTGTTATGTTTGAATGTTAAAACTATACCGCGAAAAATGTTTTTAACCATGAGAATGGAATCAAAACCCTAAGTGTGTTTTGCTCACATGCAATTTCATATCCGCCTATTGTAATATTATGATGTAGATGAAACGTCGCAGTTAGATAATTTAAAAATTAAAAACAATGATTATTTACGCGATCTAGACCTGTGTATAATAATAATAGTTTCAAAAGTTGGTACTTATGTTATTATTTAGTTACATTTTCCCGTGTCTTTATCGCGTATTATTATTTATTTTCTTACCTCGACGTCTAACCATGTTCCAATGGTCTTGGTCGCCAGGGGAATGATTATGTTGGGGAATGTTAACAAATCGTTTGAATTTAAAAAGTTTATGTTTAGAAACTACGACTATTCTTTTTCAACTCAAAATATGTTTATTCTATAATTAAAAGTTACAGTACCAAACAATTAAATATCTATACTAAAACTACACAATACACACATACATACATAAAAAATAAATATTAAATCAAAAATTTAACCACAAATAAAATGTCATATAAATAAATACCCAATCAATTTTATCATTGAACCCTGCGCTATAAATCTATTATTAATATCTATGTCTATACTTCTATACTAATATTATAAAGCGGAAGAGTTTGTTTTTTTGTTTGTTTGTTTGAACGCGCTAATCTCAGGAACTACTGGTCCAATTTGAAAAATTATTTCGGTGTTTTATGGTCAATTTATTGAGGAAGGCTATAGGCTACTTTTGACCCGATATTCCCACGGGATCGGGACTTACGCGGGTGAAACCGTGGGGAGGTGCTAGTGTTTTATAAATGGTTTATGTGTTGATTTGTTCAGGTTCAGGACATACTTCCGCACTGCGATCCTGTGCCGCTGGCGCGACGTGTTCCGGCGTCGCAAGCGGCCGCTGCCTGAATCCCCGCCAGACTTCTCTCAGTCGGGCAGTCGATCGCGCTCAGGTTTTTACTCGTTAACGTAATTATATAAATGAAATTTGATATCCTTAACTAGGGTTACCAGATGAAAAAAACAAATGTCCTGTGAAAAGTCCTGATTTCCACCAAAAAATCGTGAGATTTTTTACACTTTCATTTTATTCCCATACTTATTTAAGTACAATTTTAATACTCGTAATAAAATGAATGAATAAATTCTTTATTGTACACACCAAATAAATTACATTACAAAGAAAACATACACTACTTAAAACTAGGTGGCACAATGGGCGGCCTTATCGCTTATAGCGATCTCTTCCAGGCAACCTTTGGATGAACAAGAAGTTAAGACAGGTGAAAGGTAGGGTGTTTACAAAGGAAAAAGGTGAATAAAATATAAATACCTACAAACATAGCTAAATACAATAAGTCATACATATATGATATACCTATACCTAAACTATATATACCAAAAATAAAAAATATATATAAATATATACATATTCATACATATATTATCTTAATATGTATACTACAGGATACTAAAGAACCAACCACAACACGAAAAGTGACACAATCATAGGACTTGACGTTACTCAGCCATAAGCAGATAGTGTTTGAAAACGCAATTCTTGAAAACTTCTAATGATTTCGACTGTCTGATGACGGCAGGCAAAGCATTCCACAACTCCACTGCCCGAGCCGTGAAGGAATCTCCATAAAAAGTGGAAAGACGATTTGGAACTTTAAGGAGAAGGGCTTTTGAAGAACGGACAGCTTGAGAAGGAGGATGTTGAAATTGAAACCGTGACTTAAGATAAGAAGGAGATGAAGGTAGAAACAGAATTCTGTAGAGGAGTGATAAGATGTGAGAGTTTCTACGCAGACGAATAGGCAACCATTTGAGTTTACCGCGAAATTCCGACACGTGATCAAACTTTCGAAGACCATAAACAAACCGAATGGCAAGATCGTGTTTATACACTGTGGATCTAGTTTACACGTTACACATCGCAGTCAAAGCAAGCGGGGGTGGGCAGCGTTATAAATATGTGATAATTTAATTGTGCAATTATTACCAAAGAATGAGTATTGGAAGATAGCAAATTAGCAAATTGGTAAGATAAAACTGATTGTACTTAATCAGTTTTATCTTACTTAATACCAATTTGCTATCTTCCAATACTCATTCTTTGGTAATAATTGCACCATTAAATTATCAACTAATTAGATGAATAAGGGTTAATTTTATTTGTGCATTATTATCACCAAAGGATGATTATTTTTAGTTTGTTTAACTTTTTAATAAAAAATCTTTAATTAAGTTGGTCTTTTGGTAAAATTTCTAAAAATCCTAAGATTTTAAGAGATTTGCAAAATCCGGCCGCAATCCTGAGAAACGTCCAAAAATCCTGAGATCTCAGGACAAATCCGGAGATCTGGTAACCCTATCCTTAACGCCCTTAGAGGCGAAATAGGTACAGTCACTTTTCCTATTGTTAGTTTTATCAAAAGAACGCGTGAAAAAACTTTGCGAAACATAACTTAGGGCAAAAAATCCAGTAATCAATAGTAAATAGTTATTTAATTTGAAGCGTCATTGTACAGAATAGTTAAGTCAATAATACTATAGAGATTTATATGTGTACGTCGAAAAATGTTAGAATTTTATTGGGTCTGTAAGCTTATTGGCAGTTTGCACATGACCTAAGTAGGTACCTACTATCACATTTGCGGAACCGCGAAACTTGTCTGTGTAAATTCAAAGCTTAGTATGGTAATGGCGGTACCATTTGCGGTTCTCACCTTTCCTAGAATGTTTGCGTTCAGGCAATCGTTATAATACCTACCGTTTTAATTGAGAGTACTGGAGGTCGTGATAGCTACTATGCCGTCTTCGGAACAAAAAAATCCGTGATGTAATAAATTATTAACATTTAATAACAAATATGTATAGTAAAATACAGCTTGTAGTCATTCTAGATCACTAAATCTAAAATTAGTACCTAACACTTACCTATATCGATCAGTAAATAACGTCGGTGCAACTACACTAGTGTAAATAAAAAATCTACAAGCTACGAGTAAATACACTGCTTCAGACTTCAGAGTCTCGAAAATTCATCCGTGCATCCGTCCTCAAATAGCTTGCAGGCATCGCTCGCTTACAATGAGCAGAAGTTCCGATCCACGCCTCTAGGCTAGCTCCAGATTGCAAAATTATTTTAGGAGTACCTACCTATGCTGAGTGCTTCTAATGAGGAAGAACACTAACTTTTTATCCCGGCAGAGGTCGGTAGTCGGATGATCTTTACTGTCAAACGTTTGTCAAACGTCAGATGTTTTTTACAACTCTCGGCGCCAAATTGGCCATATCGGTCTGAGACCGAAAGAATAAAAAAAAACTCGGCGTTTCCATTGGTGGAGGACCATCATCGAAAAAAAAAAAAGATCATCCGATGCCAGCGCCTCTGCAAACAGCTTTGCGCGTGGCACCCCATTCTAGCACACTGACCGAGTAGGTACTTAATTATTCTGGTATATTAAATTAAAATATCTATAAATTTATTGGTACCTACTAATACATTACGGGATAAAAAGTAGCCTATGTGTTATTCTAGGTGTCCAGCTATCTATATTCCAAGTTTCATCGCAATCGGTTCAGTAGTTTTTGCATGAAAGAGTAACAAACATCCATACATACTTTCACATTCATAATATTAGTAGGATGGCAATGTATATGACATTTATATGATCATGTCATTAACGCTTAGAGTGCGTTTCATCTTTAAATTCCTATGCCGTCATGTTGGTAGCAAAACAACAAAGTGCAAAATACAAAAAAAAATCATGTGCTACCTTGAATTAAGGGAGATTCGTATATGAAGAATGAATGAACGAATCTTCCTGTATTCAAGGTTTAGGGTATAAGCACATTCAAGATATTAAGGCAAGACTTTTTTGTTTTGCTACCAACATAACGGCATAGGAATTTAAAGATGAAACGCACTATACCTACAGTTTCAGAAACTTAGATCAAAAACGTAAACGAAAATCCCATACATTTGACATAAAATGACAGCTCCTTATTCATTTATTCCTTTAAAATTGACAGTTCGTTTACCTTTTTGATCTAAGTTTCTCAAAAAGATTTGATTTTGATTTGATTTGATAGATTTGATATTTTTTTTACACATGGTTTACATACCTATATGTAAGTATCAAGATGGTAAATTCCGATTACTCAAGGGTTGCTGTATGTATTTCTTTACCCTATTTGCTATCAAATTCTAGTACACCTATCTATAGGTACCTACTTTATTTGCTAATCAATTATTTGACCCTCTAGCATACAGTTAAAAAGATTCTAAAGCAAATGTTTTTCTTGTTAACTGAATATGAAATTGAAAATCACTTCCTGGTTATTTCGTTAATTAAAGGGAAAAGTTCCGTTGAATAAAACTTGAATCAAATTCCTGAAATATCCAAAGTTATTTTGTTGGTTAGGTATAAAAAAATAAATGATTCGTGACCTACTTATTTCGGATTCATTAACTTAAATTGGACAAAGTTTTGTTTTTTAAAAAGATCGAGTAAGTTAAAAGTACTTCTTAAGTGGTTTGTTTAATTTATTTTTCTTTAATTTCCCAAAATGTTTTCTTATAAAAACAGAAGTGCCTAGTAAAAGTTCGAGTTAAGTGTCTGTTTGTCGCTCGGGACAACTTATTCGTTTCACAAAGTTTTATAGAGGTGATTCTTAACTGTTCGTTTTATTGATGTTACTGAGGTGCTTAACTTAATACAAGTTACGTGCTTATTTCATTTGAAAAGAGAAAATGTTTCTCTAGTAACTCGTACCTAAGTTACTTTCATTTAAAAGCTTCAAAGTGAATACCCAATATAATAAACAAAAAAGTTTACCAATACCAGTTTGTGTCCCTTTTGAATGGGAAAAACGTGGCGTAGAAAGGGTATGATAAATGATAATGCTGATTCTAACAAAATATACCCAATTTTAACTACACATGAACAGAAATTTCACCCTTAAAACGTCCTTTGTCATACGCACGACGCATACGTATAGATAGACACAAAAAGTTCCAAGAATTGTAGGTTCTTTATTTTTTTTTACTAGTAGAGTTTTGCAGTTTTTTTTATATCAATCTCGATCCCTCGAGAGGACCGGGATATAAAGAACTCTACAATGTTACTCCCGATTCAGTGTATCTTAGTAGAAGAGATGTTTCAGTTTATAATGCACGCACCTAAAGTAAGATTTTAGTCTCACGTGCATAACAGGTATGCAATCTTATCGATGTGTTTTAATCTGATTAATATTATAAAAGGTTATTAATACCTATGTGATCTGTGTAAAAGGTAACGTTATACTAGAAAAAAAAATCAGAAAAAATCTGTTTTTGAAAAGAAATAACTGTTTCGAAAATATCATCCTTCTCATAAAACCACACAATGAATCCAATAACTGGATTAGATAGATTCAATTATTTTGTTAAACAAATCGTCTTTGTATTTTGCGGAATAAATACCTACATATTTCATTTAAGAGGATAGTCTCCATTCTCTTTCTCCATGCATAAAACTTATATCTGTCATGACAGATATAGGTTTTATGGCATAAACATATTTGCTCTAATGTCTTTATCCAGGGAGGAAAATGTAAATAACGTTTGTACGGAGAAAGAGAATGGAGACTATCCACTTAAATAATTCTACACGTACCAGAAAAAAACGTTTTAATTTTACATGTAAATACATTCACACACATAGTTTACGTGAATAATATATAGACTTGAGCAAGACCATGAGCGAACCTCGAACATAAACCAACAACATTTTGAAACCAACGAGCGTTTTGGTGCATACTTTAACGAGGAAAGGCTCAGATCATAGAACCCAAATTATTCAAGGCTTTGAGGGTAAACAATTGGAATAGAAATAAATGTAATAGGTAACTACTCACTATTATTGTGCGATATCCCCAATAGGACTAAGACGAATCGATATACGTAAGAACCACTAAAATCGGTCCATCTGTTTGGCCTCTGGAGCGCCAACATTGGAACAAACATATACACCTAAACTGATAAAACCATACGTAATCCTTCTTTGCGTCGCGCAGTCGGGTAAAATTAGCGAATTCCCGACGTCCGGCTCGAAGTGGTATTTGTTAAGAAATATCGCAGTAAGTAATTAAAATAATTTCCGTGGAAGTATACGTCTGTACAGGTATAGAGGAACTCAGAGAGTCAAGAGGAAAGGCGCTGGGCGAGTGGGCGCGGTCGTCGTCACGGATGACCCCAGGCAGCCGCCAGCCGAGACAGCCTTTGCTTGTTAGCTGCCCTAAGTGCCCGCATCGTACTTATTATGATGGTAAGTTTTGAGCCAATAATTCCCAAGTCTGTCTTGTTGGCGCGCGCGGCGGATTAGCGTAGCCAGACAATGGGACAATACGGTTGGTACTGGTGAGTGCTGAGCGATGAGGGGAGAGTTGCTTATTTTTATTTTAGTAGGTACTTATATTAACGAACTGTTAAATGATAGAAACTCCTTTTTAGGGTTCCGTACCTAAAGGTAAAAACGGGACCCTATTACTGAGACTTCGCTGTCTGTCTGTCTGTCTGTCTGTCTGTCTGTCTGTCTGTCTGTCCGTCCGTCCGTCCGTCCGTCCGTCTGTCCGTCTGTCACCAGGCTGTATCTCATGAACCGTAATAGCTAGACGGTTGAAATTTTCACAGAAGATGTATTTCGGTTGCCGCTACAACAACAAATACTAAAAACAATATAAAACAAATATTCAAGAGGGGCTCCCATACAACAAACGTGTTTCAAAAACATCGAATCGAGTAGGTCATGAAATTCAAAATGGCTACCCTATCTGTCAAATATACCAGTCTGCCTTCACTTACCAAAGAGTTTCTTAATTATAAGTTTCAGATTGTCTTTGTGCCAAAGTTTTTATTTTTTATTTTTTTTTAGTGGTGTGGTCGTATGATGGAAGTAAGAATCGAAGCTAAATATGTCACATTTTCCTATCAAATTTTAAAATTGGTAAACGATTTTAGGGTTCGGTACCCAATTGTGATAGTGGTACGGAACCCTTCGTGCGCGTGTTTCGCACTTGCCGGGTTTTCTAACATCACATAACGCAAAAACGGTGGTAAAATTTTCCCTCAACCACTTTGGTAACTAACTGATTCGTAACCAGCTACGTAATAGTATATTATGCAACTAGTGAATAAAAGACGGATTTAGTGCGAGGGCCGTAGATGAATCACGAGCAAGTGAAGGATTCTAACGACTGAATCACGACCGTAGGGAGTGATTCATGATGATTGAATCACGAGCGTAGCGAGGGATTCAAGTGTTAGAATCCTGAGCGACGCCAGTGGTTCATGGCCCTCAATGTAAATCCGTACTTTATTCAAGAGTTGCATACTATACTTTATACCATGACTACGAGAAAAAAAACCGGTCAAGTGCGAGTCGGACTCGCGTCGCGTACGTAGGTTTCCGTACCTACCACTACACAATCGGGTACAGAACCCTGAAATGAACACTGTACCGGCAACCAATCCGTGAACGCAACGCGTACGTTAAAAAATATTTTACCACTGGCGCCAGTCTCAATTCATCACTAGATGGTAAAAATACATCGCGGTATCGTTGCGTTTTAATGTCAAAATCACGTTGTTGAATGGTCCTTAAATGTTATTTTTATCTATTTGTTGTTATAGCGGCTAAAGAAATACATCTACTGTGAAAATTTCAACTGTCTAGCTATCAAAGTTTATGAGATAAAGCCTGGTGACAGACGGACAGACAGACGGCAAAGTATCAGTAAAAGTGTTCCGTTTGTATCCTTTGGGTACGGAACCCTAAAAAGAATTTGTAAGTATGTCGAGTATTCTTAGCGCAAGGAGTTTGTATCAAGTTTTTATTCACGCAAGGAGGTTGTATATGCATTTAGTTAGGTGGACGACGAGTAAATTGTGTTCTAAATTCAAAATTCAAACAGCGTGAGTAAAAGTCCTTTTTATTCACTGTTTTGCGTGAATAAAATAAGCTTTTAAGAGTGTGAATGGTATAAATAGAAGATTGTATACCAAGGGAAAAAAGACTATTTTTACGGCGAGAGTGTTTTTTGAATCCAGAGAGAAGCGAGGGATTCAAAGTATCTCACTCGAGCGAAAAATAGTGTTTGCTCCCGAGGTGAACATTCTACTTTTCATCACCCTCTATGAGAAAATGAGTTAGTTCTACCAATAACTACCATTTCTACCAAAAACTACCATTTTCTACCAATACCTACCATTTTTCACCAAACCTACCAATTTCTACGAACGTTACCATTTCTTACCAAAACCTACCATTTTCTACCAAAGCCCTGCATTTTACCAATATTCTACCTGTACGGTCGAACACCCATCGCTCACCTATCAGACACATGTGTTGCTTAACCTGCTCGGTCTATCACCTATCACCTACCTATCAGACACGCAGTACGGTGATAGGAACTCTTTGTTAATTGAAACTTTTTAAAAAATATTCACATTCCAAATTCAAATCTCATTATTGCCCTGCAAACAGGGCAATAATGAGCTATGAAAATCCCTGCTAGGAACATCGCCAGCAAAGCGCTACTTCAGGCCCTGTTTACAGGGATTAGACTAGCTGTTTTCGAATAGATGGGATGAAATAGTAGATTGTATACCAAGGGAGAAAAGACTATTTTTACGGCGAGAGTGTTTTTTGAATCCAGAGAGGAGCGAGGGATTCTTAAGTAGAATCCCGAGTGAATCGAGGGATTCAATGTACCTCACTCGAGCGAAAAATAGTGTTTGCTCCCGAGGTGAACATTCTACTTTTCATCACCCTCTATGAGAAAATGAGTAACGTACTTTGACCATTGTTCGCGTCTGACAGTAACTAGCAATTTTTAACAATACCTACCATATCCTACCATTTTCTACCAAACCTACCATTTTCTACCAAAATCGACTATTTTCTATCAAAACCTGCCTTTTTCTACCAAGCTACCATTTTCTACTAAAACTACCATTTTATACCAAAACTACAATTTTCTACCAAAACTACCATTTTCTACCAAACCTACCATTTTCCATTAATACCTACCATTTTCTACTACATCCTACTATTTTCTACCAAAAACTACAATTTCTACCAAAAACTACCATTTTCTACCAATACTTACCATTTTTTACCAAACCTACCAATTTCTACTAACGCTTCCATTTCTTACCAAAACCTACCATTTTCTACCAAAACCCTCCATTTTACCAATATTCTACCTGTACGGTCGACCACCCATCGCTCACCTATAAGACACACGTGTTGCTTAACCTGCTCGGTCTATCACCCATCACTTACCTATCAGACACGCAGTACGGTGATAGGAACTCTTTGTTAATTGAAACTTTTTAAAAAATATTCACATTCCAAATTCAAATCTCATTATTGCCCTGCTAGCAGGGCAATAGCAAAGCACTTCAGGCCCTGTTTACAGGGATTAGACTAGCTCTTTTCGAATAGATGGGATGAAAAACAATTTTCTTTACTGTATTTGTGCGTGTGTGTGTGTGTCTGTGTGTAAGTTTGTTATGAATAACCTCATATGAAAAACTACTGGACCGATTTCAAAAATTCTTTCACCATTAGGAAACTACATTTACCCTGAGTAACATAGGCTACTTTTGATCCCGATATTCCCACGGGATCGGGACTTACGCGGGTAAAACCGCGGGACACAGCTAGTGACCTATATTTTGTAAAATAAAAATATACCTAATTAATATCCAATGTACCTACCTATTTATCTATCTTCTCATACGATTGAAGCATAAAGCTATTGATGTTAAATAGAGTGGATAATCGCAAAACGCTGATGAAATTTTAATACACCACTTACCTATATTGTTTTCAATTGATCATTTTCGTGGAACATTTAGCACTAAAAGTGATTCCATTAACAAAAGCCAAGGCGTTGAAATGAACAGTTTCACCACAATTAACTAATTTTGTGCTAGTTAAAGCTTATAAATGTAGGTACCTATATAACAAAAAATATGGGTAAAATGAATATTTAAAGCAAAAATTTCAGCAAATTGGATAATGCTTTTCAAAATTGTTTTTGATCTCAGGACAAAGTTAGACCATTTTGAACTTGTATTTAAGATGGTTTACACTTTCATTATTTATGTGCTCTTACCACCTTAATTGTCAATGATAGAAGTCCAAAGTTAACACAGTGTCATTTTAAACAATACATTGGTGTTTAGAACTTTCGCAAATAAAGTAAAGTAATAAGGTAAGTATTAGGAAAACAAATTTAGATTGCTTTATTCTCTATAAATAGAAATACTTACTAATTAAAATTATTTTCATTCAAAATTTGTAATTATTATAGACTTGCTGACCCGACGGACGTTGTTTTGTCCGTTGTATATAAAAAAATACCTACCCTACCCTACTACTACGCTACTACCCTACCCTACCACACCAATATTTATTTTGAGTTTACTACCTTTGGTCACAATATTGCAATTTTTTACGAATACCTATTTTTTTTTAAATTAATTTATACTTTCTTACACTTTAACAATAAATATTCCTGATTCTTTTCACCGAAGAAGTCTAATATAATTCGCGTGTAGGATTTTGGTACATATGAATGGAGGATGTTGTACCATACATCGACGACCTCTGTGGCGAGTTGGATTCCCGCCGGGTACAAGTATTTATGCTTTAAAAATAAATATTTGTGTCTGGCCGGGGTGTCCCTCTATGTATAATATTATGTACTTATGTATTTACAAAAGAAAAATAAATATAAGTATAATATCCGTTGTCTAGTCACCATAACACAAGCAAAGTCGCTTACCACGGGGCTACATGGCGCTGTGTGTTGTTCAGAGAATTTATTTATTTTTATTATTACTAATTTGATTTTCTCCTGTTTGTTGCAGCTTACATTCATGGACGGAAAGTGTAAACGAAACTTATAGGGTAATGTAACTATTTTTTTATTCGTAGTTAGGTTATAATGGAAAAATGTACCTATAACTGAAAAACAACTTCTAAAATAAGAAATCGTTGGTGTTACCTATCTATTATTATAGGCAATAAATATTTAAAAAAAGCTTTTTAAAAAGGCGGCTTGAGAAAATTTACAATATTAATTTTGTTTTAAAGCGGAAAAGGAAAGCTCTTTTTCTAAAAATAATTTTTGTTTCACAAGACTTTTAATATTTGTTTAAATTTTTGTTTTAAGCTATTTTTACAAATTTGTTTGAAATCAGGTGAGCTACTTCGGAGATTACCACGCACAGTACGTACTTTTAAATGCACAGACACCAAAAATAAACATAAAATATATTCTATTGCGTTAATAGATACTTAGTACTTACTTCCCGCTAAAATTGGAAGTGAATAATTTCTAAAATAAGAACATACCAACTTAGATTTAGGTTTACCGAGGATGTAATAAAGGTCTAATTTCGCAATCATTTAGAGGTGGATAACAGAATATGCCTGAAATAATTTTAACAAAAAAATGTAAGCGACTCTCCTTACCGCACAATAAGGTTGAACTATTAATTTATTACGTCGCTAAGATTGTGCGCCAGAGACAGGTTATTTACTGCCCTCTTGAAGGGCTGCTAATGCATCACTTAACTTAGATTATAGTTAGTAATTGGGGATTAACGTGCCAATTACTGGCTACACTGTACTTGCTAACTTGATTGATGTACCTATGGATCACTTACACGAAATGTATACCTATTGATATTCTGTGAATCATCTAGATTAAATGTTTCGCCAAAACTATTCCACTTTTTTCACCCAGCTTGGGGTAAAAACCCAGATGAAGAAATTGGAATAAACCATTATAATAGGTAAAAAAAATATTACAAGTGTGTCACGCACTTTTGTCTTTTCACTGTAAAATTGTACACGGCTCACTAATTAAAAAGTCAAAAAATAAACTTAAATTACCTTCGACGCGTGTGTTTGAAAGATAAGAGCTTTAAATGGAAAGAAAATGACGAACGCATGGCAAAGTTCATTAATTCTAGTCAATTGCTCATTTTTATTGTAGTCAAATTAGAATAAGAGGTATTAGTGATATTTTAAGTCGTTTTATCAAAATCGTTATAATATCATAAAAAACCAAACGTAAAAATAATTCAAGGCGATATTATAATGAATAATGTCTTGGCAAAAAATTTTGAATAAGTAATAAGAAATGTAAAAGTAGCGAATGGTACCAAAAAAACTGTTAATGTAAATAATGTAACATAAAAGTAGTCTAGGCTGAAACAATTATAATGAATAATCTATGTACATTTAAAAAAAATACCCAACGTGCAGAGAAATCCTACAAGGATTTCTCTGCACGTTGGGTATCCATTTCATAATAATTATGCATTATACCCCATAATGCATTTGAAATGGATTATGGGGGGTTATGTCATTGTGTATTTAATTTGTTTTGGAGACGATAATAAACGCTGAAAGGGGGTTCTTGTAGACGTCTGGACAAACAACTTTTGTTTTACGATTTTTGAATCGAAGTATTTTTCGAAAGTTTCGAGGTTATGTTTGCACGAAAATAATTAACTTCAAGAATTTATTTTTAACTATACTATTTTCAAACTTTAATTTAACTAAACAACTGTTATTTTCAGTCAAACATAAACCTAAATTTTCGTATAAAAAATCGATTTTCCAAATGTCCAAATTTCCAATAGGTAATACACAAAAGTTGTTGGTCTAGTACCGTCACCGAATTACATTGTTTAGATTAGCGTAACAATTAAAGAGCTATATTTTATCAACGTTTCTTTTTATAAAAGGAATTTAATACAGAATAGGTATATAATGTAGGTAAGGACCAGGATTGTTGATTTACACGCGTTGATGTTGGGCCCAAATATGATTCCTTCTTTAGTGTACTTACGTAGACCGGTGCAGCCAGAAGTAGGAGACATTCCTCTTAAGGGCTCTTAACGTTTGTATGGAGAAAGAGTAGGAGACATTCCTCTTAAGGGCTAATTTTTCAATCTCTAGATATCTGTCCAATAAAATGTACCACTACTTATCTAATAAAAACTTCACAATATTTAAAAAAGAATTAAATTTTCGAAGGTTCATTGATTGGTAGTGTTTGATTTTATTCGACAGATGTATTTTGTTTGTAAATTTATTCACATAATCCTTGACATGTATGTAACTTAGTTAGTTAGAAAGAAAAAAAATATGACAAACAATAAATAAAAACCTAACAACCTTAATCAAACAACCCACCCCTTTGTAAATTGAAAAATCATTAATGACAAAAAAAACATGTTTGTACATCAAAGTAAAAATAATTCGCCTCGCGATTTTAACTACGCAAAAAGTACCTAGAGCGTTTTCCTTCTCCAGTCCAGTCGACTTATGTGAACGGGGAGGAAACTCGCGTTTATGATAGAGATAGCCTAAGTAGAGAATAATATTATCAAAGTTTATGATTATAAACTAAGCATCGAATTCATCGTTACCTACTATTGTAAATAACATAATTATTTATAATGATATTGTTAGATTTTAATCGAAATTTTGCTAAAGAATGATGATCATTATATTTTGGATCTAATAAATGGGAATTTAATTGTGTTACATGTTGTCTTTTTTTTAATTAACGTATTTAAAATCCAACTTACCTACACTTCTACACTAATATTATAAAGATGAAAGATTTGTATTTTTGTGTGTGTGTTTGTCTGAATGTTTGTAATGAATAGACTTATAAATTACTGGACCGATTTCAATAATTCTTTCACCATTAGAAAGCTACATAAGCTACTTTTAATCACGATATTCTCACGGGATCGGGACTTACGCGGGTGAAACCACGGGACGCATCTAGCTTTAGATATATAAAATGCTGAAAGACGTATGAATAGTATAAACAGTTTTTTTAATTTAAATGTCATTTTGTATGATATAACAATTCCTGCGTATAGATAGAGTGTGTCGTGTTTCCTGTATAGATAGAGTTCAGTGGGCATTATAGTCAATATAAGAAGTTTGTACATGAACCTAACTGAATCAACCTACTTTCTAAAAATGAATAGACCTCGAAAAGATATGTGACATTATAACGAAACTTCAAAAATACGTAATAAAAATCAAAATGGACTAATTTGTCAAAGATGAAAAAATTTGAAAATATTTTGTAACTTTTAATTAAAAAAAATTAAACTATAAATTCATGTGAAATGCCAAACTCTCGACGTCGCAGATTTTCAGTTCACAATGGGATCGATGAAAAAGGAACTGGCAAAATGCAGAATATGCAAAGCAGGTAAAATTTAGTCAAAGGGGTTAAACGTACTTTATTTTAAATAGAATGCCTTCATAATGCCTTTGGTTTAAACAGGGTTTAAAGTTAACATTTATTTTTAAATCGACAAAACTAACAGCAGTTAACTCAACATTTTATCCAATCACTATTTCCAGCTCAACAGAACCAGACACAGAAATAAAGAACGCAAATTTTAATCCATTAATGCACAAATCAAGAAATAAAATACAGGCTACTAGTTCTCGAAATTCAAACCGTTTAGAGATAATCGCTGACTGCGAAAGTACAACATCTTTGTCAACCGTCAAGAAGCCATCAAACGGCAATATCGCCGTAGACAAAGATACGACAGCGAGCTCTAGCAACATAGACCTATTTAACATACTACACTCGCAAGTGTTAGCCGAACCTTCAGTAAAGTCTGTCGAAAAAGGCGAAGGACCCAAAAAGACACGACCTCTTACTCGAGACAACACCCCTCTTAGACGAGACAAGTATCCACGTCAACATCGCATTAAGATCAGAAGTCCAAAACGTCGAATGCAAATACCAGACGTACCTGTCACAAAGAACTTGGACAAAAATAATATGTTCAAACGTACTATCGGAACGACAGCGATAGATTGGGACCAAGAAATGGAAGTATGTGTCGAAAATCCCTCAAACATTGAAACGACCGAAGACGAGAGACAAAGCGAACATTCCTTAGATGATATGTGTCGAATTTGTCACGGTGGGGACGTTATATCTCTCGAGCTTGGGCAGTTAATATCGGCTTGTTCGTGTCGTGGTACAGTGGGCAGAGTTCACGTTAAATGTTTGGAAAGATGGCTTACTGAGTCAGGGAAATCAAGGTGTGAACTGTGTGGAACGCGGTACGCGACGCGTCGAGTTCACCGATACGGAGTACCCAGGGCGCTAGTCATGTGGATACTTAGTCAAAACGCTAAGCAGGTTAGTCGAGTCATTCACAAACTTCTTACCTTTTCATAACATAAAGTTTGACTCTCGTGTCATAAGACTATTGCCTGCAAAAACTTCCGGAATGCTGACTGTCACGCAATTTCATTCCTACTGTAGTTAAATTATAATTACCTACGTTGAAATTGTACGGTGGAAACGAAATGTTATAACTTTTTAACAAGGTACACTTTATTATAGTCATCTTTCACGGAAATTTAGTACATTATAAAAGTTAGGATTATCAAATTATCTTTCGTTTCGTATCGGCTTTTTTGTTCATACTTAGTTTTGTCATGACTCGATACTTAGTTGTGGTTGTAATAATCCTTTTTAATGCTTCTCTTACTTAAGGGTTTATACATAAAGATTACATGTTGCTACCTACGTAATAATATATCCAGGAAAGATTTTATTGATATTGTTAGCTATAGACAATATGAGAGTTGCATTGCATCGTGTAGCAGTGTTGATTTGGAAGCCAACAAAACGTGGACTGAATTTTTGATACAACATAAATTTGATTTTAATGTCCAACCCGTATAAAATATCAGTCCTTTCCTTTTTCGTTTATTTTCATTTCGGAATCGTTGTAATTGTATTTACTGTAAAGATACAAATAATATGCGCTAATATTTTGTACCTAAACATGTATATGTACATATATAGTAACTGTGACGTGGCATGAATGAACTTGATAATTACACAGACTCTGTTATAAAATTTTAACAAGCAAAATTTCCTGGTATCTATGTAATGATGGCATTAAAATGGCACGGGAGCGTACTCAGAATTGGCGAATGTATAAGAGACAATTAAACAATGTCCTCTGAGGGAGGTCCTTGAGCTACAGTGATGGTACAATTTAGCGGGCTAACTTATTAATGAATAAATAAATATTTCACGACGTTGCACACAGCGCAATCTAGCCCCAAACTAAGCACTAGGCTTGTACTATGGGTACTAACTGGACAACGGATATACTGCATATAACACTTTTTTTGTAAATACTTACATAGATACGATACCTACATAGAAAACGTCCAGACCAGAAACAAATACTTATTATTCAGCATAAATACTTTCACCCAACGGGAATCGACCCCGCAACCTTCTGCATTGCACGCGCCACAGAAGTCGATTAATCTAAGAGAATTGTAAGGCACTAGCCGACTACGGCAAAAGCAGCGTTATGATTTTGACCGCGATGTATGAATGTAGTTTTGTTTATTATTTTTCAGTTGATGGTGGACAGTTTAGGTATAATGCTGATGTCGCCGTTAGCTGTGTTGGCTGCATGGCTCTCGGGAAGGACGCTGGCCGGCCTGATGACTCAGGACAGTCACGCTGCGCCATGGCCACTGGCTTCTACATTTGTGCTGGCATGCATGACTCTTGTAAGTACAGAAATATCATATAGGTAGGTATTTGGTTTTGATTTTAACAGATGAACCTACCTACCCATGTTCTAATTTTGTCGATACTACCTATATTTTGAAAACTTCACAGCTCCTGATGCACGAGCAGCTGCGCAAGACTGTCTTTGTATTGTTCATAGTACAAACAAACAAGGCAGTTTCTATGCATAGCAGTTTGCATTAATATATAAAAGCTCGTAGTGTACTATAGTCCCGAAGTGGCAAACATTGTATCTACCGCTCTTTAGATTACGCTTACCTCGGATTTCACGCTATATCCCTAATATAGCCAATCTTTTATATCTATAAAATGCTTTGCCCTGACTGACTCAACTCATGGCATGGTCAATGGTCATGGCAGATATAGGTTTTATGGCATATTTGCTCTGATGTAAAGGCATTAGACCAAAGAGGATAGTCGACTACGTTTGTATGGAGAACGAGTAGGTTGCCTATCCTATTAAGAGTAATTTAATATCAGTATGTATGTCCATCCTACTTTTTTACAATCAAATGGACCGTTAATGTGACGTTTATATTTATAGTGGTTTTTTTTCCAGGTTTGTTACTACTGTTGGATTGTGTCGGCAGCAACTCGCCACGCTTTGGGCTGGTGGGTGTGGTACCGATCTCAGTACGAAGTGAGGCTAACCATGCTCAATGACGAATGAACTTTTATATCTTCACGTTTTTTATTATTATACAGGATGTGTCATTTAGTCACCGGTCTTCAGTGGGGGAGGTTATGCAACAACGCTCCACGGCTTAAGCGAAAAATGCTTAAAGTATTTGCAACCCCGATTTTTACAAAAAAATAAAAGGCGTTTTTAGATTTTTGAAATATTTATTAGGTACCTTAGGACTCCAACCGTGTCATTTGGCAAATCTATCGTACAAAACGATAGTGTTACTAATTGTGTCATTATATCGATTATTTTGCACATGATGATCAAAACCTGGAAACAAATAGTGTAAAACAAATCAAAAGAGTGCCCAGTTTTAAATCAGATAATGTAAAACCTTAACAAGTTTGCATGGAGGGTGATGAGTAAGTACCATTCTGGACAATCAGGTTTTTGTGAAACAAAATAAACTTTTTATTAAGAATTAGGCATTTTCTTTTGATTTACCATACGAGGTTAGTTTCCAGGATTTGATCTCTATCAGCAACACTAATGATTGTTATAATAACACAGGATATATATAATTTGTAACATTACAAAGTTAATGGCAGAATTATTAAATACTTAATCTAAAAATCCCATTTCAGTTTTTGCCTAAATCGGCGACGCAACTCCTTTCAGCATTTTTCGCCCTGTCTTATAGTTTAGGAAATCTCCCTAATGGCTCGTTTAAATGACTCACCCTGTAAACTACACGTCTTTAATTCAACCGTATATTACATGTCATACAGTGTCACAAAATAAAATAGTTATATTTTCATGAAAAGTATTTATTTTTATTCGATTATTCACCCACGAGTAGGTAAGTAATCCATTTAGGAGGACAGTCTCCATTCTCTTTCTCCATACAAACGTAGTTTACATTTTCCTCCCTGGATAAAGATATTAGAGCAAATATGTTTATGCCATAAAACTTATATCTGTCATGACTATGCATCTACCTTTTTATTTTTTTCATTTTTTTTTTTTTTTTTTGTATTACCTATTATTTTAATAAAAAAATAAAAAAAGGTAGATGCATTGTCATGACAGCTATAAGTTTTATGGCATAAACATATTTGCTCTAATGTCTTTATCCAGGGAGGAAAATGTAAACTACGTTTGTATGGAGAAAGAGAATGGAGACTATCCTCTTAAAGCATCGATCACAACCTTAAGGGTCAATTCACACGTACCACAACCACACCACGTCGCAGCGACAAAATGTGGTCAAGCCGTGGTTACGTGTGAATAGTGTCGCAGCGACTTTTTGCAGTTGCGTTGTGGTACCGACAAAATGTCGATGTGGTGTGGTTGTGGTACGTGTGAATTGACCCTGTCATGTCGTGGCGATGTGGCCGCGGTGCCGCCGCCGGTGGTGGCGTTGCCGTCGCGATGTGGTTGCGATGTGGTCGTATTACACAGGTGGTCGATAAACAACGGCAAAATGTGGTACGTGTGAATTGTAATATTCATTTTCAATACAAAATATACGCCCGACCACGTGGCGTCGTTGTGGTGTGGTTGTGGCTGTGGTGTGGTTGTGGTACGTGTGAATTGATCCTTACAGTAGATATGACTTCAGAAGAATGACAGTTGTAAACAGCCACTGTGGTAACGTTACTACAAATTCAATGACGCTTTTGACTTTTTTTAATCGTCAATCATCGGCTGCATCTTAGTGCCAGTAGCGATGCTCATTTTGTTTTAAAGATAGACGTTACAATATTGTCAACACTTCAGTGGCTTTTGAAAAGCAAATCTTGATAAATTTATTTCGCGTAAAAGGAACATGGAATATAATAATATTTAAGACATCACCTCTAGTAGGTACCTAATGTAAGGGTCTTTGTAGATATGTAATAGGTATTCGTTAAATTTATTTATTCTAACAGTACCACGAATACACCTGTAGGGCATTCGTGTAATAGCTACCCTAAACTAAACCTAGATGTATTCGTGGTTTGAATTCCTAATATCTTGAAAAACGCGCGGCGCGACGAGTAGAGTTATTTCATGGTCGCATGACAGTTTTGTAAATATATATGAAGTAAATATAGTAAATATCAATGAAATAACTATAATAACTTCAGGACCATTGTGTTGAATTTGCAATATGTTGAATTCGCAAAAACTTAAATCTCAAATGACATAATAATATTTGGTGCTACGGCTTCTTATAGCGATTTTGCCGTAAAGCGAATCTGTCATAAAGCGAATCTGTTCTAAAGCGAAAGGTAAATATCAATAAGGTTGGTCATGAACTTTCGGCTTTATAATCAAGCATAGTTTGAAAATGTTTATATTTTGAGAGATAACTGCTCGACTTTGTCTTGAGTACCTACGTCTAAGAAATAGGTAAATGCGTGGTATGGTACCTACTTACATGATAAAATTACACTTATAACTTATTTAAATAATAACTTGCATACAAAGTCGTAGGCAACAGCTAGTATAATAAAATGAATACAGTAGATACGAATAATGAGTTGACTATTGTATGTTGCGGAGTATTTTTAACCCCCGACGGAAAAAGAGGGGTTTTATAAGTTTGACGTGTCTGTGTGTCTGTCTGTCTGTCTGTCTGTGTATCTGTCTGTGGCATCGTAGCTCACGAACGGATGAACCGATTTCAATGTAGTTTTTTTGTTTAATAGGTGTCTTTTTTCGTTTTTTAACGACCAATTTCTCCGGATTTCTCTGATGTCTGAAGTCCGATCGCGATTATGTTTTTTAGGGTTCCGTACCTAAAGGTAAAAACGGGACCCTATTACTGAGACTTCGCTGTCTGTCTGTCTGTCTGTCTGTCTGTCTGTCTGTCTGTCTGTCTGTCTGTCTGTCCGTCCGTCCGTCTGTCCGTCTGTCACCAGGCTGTATCTCATGAACCGTAATAGCTAGAAGGGTAAAATTTAAAAGTTGGTTGTTGTAAACCATTTTAGGGTTCCGTATCCAATTGTGATAGTGGTACGGAACCCTTTGTGCGCGAGTGTCGCACTTGCCCCGTTTTTATTAGAAACTAACTAGACGTTGTCCTGTCGTTTAGTATAAAAAAATCAAATTCATCAAAATCGGTTTAGCATTTTTTCTTTCATAAGAACCTTCTCCTGACAATAGCAAACACAACAAAAAAAGAATTATCGAAATCGGTCCAGCCGTTCACGCGTGATGTCGTGACAACGGAAAACGTTTCATTTTTATATATATATATATATATATATAGATGTGTTACCTTTTAGTTAATTCCGGTGTAGCCGATGGTGTAGATCTGATGAGAACCTTCGGAATGATGAGCAAGATAGCATCCCAGAATGCAGTAAATTACAAACTTTGGACTTCTACCAATAAAATCGGCTCCTAAAGAACTAGGTAGGTACATCATAAACAGAGGACCTAAAACCACCTTCTCATAAGATGGCCTCAGTGATTAAAGTTATGGTTACAATTTTGATAATTTTTAGTGGCAGTCGAAAGTTCCTAAAAATTTACAAAATAACCTACATACAGTGCCACCGACATGCCTGTTATGTAGTCTAAAGTCGGGCAACCAAACCTACCATTAAAACTGACCAACTTGGAACTACCCATTAAAACTGACCAACTTCAGATTATATAACAGTTAAATTGGTGGCACTGTATCTAGGATAGGAATATGTCCATTTTAGAAGTCTGATTTTATTTTATTTTTTTAACGTTGGCTATTTTTTATACTGTCAATATTCTCCAAGTAATGTGGCCACGATCGTATCTTGCTGTACAACTTCCGGCCAGGACTCTCGATGGCTATAAGTTGTCTGTGAGCGACTAGATTGTAATCCTTGTCCAGATGACCACGCTCCACTCCACACCTAATGAGGTCTTGCGCAGCAGTTATCGCGGCTTGTGTCGGCTCTTCATCTGGAAATTTCATTATAAATGTATGTATCTACATTATGTATTAAATATATAATAATAAATATATTGCACGATGTTACACACAGCTCAATCTAGCCCCAAACTAAGCACTGGCTTGTACTATGGGTACTTTAGTCAACGGATATACTACATATTAGACTTTTTTTGTAAATAAATACATATGATACATAGAAAATTTATTATTAAGCATAAATATTTGCACCCGGCGGGAATCAAACCTACAACCTTCTGCACTGCAGTCGGGCCCTCCCCCGACGCGCTACAGAGGTAGTCAAAAAAGAAAGTCGTGTTATTTTTATCGTATAAAGAACACACTCTCCAAATTTCAGCTTTATACTACCAGCGGTTTAGGCTGTGCGATCAGTCAGTTACTCAGTCGCATTTTATAGATACAGATGGTACGATAAATAAACCAGGTGCAGCTAGTCTATAATATTATTTACCGTTAAAGTTTCCTATAAAAGAAATGCCAATTGATTTGTCATTGTACTTGTATGTGTGGGCACCCACGTGAAGCCATCCAGACCCTTCGAAAACTTTTCCATTGCCACCAATAAGAAATCTGAAAATACACAAACAAAGTGAAAGTTTACCTACAGGTATCCTAAAGTATTTACTTTTATATAAGAATAAAACTATTAGAAATGTTTTGGGGTTTATGGAGCAGCTGGTTATATACGTTGTTCTACAAGTTCAGGTGAACATCTATTTAATAACATATTATTGTTCAGCAGCTGTCCCATAAACTCCAACACCTTGTTTATAACTATTTTGTTTATTCCCCTCTTGTAATGACGATTTCACTGGTCACAAATGGAACTTGATAAATAAATAAAAGATATTAGTCCGGGCGGCGGCTGCAAAATATCAACCTCATCGAATAACTGAAAAATATCACTTTCCACGAAAAGAAGTTGTTCCGTTCCGCGTTGGAGGGTCTGCGGAACCCTCCAACACCGGTCTCGGCCGACATGATTTTTTAGACTCTATTAATTAATTCTAAAGCCAAGAAGAAGGTTTCGTTCGGTAACCACATGAGATAAAATGATGGTCCGAAGTGGACCATATTTTAATTCACTTCACACCATAGTTTGTTTGTCTGTACATCTGTTTTTCGTTTTTCTATATGTCCTTGGCTATGTCTACGTGAATCTCAAAAACGGCTCATCCGATTGCAACCAAATTTAGTTTGAACATAGCTTCAGAGTTGGATTAACATAAACTCTACTTTTTGTCCGGATATCAAGTCCGGTTATCCGGAAATCAAATCCGATTATCCGTAAAATATATTTTTTTCTGCTTTTTTATAATTAATCAGAACTTCGTAACGGAGAAGTATGTCAACACCTGATTTCCGGATATCAGAAAATTTGAAAAATTACGGATGAATATAGCTTTGGATTTTGATTATACATCGAACATATAGACTGTTCTTTATCCTAAAAATATATTTTACGGATAATCGGATTTGATTTCCGGATAACCGGACTTGATATCCGGATAAAAAGTAGAGTTTATGTTAATCCAACTCTGAAGCTATGTTCAAACTAAATTTGGTTGCAATCGGATGAGCCGTTTTTGAGATTCACGTAGACATAGCCAAGGACATATAGAAAAACGAAAAACAGATGAACAGACAAACAAACAAACAGACAACCAGAAAAACATTAAAATAAGTTGTATTGCTTCAATAGGTACCCATAAAAGTTATTTATTTTAATATCATTCAAAACAGACATCGTTCAGTTACAATTTTATTACATGTATAAATTGACAAGTTTTCCAAAACTAAACAGGCTACAGCTCGAAAACCATCAGGCCTATCAAAGCAAGACATAGGACATTATGGTTCAGGATTTATTGAGGATAATTTTATCTTTTGACACTTCTTTCATATCTATTATAGTTTCCCAATAAAGTGAAAAAACTGTAACCTTGGACAAACTTGACGGTGAGGGGGGGTGTAGCGGCCGGTGGAGAGGGGGGGAGAGTGGTGGATCTTGAAGACCACATCCAAAGGTATATGACACCAAAGTTTCAAGACTTTATACATTTGTTTCATTTTCCCATACATTGAAAACATAGAATGACCGTATTATAACGCAGAGTCGAAGCGGATCGAAGCGTCAAATTCTTCGCAACTAAAGCGAAGCTGTACGAATGCGCGCGTATTCGCAAGAATACAACAACACACTTACAACGGCGCGGCGCAGGCAATTTCCGGCTGATGACGCGTAGGATCGCTAAAGGTGCGTGAATTCGCGAGAATGCGCGCGGAACAAACGGCGTTGGTCGCGCGAATCACCGCGCGTCTTTTTATTTAAGAACTAATATGAGTATTGCACTATAGAGATAAGGTCGAATTTGTAGTATAATTTGCGAATTTGCGTTAGTATAAATTGACCCTAACTCTATCCCGTGAACGGGAAACGGGAGATTTACTGCTTTTATGTCATAGGAATAACGTAATTTGTAATAAACTTTTAAAAACACGATTTGTTAACATAGTTACATTTTTACCTAATAATACGCGATTAAGACCCGAAAAAACGAACTTTAATTTTAACTTACGATGGTCCAATATCCCAATAACCCTGCTGATCCATATGGTAGGTCTGAATGTTTCGCACCAGCTCAGCGCAACCTTCGTTGGTGCTGCAAGTGGGGCTGGCAGTGTGCTGAATGATGACCAGTTTCACAGGTCGGGGTAGGTATTGCACGTGCAATGGCCGGAGACCGTCCCATTCTGCCTTTGTTAATATACCACAGTCTGGAAAAGATAAGTACGAAATGTTGATATTTAAAGTCGAAAAGTTTTTCTGCTAGCTTAAGACAAGTCATCGGCCGAATAAAGAAACGCTACTCAAAATTTGTGTTCTACTTAATCAAATAAGCAGCTCTCAAACTCAAAAATTCTCATACAAATTTTAAATTTAGAAGCGGCTCAATTATTTAACCCTCAAATTTTAAGCGGCGTTTCTGTATTCGGCTTTAAGTTACTTTGTTCTCTTTTATAAGGAGTACAAAGTAACTTAATGAAGTAACGTAACTTAGTAATGATATTACCGAAATCGATTCATAGTAGACTAGCGGTTTCACTCGCGTAATCCCGATCTCGAGAGAATATTGGGAAAAAAAACCTATCCATACTGATGTTAATTGCAATCGGTTCGGCGGTTTTTCGGTGAAAGGGCAACATACTCAGTAACACACAAACTTACAAACGCTTAGGTGACGATATATGAATGGATCTCAAACAAAATACCTTATTTTAATTTCTACCTCTAGAATATTTGTAGGATAACCAATGACAATTGTACGTACCTACTCTAAAATGAGCAGATAGGTATGCTGTAGGTATAATGTTAGTTCAATCTTTTTGTATGCTATTGAAGCTAAATATTTAAGTTTTAGAACCTGCAGCATAGTGGGAATAGACCATAACGAAATTCACCCGGCGTTTTTGGTATTCGCAACATTTTCCATTTGTTTTGTGAGTGCCGCGCACTCACGCGTAAGTCCCGATCCCCTGGGAATCTCTAGCTATATAGCTAGAGATCGGGATTGAAACAAATGGAAAATGTTGCAAATACCAAAAACGCCGCACATATGCACATATGTGCATACCAAGTTTCATCGCATTCGGTTCGGTAGTTTTGCGTGAAGGAGTAACATATACAATCATTTACTTGCTTACCGGCTTACACCTACACAGACAGAGTACCACATTTATATAATAATAGCTGCGTCCCGCGGTTTCATCCGCGTAAGTCCCGATCCCGTGGGAATATCAGGATCAAATGTACCTACTCAGGATGAATGTAGCTTTCTAATATTGTAAGAATTTTTGAAATCGGTCCAGTAGTCTTTGAGTTTATTCATAACAAACATACAGATAAACACACACAAAAATACAAATCTTTCCTCTTTATAATATTAGTATAGAGTATACAGGGTTACAGAAAAAGTCGTGCTAGATCCGTTGAGGGCGTGGAGTACCCATCATTTCTGACTTATTTCACTATGAAACACCCTACCCTAAACTTAACCCTTTTTGAGAGATTCGACTTTTAATTTTTTCATTGAAAATTGCCGATATTTAAGCTACTAAATTTATTTTTGTTTATTTTGTGTGTCTTATTATTATTATTATTGCATTTTGACATGCGTAATAAGATGCTTAAAGACGTCAATCATTAAAATAGTACATTAGTTAATTGAATAGACCGTAGCAGACAAGTGAAAGTTAAGAAATAAAAAAATAAATTAGAAAGTTTATTTTTCTCTAAGGGATATGTAAAAAAAACTATATGGCAATTGTTCGGCAGATGTTTTTTAAAATATTTACGTTTCATCAGCTATCTAACGACGTATAACAATCTAGGGATTGTATTACATTTCGTGGAAAAAAGGGACGCTCCAGTAGTAGTAGTAGTTCTAACGGTACCGCGCCTATTGTCCTTTAAGTTAAGACGCACCGTGCGAGCGAGACAAGTGACGATTTATGTAGGTGCGAATGAAAGAAAAAATGTGTAGAGACCGGTTAGGGCTGTGAATACAACAAGGGGTATTGTTTTGGTTGTCAGTCAGTCTGCTTTTGTGCTTCGTACATAGTAGATGTGACATTGTATTGCTCTTTTTCTCGACTTGGCTGTGATTCTGGACTGTTTCTTCTGATTTGTGACTACTGTGCTTGTTAACCGGACTCTGATTTGTACCTGCGATACGGAAGTGTTGAAGATGACGTCCTACACACCTGAAGAATATGCTGATATGCTTATTTGTTACGGATACTGCAATTGTGTGTCTGCGCAAGCTCGCAACGAATACATAACTCGCTACCCCGGTCGTCGAGTGCCGGATGTGGCCGTTTTTGACAGAGTTTATCGAAGACTTCGTGAAACTGGCTCTGTTTTGAGACGAAATACAGACATGGGAAGACCACGAATTGACGACGAAGAACAGGACAATGAGATAGTGCAACGCTTTCGAGCGGATCCGACTACTTCCACTAATATTGTTGCCCGTGATCTGGGACTTTCGCAATGGAGAGTGTGGTTTACCGTGCACACTGCTGGCCTATACCCATACCATTATACGCCGGTACACGTTATTGAAGAAGGAGACCCCGCGAGGAGAATGGACTTTTGCAGATTTATGCTAAATGCTGATGTGGAAGACCCAGATTTTCTAAGAAATATCTTGTGGACGGATGAGTCCAAATTTGATAAAGATGGCATAACTAACTATCACAACGCCCATTACTGGGCCCCAAAAGAACTAAGGAATCCCAATAAGAAAAGAGTGAAGGGGTCCCAACGTAGATTCAGCGTGAATGTGTGGATGGGCATTATCTCCAATCATTTGATTGGACCTTACTTTCTCCCGGATAATTTAAATGGGGAAAGCTACGAAAATTTCCTGAGAGCAGACTTGAGTGATTTGCTGGATGATCTGCCACTCAACCTGATCAGGGACATGTGGTTCCAACACGATGGCTGCCCTGCCCATTTCAGAAGAAGTGTCAGAGACTGGCTGGACACAAATTATCCAAACAAATGGATAGGACGAGGTGGGCCGTTGCCATGGCCAGCAAGAAGTCCGGACATTACCCCCATGGATTTTCATGTGTGGGGGTGCATGAAAAGTCTAGTATACAGCGAGCCGAATCCAGTTTCGTCTGTGGAAGACTTAAGACAAAGGATTGTGGATGCAGCTAACAAAATGAGGACCACATTGACCACTGGAGTAGTGAAGACTGGTCTCCGTAGAAGAATGCGACAATGTATCAGAAATAGAGGCGGCCATGTTGAACATGAACTGTAAACAAGAAAAAGTTGTGTGAAAAGCTTTAATAAATAACATTTCATGCTTACCAATTGTTTTATTTTATTTTTTAGGGCTAAGTATAAATTTTCTTCTCCACTGTCGCCTATGAAACTAATTTTTTTTATAATGTATTTGAATAAAACACTTGATTATTATACCTCGTTAGATAGCTGATGAAACGTAGATATTTTAAAAAACATCTGCCGAACAATTGCCATATAGTTTATTTTAGATATCCCTTAGAGAAAAATAAACTTTCTAATATTTTTTTTAATTTCTTAACTTTCACTTGTCTACTACGGTCTATTCAATTAACTAATGTACTATTTTAATGATTGACGTCTTTAAGCATCTTATTACGCATGTCAAAATGCAATAATAATAATAATAAGACACACAAAATAAACAAAAATAAATTTAGTAGCTTAAATATCGGCAATTTTCAATGAAAAAATTAAAAGTCGAATATCTCAAAAAGGGTTACGTTTAGGGTAGGGTGTTTCATAGTGAAATAAGTCAGAAATGATGGGTACTCCACGCCCTCAACGGATCTAGCACGACTTTTTCTGTAACCCTGTAGATTAGTAGGATTCACTTACCTCCACACACTCTGTCGATTCCTATCAAACAACACAGTAAAACAAAAGCATTTAAAAACCTCATTGTTTTAAGAATACAATAGCGAGCTGAACGAGCAAAATGTCTCGACTAAACTGCGAGCGATGAACTACTAACAACTTAAATAAACTTGCAAACCGCTTACACGCGTGAAGCTGATGACCTATACGACCTAAAGATAATAATCCTCATTGCGTCTTCTTTCCCCGATTTGTTTTGAAGAGAGATAGAAGAGGGAAGTTAAGTACCTAGGTACCTACCTGATGAACCTACAGTCATGCAATCAAGTGTTGCAACTCCTGAATACAGTTCTAACATAGTTATTATAAGTATATTGAATATAAATAGATATAATTAAATGAAAATTAATATAAAATATGAGATTTAAGTTTTAGTTTTAGTGTTGTTTGTTTTTATTTCACCTTGTTTATTGTTTTTTTTTGGTTTGTATGTTGTGTCAACTTGTGTCTAATTGAATAAACGAATATTAATCTATCTATCTATAATCTATATATAATAACTCTAAAAATAATTTTCAATTTTCAAATCTATTCAACGATACCCCACTTGACATTGTCCCCCAACTTTCGTTTTTTTTTCTTTTTTGCAATATGGCGTCTGGTGGCCGCCATTTTGAATTTTGATAACTGGCATGTCTTATTTTATAACTGGTTAAGAACGTGGCGACTGTTACTATTTCCGTACAAACTGAATACCAAAATAAATTATGAAAATTTTAGTTTTCTACCTTAATATCGATATTATTCGGATTAAGATTAAGTATACATTTTTACAGCGTAAATTACTTAAGAATAATATAAAACAAATGTGTAAACAAGTAATTTACGCTGGAAAAGGAAAAAAATGTTTCTCCGTTTTATCTCATTTCGAATGAATATTTTGGAAAACCTTGTGGTGGGGACCCTATAAAAGTAAAATCTTAATCCGAATAATATCGATATTAAGGTAGAAAACTAAATTTTTCATAATTTATTTTGGTATTAAGTTTGTATTGAAATGGTTACAGTCGCCGCGTTCTTAAGTAGAAGTACTTGTACTATTTATGTATTCTGTGGTAGAAGTTCAAAGACTTGCAACACAGGCACGCCTTTTAAACTCTTGTCGATTTTAAATAATTATAAAATTAGTAATCTAAGAACACTCTGTTCTATGTTGTACATACAATACAGTATATTGTATATGTTATAGGCAATGTGTATAATCCGGCATTGTATAGAATGCCTAGGCATTGTATACATTGCCTAAAACGTTCAGGCAATGTGTATAATACGATTCATTTCATACATTGCCTAGGTATTGTATAAAATGCCCGAAGCGCATCAGGCAATGTGTATAATGATTAATGAATGAACGACGGCAGCGGTCGCCGAAGCGCCTAATACTATAAATAAAAACATTATTAACATTTACTTCATATACAGTGCGATTTTTATACATCACGCCTTTTTTATTTACAGAATAAGGCGCTTTGGCGACCGCTGCCGCGGCACTTTTTGCTACGGTCAAGTGCACTTAGACCTTTACACTTGCCATTCGATTTTGTCCTAATATCGCAGAAGATAAGAGAGGCGGAAATGTCAAAATGTAAAGCTCTACGTGCACTTGACTGTACGTTGTAAATGTAAATGTTTATCCGAAGGGAACTGCTATGTGAAAAACGCTGTCTACGCAAAAAAAACACGTTACATACATTACCTATGCGTCAACCGGCATTCTATACAATGCCTAGGTATTCCATACATTTCCTAGGTAAAGTGTAAAATAGTTTGAACATTCAATATCGTTTCACACATTGCCTGGACGACCCCGGCATTCTATACAATACCTAGGAAATGTGTAGAATGCCTGTATTATACACATTGCCTATAACATATACACAGAATACAAAACTCAATCATTTGTATCCACTTTTGTTAACGTTTGTACGTACATAACCGTAACAAATAAGTGCTAAAAACTATGGGATCCCCCTTTCCGCATAAAAGGTTTTTGTCTTAAAATGGTGAGCCCATTTTAGCATATAATAGCACCTTTTCATTATTCTTTAGCAATTAACATCTCTTGAACTACTTTCGTATCTAAAATAGTTATAAAAATAGTATTTAGGTAACATACATTATTGATTTTAAAAAAAAGTTTGAATTTACCATCAATACCTATTCATGAAATTGTAGACATAGACATTGTTTTACAATGTTGGTAGACATTCGATGTTGAAAAAAATGTTTATGCTAATAATCTGCAAACATAAATTGTATGCGAAAAGTGTCCTAAATTAAATGACACATCATTGAGTCAAATAATAAAATAAGTAGTAACTACTTATCAATATTTGTTTCATAAATAAAGTGAAAATAACGGCATAGTCTGAATGGTCCATAAGAAGATCGGTAGTCTAAAGTTTAGAAAACAACTGAATATTTTAATTTCAATAAGGAAAACTCTAAAAAATAATTAAAAAATATTTTATTATTCTTGTAGATAAAAACAATGAAACGACGAAAAACACTAACTTGATGGAGTAGGGTGTTCCCCGAGAGGTTATCGGAATGACTCGTCAGGTTTACATATTAAAGTATTATTTATATGGACTATTATTAGACGTCTATCTATATTGTATTAAATTAGTGGCTCGGTACCTCGGTTAGTGCAATACAAATTAGTTATCAAACAGCGAAACTAAATTCTTCTCCTGTACCTAACTGTTACAAAATCAAAGTTACATAAATGGAATAATAATTCTTCTCTCACAACTAGTTACCATACAACGAAAAATAATTCTCCTCTTGTAACCGGCAAAAAAAGTCTAGTTACGAATTTGGAAAAATAATTCTTCTCTCACAAGTAGTTACCAAACAGCGAAAAAAAATCTTCTCTTGTAACTGGTTACGAGATCGTAGTTACGAATATGGATGAAGGCGCTTGTGTTTAGTGTAGAACCGACGCGACGTCTGATATCCTCTGACGACTTCTGTGGCGCGTCGTGCGAAAGCGCGACTGCAATGCAGGAGGTTGCGGGATCGATTCCCGCCGGGTGCAAGTATTTATGCTTTAAAAATAAATATTTGTGTCTGGTCTGGGTGTGCCTCTATGTATAATATGTATGTATTTACAAAAGAAAAATAAATATAAGTATTATGTCCGTTGTCGAGTCACCGTCACACAAGCTTAGTCGATTACCTCGGGGCTAGATGGCGCTGTGTGTTGTTCACAGAATTTATCAATTTATTTATTTTTTTATATAATACTAGCTGACCCGGCAAACTTTGTTTTGCCTTATAAATTATAGATAGTAGCCGATTCTCAGACCTACTGAATACGTATACAAAATCTCATAAAAATCGGTCAAGCCTTTCGGAGGAGTACGGTAACTAACACTGTGACATGGAAATTTTATATATTAGATGTAATCCTACTAGTATTATAAAGCTAAAATTATGTATATTATATAATACTAGCTGCGCCCCGCGGTTTCACCAGCGTAAGTCCCGATCCCGCTGGAATATCGGAATAAAAAGTAGCCCCTGTGTTATTCCAGGCCTCCCAGGTATCTACATACCGAGTTTCATAGTAATCGGTTCAGCGGTTTTTACGTGACACACACACACACATATATACTCACAAACTTTCAGCTTTATAATATTAGTAGGATGGAATATTATTTTAAAATACCTACATATTTTATAACAGCTGTAATATGACATGAAGTAAATTTCGTGTCGGGACACGACGCCGTCGTGCTGCAAAATGTCCACTAGTAAAAACGTGGCTTACCACTGGGCGTATTTTTGATTGACACAATTTTAAATTCATACAAAAAATTGACAGCCTAATGGGTTCGAAAGTTAATGTACCCGTTATGGCGTTGGCTAGAAGGTTCATACTGTTAGATAGTCTAATGCTATTTCGATGGTCTAATGATCAAGTGACTACCCTGAATAAGTCCTGATACGCACTTGACCTTTTTCTGTAAAGTCATTCAGTATTTATTATCTGAACTTTGATGTTATTGTCCATCAATATTCAATGTCCCCGTGTAATATCGGACAATGGTATCGGACCCAATATTTTTGATTGGCAAAGGGCATGCCTGTCTATGTCAAATTAACAACAAGCGACCTGACATTGATGGCATTGAATATGAGCTATAATGTATCTTTGATACGTTGGGACTAAAATTGTATTACATCGAGTCAATCCAATCAGTTTTGTAAGGGTTTCATTTGGGAGTTTTCTTTTTTAAGAGGATACAAAAAAAAATATACAAAATATTTTATTCAAAAAGACAAAATATAAATAACAATAGGTGTGGGAGCTCCTCTGTTAAGTTATAAAACTTGTGTTAGAGGAGTCCCCTCTTAACTGCGGTTCGTTCTTATCAATTAACAATTTAGGTAGGTAATAAATCATGTTACTTATTAAAAAAAAGAGTCTTGAAAATTTTAAAATTAACAATAACAAGCAAGATAAAAAGTAATAAAAGAAATGAGTAAAGGTACACTGGCTATCCAAATAGGTAGGTAATCATATTATCATTTTTGTTTTTTTGTATGGTGGGTAGTTTTCAAAAGTTCGTTTTAGGTAATTATGTTTTCGAACAAGTATTAAATGTATGTACCTAATAGACAAATCGAGATCAAAAATCATTTAAAACATGTTTATAAATATACGTGTAGGTATGTTACATTACTTAGTGTTTTTAATATTCATAGATATTTAGTGTGTTTGATAAAATATAATAAAGATAGTATTTGAAAGAGTGTGTGTTATGTTGCAGGTTAACTGAGATTTATTAAATTTAGAGATATTTTATTTAGGATATTAATCTGTATTAGTTTTAAGTTCCTTATATTTATTTTATTTATTTATTAAGCTTTTTATGTACGGTTATAAATGTAAAATATGTCACATAGTATGTAAAAAAATCTAAGTTAGCAATTCTTCTGTATGTTCATATGACAGCGATTTTAACCAGCTCGTAACTTTGTTTTTACATAGGTGGTAAGTCAAGTTATTTATTTTCATTTTACTATTTATTTTGTTATAAATTATTCTTGACGTATTTTTAAATTGGTTAGATGCAAATGTAGTTCTAGTAGATGGTATAGTAATGTTGAATTGTTGATTACGTTTTTTAGTGTTTAAAGACTGATACGCAGTAGTTTTATGAATTTTAAGTATGCATTTTAAGATATACAACTGTCTGACCGTCAAAACATTAGCATCTATGTACAACTTATTAGTACTTTATATTTTTCGTTTTCTTAGCATTGCCTTAAGAATCAGTCTTTGAGCACGTTCAAGGTGTAAGAATTTGGTTTTCAGGGCTCCACCCCAGATTGGTAAGCAGTAGAGGAGTATTGATTGAACGAATGTAATGTATATGTATGTAAGAAGTTGTGTGTCTGCTATGCCGCGTAGGTATTTAAATACCGATATTAATCTCCTGGCCCTATTTGACACTAATTCAATTTGAGGGTACCAGGAAAGATTCTGGTCAACTAAGACTCCTAGGTACTTATAGGTAGTTACCTTTACAAGGTTTATGCAAGTACATTTATTCAAGTTACGTTCCTCACAAAAATGAGCTGTAAGTGTCATTCTGGGGTCAGGTTGTTGTGCATTTCTTATTGAAAAAGTTATATAATTTGTTTTATCAGTGTTCAAAGAAAGCAGATTTGAATTAAGCCAAAATATAACCTTACGGAGACCCTCCTCTGCTATGTTATGAACTTCTTGCCAGGTCCTACCATAACACAAGATTGCCGTGTCGTCAGCATAACAAAAAACCTTTCCATTTGGGAGGTTTATGTTAGTTAAGTCATTTATATAAGCGAGGAAGAGGGTAGGTCCGAGAACACTACCTTGAGGTACTCCATATTTAGACGTTATTTCATCACTGCTAACGACGTTCTTATCGAGTTTAACTCGTTGACTACGATCACGTAAGTAATCATGTATCAAAGTATGAAACATTCCTCTGGCCCCTAGATTTTCTAGTTTTATTAAGAGGTTAGGGACAGACACGGTATCGAAGGCCTTTCTCAAGTCTAGGAAGACGCATAGCGTTTTTTTTGTTCATCTAGATGTCTAGTTACTTCACTCGTCAAGTCTAGTATGGCATCCTCAGTACTAATCCCCTCGCGAAAACCATATTGTGAACTCGATATGATGTTGTATTTTTTAAAGAAATTTGTTAAGCGGGCATTAATAATTTTTTCAAGAATTTTAGACAGTACTGTAAGTACAGATATAGGTCTATAATTATTAATGTCGTACTTGTCACCAGACTTGAAAATAGGATGAATGATTGAACGCTTTAATTCTACTGGAAATATCCCTTGCATCAGGCATAGCTTACATAGGTATGTTACTATAGGAACTAGAGTATATTTTGCCATTTTTATGAATTTAGTGGGAATGTCATCCCAGCCGGCAGCAGATTGAGTTTTCAAATTACTAACAATAGCCTCAACTTCAAACGGAGTTGGTTCAATAATACCTATTGTATTAACCTGCGTAGGTAGTGAAGCAGCAGATAAAGATATATTTGTGTTATTGATTCGATTAATTATTTTTTCAGCTAAGTTTTTACCTACATTATTGAAGTGATTATTCATATGAGTGGCTGACTCACATGCATCTTGCTTGAGGTATAGAAGTTCCTTGTTTTTGTTGTGTATTTTATTAGTATGAGTAAGGGTTTTAATGCATTTCCATAAGGATTTATTGTCAGATTTAGAATTATTTAATAAGTCTCTTTCATACTTTGTTTTTAAGCTTTTAACAAAGTTTGTGCAGTAATTGCGATATCTACGGTATGTAATCTTTAAAATTTCATTAGTTGAATCATTTCGAAGTTGTTTTTGGAGTCTGTTTCTATTTTTAATGCATTTTAAGACACCCGGAGTTATCCACGGTTTGATAATTCTTTTGTTACATGGAATTTTAATTGTACTCGTGTGTCTTTGTATGCTATCGGTAATTATTGAAATTAGTTTTTGGCACAGTGCATTTGCATCATTTATATTAAATAGCTCAGAAATGTCTATGTTATTCAAGGTTGTTAGTGCATTATTGAAATCTGTTGAAGTTTTAGTAGCTCTTGGTGTAGTAGATTTTGAATTATTATAATAATAGATCCGTCCCATTTTATGTTCAGTAATCGTCGTGTTTAATATGGCAACCAAAGCTAAGAGTTTAGAGTTATCAATATTAGTAAATATATGATCGAGACAGCTATTTGTTCTAGTATCAAAACGATGTCCTGGAAATAGGCCGTACGAAGCTAACGTATCTAAGTACTCCTCAGAGTGCTTTGCATTGAGCGTGTTACATCCTTCTAAAATATTGATATTAATATCACCCAACAGGGTTGTATTCGATTTTAGATGAGATGATTTTAAATATGAGTCTAAGGAGTCTATAAACTTTTTCACGTCTTTTTCTGCTGGTGATCGATAAATGCAGATTAGTGTAATAGCTGGAGTTTTTATTTCCAGACATGATGCTCGGTATAGAGTGATTTCTTTAATAAAGTGCTTAAGAGTTGATTTTATAAAAACTACAACACCGTCATTTTGATTGGTTTTTATAGTTGATCCATAAGTTATATTGTTAGGTTTTTGCGGTGAGGGCTTATTGGGATCAATCCTACTCTCTGTTAGAACAATGACATCAATATCTTGCTCCAGCACACTCAAGTTAGTTTCCAGATCATCTAAATTAGAGCGACTATGTGCACTTCTAATATTTTGTAAAACCACTGACAGTTCTGGAACATCCGATATAAGGTAATTTTTCAGTTCACCTATTGAACAATTTGCTGATTTCGCACTATTTATATTATCTAATTCTTGTAGAACTGTAATTTGACTATCCATGTGAATGTGAGTAAGAAGACATTACGTTGTTTATGTTGATTGTGTAGTTGTTATGTATATTACCTTATGTATGTAAATGTTTTATGGAATGGTTTATAAGTTGTTGATCGTGATTTGTCGCACACTCATTTTTAATCAAATTGAAATAGCACATTACTTGTTTACAGTTTTTGTTAGCTTGTTTTAAATGCCTCAAATAATATAATGTTAAAAATTTGTACCTATCGTTTTTAGTCAGGTATGTAAGATTTTTCTTTATCTCCTTAATTGTAACTTCAAGTTGGAATTTAAATATACTTTTACTCACTTTTACAATGTTACGGGTATTATTTATAAGAATTAGTCACTTTTGCGCTAATAGTTGGAATTGAGTTTCATTTGTGATAGTGATGATTGGTGTATTATCATCTTGGCGAATGTATACTTTGCCGTAGCTGGTCCAGCAATATTTGTACTTGTTGGTGACTCTGAATTCTCTTGCTAAAAAGAATAACCTGAAAGCCTTGGGGGTTAGATTTTCCGACATGAATATGGGGGTGTCACCATGGTTCTTAATTCCCAGAAGTTGGGCGTTGAGTTTATTGGTTTTGTTTTTGTTGTTGTATATCTTTGCCGCTTTCAGTAGGTCGACCTTTGCAAACGTATTGCTCATCTCCACTATTAGTGTGCTTCGTTCGGCATTCGGCTTTTTTGTTCTGATTATATCTATTATATCTGATCTTTCCGTCTGTATAGCAAGGCTTCTAGATAAGTTTATAACCATTTGCATTAGATCCTTCTTATTTTCGTCACCTTTAAGGGGCTCATTTTTTATTTCTATGTTCATTTTCCTTTCTGTTTTTTGTACATCTTCAAGTTTACTTTCCAAAAATACTATTCGCTCTCTATCTTTTTTTGCCTGTATGTCCACCTGTTCGATCTTCTTTTTCATTTCTGCGTTTTCTTCTGTTAGATTTATCACTGAAGCTTGCACCATGTTTGTGGTACTTTGTAGGTCTTAAAAAGAGCTTTTATCTCTTGTTTCAGTTCTTCGGCTAATTCTGTAAACTGTGTTGCAATTATTTGTTCATACCTGTACTGGGACACGTTTGCTTCTTCAGTTCTTTTACGTTTAAATGTAGTAGCTAAAGACTCGTTCTTTGATTGTATTGGTCTGTCATCTAAACTCCTCATGTCAGATACTGAATTTGCTTTTTCTGTTCCTTGAATTGACATCCTGATGTTCGTATGTAGAACTCGCAATAAAAATATGTCGTAGCAAACCGAACTATAGATACGGCCAAAAAGGAACGAGACAACAGATGCGCTTAGATCGAGTCGACCACACGTCCGCTCGCAACGAGACCACAGGAGAAAGAGGAAGTTTACATTTTCCTCCCTGGATAAAGACATTAGAGCAAAATGAAAAAAATAGAAAGGTAGACTATTTTTTTTTATTTTATTATTTTTTATTATTATTATAATTAGAAAATAAAAAAAAATAAAAAGTTAGATGCATTGTCATGACAGATATAGATTTTATGGCATAAACATAATTGCTCTAATGTCTTTATCCAGGGAGGAAAATGTAAACTACGTTTGTATGGAGAAAGAGAATGGAGACTAACTCTTAA
Source organism: Idaea biselata (assembly GCA_958496205.1). Lineage (NCBI taxonomy): Eukaryota > Metazoa > Arthropoda > Insecta > Lepidoptera > Geometridae > Idaea > Idaea biselata. Next base: position 23,700,974 of record OY292398.1, on the reverse strand, counting down.
TAAGGATCTACAAAATTTTACTCACTTTTCGTGTCCGTCAGGATGAAAAGTCACTATTTTTTTATCGGCGTATTTTACGTTGCATTTATGCTCATGAATTGCTTCCCAATTGCTTCTATTTACTTCCTATTTCAGTTTGAATTGCGTTGCTTTTGTTTAACATGCCCGACGACGTTTGGAAAACTTTACAGTGCCTCCTTTTCAAGGGCAGAAAAATATATAATTTTATATCTGAATCCCGAAAACCGACTAAGTATTTAGAATGAATATACAGGCTGTTCGAATTTATGGAGCAGCTGCTTATATACTGCTTGTATACGTTCTATACGTCTACGCGTGTATTATATTATAGTACATAGTGTATTATATTCTTTTTCCGGTCAGAGCACTTTGTGTGACTGTGGAAGAGCTACCCAAACAATGTCGCATTTGACGGTTTGCCGTCTGTGTCCTGTTAGCTGCTCTGCAGCCGACCTCAACAGCGCCACAGACAAGGCAGTGGCCAAGATTTTGTAGGGCATTTGACGCAGTTGACACGAAGAAGAAGAAGACTTCTACGTGCTTAGTCTACGCGTGCAACTTTTTGTACTACGACGACTACGACGTTTAGACATTCGAAGAAATTTTCGAAATATTAAATTAAGTTTAAAGTTGTTTCTGAGACTTGAGGTCATTGGCCTTAAATTGTCCTTTTATTTAGTTTGTACTACTACAATCTCAAGAATATCTCCAAAAAACAGCTGTTTTTCAGTTAAAGTTAAACTTGAAAATATTAAAAAAAAACGTTTGATTAAAAAAAAAAGGTAAAGGTGGTTGGCCTAGACTTTTGGAACAACGTATATAACTATATAAGCAGCTGCTCCATAAACTCCAACATCCTGTATAAAACAAGGTTATGTTGGTCAGTAAACATTTGATCGTACTTTGTGAATTTTTGAAGAAGAAGTCACGTAGGTTAATTAAATAAGTAACCCAGTATCAAACAGGCCTACATCTAAGTAGGTGGATACGTTATTCGGTAGACATATCAGTTTCAGCAGAGCCCCTCTGAGGCATTTGTAATGTTAATTGAGCGATTATCCTCCGACGGCCACCAAAACTCGCTTAATTTTCATCTCGCCACAATGAGAAATGGGTCGTTTAACCATTTTACATGATAATTATTTCGACCGGCTAATGAGTTCTTTACAGTGCAGAGTAAACGACTTTGCATATTAACAATTTAGTGTTTTTATTGTTTTTTAGGGTCTCATTCGAGTTGCATAAACTTTTTTGCTCATAAATACTTATTTGTAAAATATAACTATAATAACAATATTTAGCCCTAATAGCCATGTCGACCCTATCTTAGATGGAGTCACGCTTAAACAAACAAACGTAGGTATTTCCCAGTTTTCGTTCCTGAATAATTACATATAAACGGTAGAGCATGGACAACAAGTTATTAAATAAATATTCAAATAAATTGCTCTAGAGTTGTTATTCAGAAAAGGAACAGGGGAATACGTTCGTATAGGAAAACACGAGCCTAGCTAAGCTCTTAATCTACAGATGTTTGTTTCCGGTTCTGCATCTTTCCGTATGTTAATAACAAGGTACGTATTCATTTCTTTTGAGTTGATACTCCGCCAACATGATGTTGTAAAAAGGTCTCTTCGTTTTTAACAACAGACCAACAACAAACAATTACATGTTTGTTACCCACCCACCTATCATAAAAACATGAAATCTAAATCCTAAAACAAAAAGGCGTCCTTCCTGACTTGTGAATAGATCGTCGTACATATATCTAGGGTTGCCAACCGTACTATAATGTATAGTATTGTACTATATTTCAGCTCAGCGTACTATATATTTTTGAAAGCACATATAGTACGCAAAAATACTATATTTCTGGCATAATTTGTAAAAAGTTGTTTCTTTTATAAATTCCTCCTCTCTGCATTTACAGAGGACTGTTTTCTACGAGTATGTAGAGGGAAAAAAAGAAAAGCCATAAAAAAGGTGCTCATAATTTAAAGATTGAATGTCGGGAACATTTTTTTTATATTCAAGAAAGAAAGAGTACCTATTTGAAAGTGTGAAAAAAAGGTTAAGTGCAAAAAATACGTATTTTTTCGAAATATTCTACAAAACACCGCTCTAATTTTTGTACTATATTTTTTTGGGTCGTACTATATTTTTTAGCCACAAATACTATATTTTTCGAAAAAACTGTTGGCAACCCTACATATATCCCTTCTTCCAAACCCAACCCATCAAATTGACGTCATACTCTAAGCAAAATTGACATGTTCCAAAATCATGATATAAATAAACTAAAGAAAAATCCTGGCCTGTTTTTCTGTATTTCTTTTCCTAGAGCGTCGTGGGGCGTGAATTATGTACAGCGTCGGGTCTGTAGGTACTCTCAACAAATATCAGCGAGCTAGGTACCTGTCTACTCTAATTTAAATATTTTATTGAAATCGTTTTTGCATGCTTTCGTTTCTTTTTCAGTTCACAGTCTTTTTTAAGCCAGTTTTCTGAAGACACATTAATGTTTGCCAACTATACCTTGTTTCAAAAATTTAGATCAAAACGGTAATCAAAAAATCCATACATTTGACAGTGTGTGACAGTGACAGTTCTTTATTTGCTTTTTTCTTTAAAATTGACATTTATTTGTTTACATTTTGATCTAAGTTTCTGAAACAGGGTATAGTTTACAGAGGTGGTTTACACATTATACTACTCTTTGGTTTACACCCATGTATGTAGTACCTACCATGGGCTGTGTTTAACGTGGGTTCAAAGTAGCCTAAAATAATAAATAATTGGAATGCACATAATATTAAAGTCAAATCAAAATAATTAAAGTGTGACTGATGGTGATAAATAACTGCTAATAACATTGTGCCTACCTAAAATAAATTAATACTTAGGTATTCGATTTACAGATCTGCACGTTGCTCGTTATTTTTGAAAGGCATAATATTATAATTTATGTACTCCCTTATTTATATCAAGAAACTAGCTGACCCGGCAAACGTTGTTTTGCCTTATAAATTATAGATAATTAAATTTTTCCTGAATTTTCTTTGCTATAAACCTCACGGAGCCCGAGACCTTTCCAACGAATGCAAAACCGTGGAAATCGGTTCGTGCGTTCTGGAGTTATAGCGTCAGGAAGGAAAACCCGACTTATTTTTATATAGTAGACTAGCTGACCCGGCAAACGTTGTTTTGCCTTATAAATTATAGATAATTAAATTTTTCCTGAATTTTCTTTGCTATAAACCTCACGGAGCCCGAGACCTTTCCAACGAATGCAAAACCGTGGAAATTGGTTCGTGCGTTCTGGAGTTATAGCGTCAGGAAGGAAAACCCGACTTATTTTTATATAGTAGATAAGCGTCTCTAACACCACAAATAAACCACTTACATATATATTTGGATTTACTGATTATGCGCACTTAGGCACGTTTTATTATTCTGTGGCCTAGCTAAGCTTTAAATTTACGCATCTATATTAATATACCGTTTACGAATCCCCAGAATCAATGCTGTGATTTTGCCATTTAGATCTAATCTAGACGATATTTCATACAGCGAGCGCCTGAAACTTTTTTGGCTGTGTCTGTGTCTGGCCTGCGATATTAATCTAGGCATCTAGGTATCCATCTATCATCGATGATAGATGGATACCTAGATAGATAGATTAGGTACACTTTATTTGATCAACACCACATTACGAAAATTAAACTATATATTTTTTTAACTAAATAAATGTTGTACAAAGAGGCGGCCTTTTCGCTCGAAGCGATTTCTTAAAGGCAACCTTGGAATGGATAAGGGCTGTTTAGCTGTAGATATTAGTTGCAGAAGTAAATAAATTTGCCAATGTAATTTTATCCTGTTTACTCAGTAAGTACCTTATTAATTTCACACTATTACACCATCAATCTCAGTGTATCTGGTGTATAAATTTCAACTTGCTAAGTGCTAAGAAAGAACAGACGGTTGTACAGTCGGGCAAGCGAGTGCTCTTCTTCCCATCCGAGCGATGTTCCCGATTGCATCCCTCTCGGGAGCCCGGGGTCCGCTAAACTCCAAATTATTTGGGGTCGGCGCAATAGGTAAGTCATCATTGACCATAAATTTGTCATATTGACAAATCCATTATTTACCTATTTAATAAATAAAGTATTAAATATATTATTTACGGCCGGCTGCCTGCCTGACACCAACCCTTCTAGGAAGCAAGTAGTTTATCCGCCACAGCGCGGGGAGTCTCCCTCAGAACTCTTAGTCACCTTTTACGTCACCCACGGGAAGCGAAGGGGTAACCCTATTCTATGCACGGCAAAGCGAGTGATCTCGTCTTCTATAAGGGTCCTTTTTAGGGTTTTGTCTCAAAGGGTATGACTCCACTGCCCGTTTGTCTGTCTATCTATCACCAGGCTGTATTTATCTTATGAACCGTGATAGCTAGACAGTCGAAAATTTCACAGATGGTGTATTTCTGTTGCAGCTATGACAAAAAATACTAAAAACCGAACGAAATAATTATTGAAGTCGGGTTCATGGAAAAATCTGCCTTGCACTTGGCTGTTTTTTTTAACTTTTGAGCAACCCTTAAAAGAAGATACCTATTGTTAGTTTACTCGAAGAATTATCATTTATTTCCAAAAATGATGCTTTTTGTTAGTATATTTCAGGTTTGATACTTTTGTAAGCAGAATCAGGTTCTTGTGCCATTTTGGCAACAATAAAATGATGCCCACACCACGCCCACACCTTATCTAAGTCCACATTGCAGGTAGCCCAAGTTTGCCGTGTAGCCCCAGCTTGCCGTGTAGCCCCAGCATAGAATAGGGTAACCCCGTGTCTTCCCGTGGGTGTCGTAAAAGGCGACTAGGGGAGCTGAGCAAACCTTAAGTTCTCCCACGCGGTGGCGGATAATCTGCTTTATCCCTAAGAGGGTTGGTGCCAGACAGGCGGCTGGCCGTAAAAAGACTGCCAAATCTAATTGCAGAAGGTATGGTCAATAATTACTTACTATGAATGACTAAATTTAAAAAAAATAATTTGGGGTTAAGCGGACGCAACGCAAAAACAAAAAAAACAGACAGACAGACAGACAGCGAAGTCTCATTAATAGGGTCCCGTTTTTACCCTTTGGGTACGGAACCTTAAAAAAATAGAAACTGACCCTAATAATAAGCAAAAAATAACACACTCAATAAAGTGGTAACTCTCCGATTCCAGTTTGGTTTTGGGCTATTAAAAGGTATATATTGGAATGAATACCTACTTGCTATCCGAATGACGTCAATAGCCCACTCTCATGAACAGGTGAGCATACAATAATTTATTACTTTGATTGGCATGAATAGCAATCACTAATAATAACTTAAAGCCAGTTGATACTGGTTCGGAGATCACGGTGAAAAAACTCAGCTTTTGGAATGTAGGTACCTAATCAAATCACTAAGAGGTAGGTAAAAATATATTATACTAGCAGCATCCCGCGGTTTCACTCGCGTAACTCTCGATCCCGCGGAATTATTCATAATAACTTTCTTAGTGTCTAGGTACACATAACAAAGAACACACTCTAGTCACTCTACTAATGTCAGGTCTCTAGGACCAGCGATTTGGGCTCTGCGTTGATATAGAGTCAATACAAAAAATACAAAATACAAAATATTTTATTTCTTTAAAAACTTATTACTAAACAATAACAAAGGTTGAGGCCAACCCAGTAGGCTATATAATAGTCCTGTGACGGGTGGCCTCGCTCTTCTATAACTAAAAATACTGAGTCAATCAGCCAGGACATTGAATTTTATATATAGAGATAGACTAGCTACGTCCCGCGGTTTGACCTGCGTAAGTCCCGATCCCTTGAGAATATCGGGATTAAAATCGGGCCTATGTTACTCAGGGTAAATGTAGCTTTCTAATGGTCAAATTAAAAATATTTTTTGAAATCGGTCCAGTAGTTACGGAGATTACCCCCAATATACATACTTACATACATACATTACCTCTTTATAATATTAGTATAGATATAAACAATTAATATTATAAACCTAAAACGTGTTATGTGACTATATGTTACTTTTCACACAAAAACTACTGAATCGATTGCTATTAAACTTGATAAGCAGATAGCTGGAGATTATCATATAGGCTACTTTATCCCAATATTCCCTAATAATAAATTGGGACTTAATAATAAAAACGCGGGCCGCAGCCAGTAAAGTTATAAAACCATATACCTACTTAATTTAATCAAAGCTGGCTGACGTAGGTAGAATCGATGAACAAAAAATAAGACCATTTGGTAAAATCTTTCTTCTATCTTCTAGCATAGTTAACTTAATAGTTGGTGCGCCTCGCAGATGCTTTTAGTTACTTTTCTAGATATCAAAGACTTTTTCTTTTTCTTTTTTTATTGGAGAGGTGCAAACCATATTCGATCGAAATGAAAAAAGAAAACAATGTCCGTGTCAGATAAATATGGCTTTTCTATGAAATTAAACTTGTTTTTCGGTTTCAATTGCGTTGCCTTTATTACATTTAAGTAGGTAAGTATTTTTCAACGCCCGACGTTTCGAGGTCTTTCCAGACGTCCAGCTTACAGGTAGGGTAACCAAAAACTACTAAGTAAACTGAAGAATGAGTAGGTATCCTTTCTGCTTAAATGAGTAATTTTAAATTAACCAGAAACTACGTAAACTGACGTCCCGATCAACACTTCATACAGTGTGTTGCTTCTCCAATGTGATAAAACACTTACTTGATTAAGGTGGGATGTAGATTCCCACTAGATATAACATTTAATAATCCTACTAATATTATAAATGTGATAGTTGTGCGTAAGAAAGTAGGTATACTAATATGTTTGTTATACCTTCAACTGAACCGATTACAATTGCAGCTAATTCAAATCTCCAAATCTGGATTAACACATAGGCTACTATGATTCCGATATTCCCAAGGAATCAGAATTTATGCAGGTGAAACCGCAGGCCGCTGCTGGTATTATAGCTACTTTACAAAGTTGAGAGGACCACACGATTAAACACAACATCTGCTTTTGTCCTTTTCGTTTCTACCCTAGGTTCCCAGAGGACATCTTCATCTTATTCATGTGCTCCATGAGGACTAAACCTAAAATTTGGTATAAATTGTATACTATAGAAGACGTAGTGCCGTGTAGCCCCGGCATAGAATAGGGTTACACCATTCCGTTGTTATGGTAAAAGGCGACTAAGGGATTTGCGAGAGACTTACAACCTTAAGTTCTCCCCGCGCAGTGGCGGATAAACTACTTGATCCCAAGGAGCGTTGGTGTCAGGCAGGCGACCGGCAATAAAAATATTGCCAAATGTTTTAGCAGAAGGCATGGTGAATGATGACAAACCCACTGCACCGACCCCAAATAAAAATTAATGGGGTTTAGCGGACCCCGGGCTCCCGAAAGGGATGCAACCGGGAACATCTCTCGGATGAGAAGGAGAATGTAGAAGACGTAGAAAGCGACTTTATTGTAAAGTCGATAAAATTTCCCATTTCAAAATTCTAGAACTTCTAAGTATCTAATTAATGCTATTTTTGAGCAATTTAAATAACTAGTAAAAAGTTGGTAACCACCTCTAATTATTAAAATAAAGCAAAAATGCAGACCTACATCGCAGTACCTACGAGTATAAGTAAAAACTACGTGCGTCACTATTAAGTTTTTACGGTCTATTTAGAAGCAGAAAATGATCGAGCCTACTTAAGATTATTTTTTATTATTAAATTGATACGGTACCTACCGGAAGCGCGGCAAATTATTTAAGTAATAAAATAAAAAGTTATCGACCTATTTTTTTAACTAGGTATTAATTAAAGAGCTTTGCCGAATAAACGGTATTATCGCTTAATTAGGTCATTGATATACCGACCTATTTCAGGAATTTAAATTGCAATTTGAAGTCCTTCGACACATGCATATTTTAACATACCTACCTAGTATAGCCTATCTGCGTAGGTACCTCTTATATTTGCGACACTCAGGCAAATGCCACAATTTCATGAAATAATAGGGCGAATTCACATTGATAAAAGTTTATGTTTTCGTGATACTTAATCACGAAAACATAAACAGAATATACAGAATCAGTCTGAAAAAAAAGTGGCTGTGACATACGAACGGACGGACAGACGGACAGACAGACATGACGAATCTATAAGGGTTCCGTTTTTTGCCATTTGGCTACGGAACCCTAAAAATGTTACAATGATTTAGCTAATTAACCTTGGTAAAATATTTTTTTAGCTATAGGTACATACTTCGTTTTTTTATTTGTAGACCACAATTTTACACATATCTTCCTGAAAAAAAATGTCAAATACAAGTAGCCAAAACGTCAGATTTTAATCTAAAATTAAAAAAAACGTACTGTAGCTTATTTAAATTTTTAATCTATAAAGATAACCTAGTTAATTAAAAAAAAACTCATGAGTTTCTTGTGTCTTCTTCTCATTGGAGGTCGCGTTTCGAAGACACACTAGATTACATTGTATAATTGACGTTTCAAAGTGGTATTTTGTAATATCCGAATGAATAAAAATATTTTGAATTGAATTGAAATTTACAAACTATAAAATACCGTGCCTCCGGTAATATGAGTCCAATAACTCAGTGTACCCACACAGTATCTACCTAAGTAGTTGAGTCGACAAGATCTCGTAGTAGAGCAGGATGTTGCTCAACTTTTTATAAATCTCAGCGTTCCAACTTGCTTAAGAGGAAAGGAGACCTACTCGTTATTCATACAAACGTTGTCCACTGTTTCCTCGCTGGATAAAGACATTAGAGCAAATGTGATTATAATATAAAACCTACCTTTTTTTTTTGGAGAGAGGCCCGGTGGGTGGCCACTAAACCCCTCGGTGTCCTTCGCGCCGCCCGCGCCGTGTCCATGCCCCTACGTTTTGTTATTTTTCTTTTTTTTTAATTTAGAAAAAATAGATTTTGTAAAAAAAATAATGGGACATGGTCATTTCTGATTTATAGGCTTTATGGCATAAACATATTTTATCTAATGTCTTTTTTATCCAGGGAGGAAACAGTCGACTACGTTTGTAAACTTTATATGGAGAAAAGAGTAGGCATCCTTTCCCCTTAAGGCGCTTTATCGACGTCAATGTGTCTGCGTAATTGGTGTAAGCCGCTGTTTTTAATTATGTAGGTAGGTACATACGTGCCTAGTGTGTTATTGTTCTATGTACTTTATACTCCTGCTAATGTATTTAACAATTGTTTTCGTTAAAAATAAAATTATAAAACCAGGATTTTATTTTTAAATTTATAAAAGCGTATTTTTCTAAATAATTTAGGGTACATACCTACATATTTGAATCTCGAAAATTAAAATAACTACTTTTAAAATATTAATGTTTCAATCGTCGAAAATATAAATATTTTTGTAATAATAATTGTATTAATTTTCAAAAATTATTGCTGCTGTGCTGAGAACTGTCTAGAATTGAAATTCAGAGTAATTAAAATATCGAATATAACTTAGGGTAGGTATAGTATGGTAGGGTAGGGTGGTAGTAGTGTAGGGTTCTAGATTTTTTTTAATTTTAACTGGCAAGACAACATCTGTCGGGTTACCTAATACAAGTATGAAACTCGTAATAACTGTTGTACTATTTTATATCCGTCTGGCAACTTTGAAAGCTCTATAATAAAGACAAATCACGGTTTAATTAGTAAGTTACTACGACCTAGTAAGTACGGGACCAAGCAAACTACCGTTTACCACCGACACGTTGATTTATCTTGAACTAACTTTGAGTAAAAGTTTAATGCTCGGGTTGTAACTTGATGATTTTATTAGATTTGATTAAGTTTGTTTAACTTAACTTATTGAAATATCCGGGTTACAATCGATTGAATAACTTTGAACCATAAATGTGAAATGCTATGAAATTATCACTTTCTTATTTAAAAAAAAGTTGTTTCAAGCGCGCTTATATTAAGAGCACTATACTCGCTAAACTCAAAATCCCTGTCGGGCTCATCGAAAATTGTTGATTATTTCATGACGGAATGTCGTAGACCGTTTTTTTGTGTATGGATTGGAGGTGACATTGTTTCCTAAATTTTAGTGTAGTTTTAAGACAAAAACCTCCTATAGGTGCAAAGCCTATCGAAATTTTAGACAAAAAATGTCTGTTTTGGCTAAAATGTCGATAGGCTGCAATACGTTTCGACATATTTGTCTGGAAACGGCACTAAAATGTCAGAAACAATGTCGATTACAATCCATACACAGAAAAAAGTTCAACAACATTCCGTCATGGAATAATCAACAATTTTCGATGAACCCGACATGGATTTTCAGTTTAGCAGGTATAGGGCTCTTAATATGCTTCGTTAAGGCGCAGACTGACGGAAGATAAGAAAGTATGAAGTATGAATATTTATTTGAATAAGCACACGCTAAAAATGTACTCCGAATCCACTCCTCATCCGAATGCGAGCGTTGTTCCCAGTTGCATGCCTCTCAGGACTCTGGGCTTCGCGAAAACCCCAAACTGATATGCCTAAAAAACGTTTAAAAAAATTATCGGTAAAAGCCGAAAAAAAATCTTACTCGTATTCTTATCTCTCGGAATAAGTCAACAAATGATCCGTAAGACCAGGATTCCTTCGTCAACAACTTCAAATAATCGCTTTAAGTTAGGTATTTATTAGGCGTGAATTTCCAGATTATGTAGACTGCGCCCCTGAGAACACCATGGACCTCGTTCTCTGCAATATTATAATGCTAAGGGTTAGATTTATTGTAATCACTGTCACATAAAACCTTTCATCCCTTTAGGGGATATTGAATAGGATGAGGGTATGAGGCTTCTGGGTTTTATTAACACTCTCTAAATAATTAATAGCGGCAGGTAAACAGCTACCTTATTTTGGTGATTTTATTGAAACCATATTTAGTTTGCCTAAAAGCAGTATTTCCCAAACAATGGACCGCGCGCGACCCACAGAAGGTTCCAAAAAAAATATGGTGAGCCCTGATCCTAGGTAATAAGGATCAAATCAGTAGTAGAAATCTTAATTGGCGTAAAGGAAATGTCCCCAATAGCCTAATTAATAAACGTGGATAAGGTCGGAGTTAGTGAGATCACGCTTACCGCCGCACTCAGAGACATTCAATGGTTGATTAAACTATTCTAAGTAAAGATTTTCTTTGTGAAATCGTAACTTAGTTTAGTTTAAGTGACCATTAAATGTCTCTGAGTGCGGCGGTTAGTCTTTTTCCGTGACACTTCCGTGAACTTTCAAAGTTGACAGACAGAAACAAAAGTGGTAAAATTACTTCGACCTTACTCTACGTTTATAAATAAGGATATAAGTGTATTGGTGAGCAAAAAATAAGTCATTCATTTTTCGTCCAATAGGATGAATAGAACATTCGTCCTGTTGGGCGAATTTTCTACTCGTAACGATATTAAAATGTCCTAATTCATATACAAGAATAGATGGGCTGTTCGCTTTGTTCCCGTAGTTTTATCATAATTATACTAACCCAATATCCGTGTCAGTTTTGAAATATACAATCAAGCTTCGTCAAGCTAGTCAGGGACTTTCTTTTGAAAAGAAACTCGAAAGAAAAGAAAAGAAAAGAAAGAAACTTGAAAACTAGGTGAACTGCAGATTAATAGTATATATTAATATATTTTTTAACAGATTAATAATATATTTTTAATGCTAATTACCTCGACGTTTCGGCGAACGGGTCACCCCGGCCGTGGTCGCGAGAAGACACGTGACCCGTGCTAGACCCGTGTTTCTAAAACAATAATGGACGGACATCGAGTAACTTTGAAGAGTGTGATGGAATTAATGTCTTGCATGGGCTACAGGATTTTAAGCTTAAACTTATAAAAATAAATCTGAAGGCGCCAACAAGACCTAGACTGAAAATTCGTGCCCAATTCACCGTAAATTGCCTTCCTGATCAAGTTACCTAAAAATCAAATTAACTAAGAAGCAAAATGCCTAAAGGTCATGTCTAAAAAACGAAATCCCTATTAAGCAAACTACCTAAAATTCAGTATGCCTAAATAGTAAGTTGCCTCAGGATTGTAAAGCCCATGAAGCAAAAAGCATACAAAGCAAATTGCCTAAAATTAATTATGCCTAAACATGCCTAAGAAATAAGAAGCCTACCAAGCAAAATATCTAAAATGCAAAATGTCAAATATTAAATTCTATAAAATACTTTTGGATTAGAAACGCAAGTGGTCAGATACACATTTCATCAGAAACGCATCTTATCATACGCATTTCATCACAACCGCATCTTTTCATGGGCAACTTAATAGATCCACTTCTTTTCGATCGAAAATAAAACAAAAGACGATCGAAATAGAAACAAAAGACGATCAAAACCTAAACAAAAGCCTATGAAAATATTTCGATCAAAAATAAAACAAACGACGATCGAAATAGAAAAAAAGACGATCAAAATGGAAACCAAATACGATCGAAACTAAAACAAAAGACAATCTAAATCGAAAAAAAATTATATTCTTTTTTGGTTTCATATCGATCGCCTTTTGTTTCTATTTCGATCGTCTTTTGATTTATTTCCGATTGACAAGAGTGGATCTGTCAAGTTGCGTACGAAAAGATGCGCACCTATCTGGCACAATGCGCTTTCTGACGAAATGCGTATCTGACCACTTGCGTTTCTGATGGCATGCGGGTAATTCATATTTTTACAAAACTAATTTGTAATTTGTCTATGAAGCAAAATGTCTAAAAGGCAGTCATTATACGTTGAAGTCATCTTATTATAAAAGTTATTTTAAGTTTTAAGGTCATAGCACACTTAAACGACTCTGCTCCAACACCGCTCCCATCCAACACTGCCCTAAACTAAGACGACTGCTCGCAGTCTACGCGGCGACAGCTAGCAGGCAACCAGCAGTCCACGCGGCGACAGCTAGCAAACGGCCAGCTTTACCGTACCGTACGATTTAAATCGTACGGTTGGCAACACTCCGTGACGGTGCGCGCGGCGACTGCTAGCAGTGAGCGTGCGGCCAGCGAGGCGTCAACTCCCGAGCAGTCGGACGGCGGTAAGCTCGCTGAAAGCGAGCTGTCTGCTAATTTATGATGCCAATGTAAAATATATCTAAAGAGCAATATTTAAAGCCCATATTTGAATTATATTATTTTTGCCGGGTGGGAGCAGAGTCGTGTAAGTGGGCTATGACCTTTAGTCTTTCAACAGATTAGTCTATTTACTCTGACGGCATTCTGAAAATAAGTCATTTAACAATTTAGACGTTTTGCTTTTTTTAGATTTAGACATTTTAGGTAACTTGATCAGGAAGGGTAAATTGTTTTATTTTCTGACGCAATGTTTTTGAATATTTTGTTTGTAGATGGCATTGTTTTCTATATTTTTGTGTAGTTTCAAAAAAAACTTCTTATTGTTTCGAAGCCTTAGCACATTTTAGATAAAAAGACAATTTTGAATTGCGTCAGAAAATAATTTACAATTTTCGATGAATCGGACAGGGACTTTCAGTTTAGGTCTTACTTTTTCCTTTCAGGGTCCAAGTCTGCTAGCGTAATCGTGTCTCCTCGAAACCTTCATGTAACATGAAAAACACAATTTATTTCCTTTGTATTTCTTGTTAACTTTTCCAACCTTCGCCGCCGGCGTTTTTAATATATCCATAGTATAGAAATATATGTACGTAGTCCAGTAGGGCTGTCAAAGATAAATTCCGAGGGTCGCAATCCTGCCCGTCGAGACCTTCCCTTACCTATGTCACAGTTTACCCAGTAGTGTCGCGCGGGTGCTGTCTTCCACAATACTCATGTTGACAGCAAATTTTAATTTTGTTATACTTATACATTTTAACAAAAAGTTATAAATGTGACCTACATTTGTACGTTTATTATATTCGAGAAATATATGCCCGACAAATACCTAATACTTACCTAATGAAAACCGGTGGACAGTTTTTGCTTTGTGCTTGAGCAATATGATTAATTTTGTCATAAAATACATGACTAAATATACAATCCTTTATTTCGTAAAGATAAGCGCATAAGAGTTATTACAAGTTCATATACTAAAATTAATTATCTAAAAATTAAATTCACATTAAATAACAAAATAAAAAGAAATAAAATAAAATAAAAATAAAAACTAAATACAACACCTAATAGACGCTAGTCGAACAACCCGCCCCGGATCGTCCCCGATGCAAAAGAGCCCATCACACTAGCGGCATTACCCCGCTGGATGGCTATGGCCAACCTTTGCATCAGGAACGAACCAGACCGCCCATCCAACCCTCTCTCCCTCAGACGCCGCCCTATCTCCCCAACCAATTTGACTGCCTCCGAACCCCAGCAACCAGCAGTTTCCACAGCAAAGGGGACAAAGATATAATTATCCTCCAACGGGGCATACTTGGAATGCTTGACCACCGCCGCTGATTCCGCCGCTGAGGCCGCCACACTAGCTGTACGCGGGAGATGACTAGGCGCGAAAGTGCTGACGCACGTGGCGTCCCAGATAAGGGCCCTACCCCTCGACCACGGCACCAACGTCAAACCGTCCGGCCTCTTTCCATCTAAACGGCTAAGACCCGGTGGCTCAAGCACGCACGGGACATTAGCCGATACAAGAGCCCTCCGGATTAGGTCGTTAAGTGCGTGGTGGCGAGGAAACCTCCCCGAACACCGGCGACAACTTAAGGCATGATGGCCATTGGCCTCCACCATTGAACCGCAGGTGCACACGTGAGGTTCACACACGCCGCAGCCCAAGCGAAGAGCGACAGCCACCCGCACCGAGTCGCCGTCAAGGAGGGTGCCCAAATGCGGGGACGGCAACGCCTGCAACCACGCACCCGCCTCCACCCCCACAACCCCCCGAAGCCTAGCCGAAAATGAAATAATCTACAATTTTCGATGAACCCTACAGATTTTAAGTTTTGCCTGTGGTTTAGCTCAAATTTACTCCTTAAATTACCGTCCCCGAACACATTGTTGTAGTAAAGTTTTTTTATAACATTCATATGGCATAAACATATTTGCTCTAATGTCTTTATCCAGGGAGGAAAATTTAATCTACGTTTGTATGGAGAAAGAGAATGGAGACTATCCTCTTAAGTACTTGGGATTTGTGCTTCCGACGTCCGACGGCATCGAGAGGTAACTGGTATTGTCTGCGACCCCAAAATACCGGTGGATCTAAGAGGAACAAGTGTATAAAACGATCACTAGACCTGTCCTTTTGTACGATAGTGATAGTGGCCAGTGCTTGAACGACATAAGCAGGAGCTGCGTTTCACGAAGATGAAAATGCTGCGCTGGATGTGTGGAGTGACGTGAAAAGACTGCGTCAGAAACTCCGGCATCAGAAGAATTGGCCATGCAAGAATGGCGTTTACGATGGTCCGTCTAGTTACGTAGGGAACAAATGTTTTAGTATGGTGCCTCCGCCCGACCGCAGCAGATTGGGAAGAAAGGCTGGCTTGACGGCGAGAGAACAGATATGCGTGCAAACGGTCTCACTACACGGGATGCCAAAGATCGTGCGAAGTAGAGACGTAAAAGTAGGGTAGCGGACTCCGGGCTCCCGAGAGCGTTGATGATGTTCCCATCAGGAACATCGCTCGGATGATGATGATGATGATGAACCGCGGGCGTAGCTTGTAAGGAAGAAAACCTTCTTGCTTCGAGTCGCCTCGCCTGTCGCGCGTCGTCTGGAGCGCGTTGCAAACTTGTTTTCGCGGTTATTTAAATGAACCGAGTAACTCGGCAGAGTACTCGGCTCGGGAAATTTTGAACCGAGTAATACTCGGTACTCGGTTACTCGGTAAAACTGGTACTCGGCGCATCACTAATTTATACCAAAATAGAATCCTTTCTTGGGTATATTTCCATTTTGTTTTTCATTTTGCGCATTAGATTTAATTAACATACAAGTAATACTGAGGTAATAATGCAGAAAAAATGTATTCATTTGTATGCAAAACACGTGTCATTTGCCACATGTCAAATAAGTATTACTAAATAGGTACATTCAAGTTTGAAAAACAAATATAGACATTTGAAAAACAAGTTATTGAGCGTCAAAGGTTACTCACGAGATGCTCACAAGAGAAGATCTAGAAAATCTAGTAATAAATAGAAATGTAAGGATTTTATTTTATCATTGAGATCTTTACAGACCTGTGGGCATTGGGAGCATCAAATGTTTAATATTATAAATGCATCTGGATTTAAATCGGAAAAGTGAGTGTATTTTCAATCCAAACATTGCGAAAACCGTAGCAAGATCTAGAATAATCTAAGTTCAAAGTTTTAATTTTGTAGATTCAGGGATGTTGATTTGTACTGGACCGGACCGGGATCGGGCGGTGTCCGAGCCCGTGATCCGAGCCAAGCTGCTTTTGTATGAAGATAGCTTTTTTACCGGACTTTGCGATGCAAAGAATGTTTATGTCCTTATCAGTATATGTATGTATGTTACTTCATATATGGTGCTCCAAAGGCCAAACGAATGGACCGATATTGACGATATGCACGTCATTTATTATGTTTTTCATGTTCTTCGTGCCGTGTCCGTGCAAAACAAACCTGTCTTCATACCAAAATAAGTTCGGCTCGAACACGGCCCGGTCTAGTATGAATTCTCCCTTGCCTAACCGATCTTTAAAATTCGCCCCTTCTGCAGACTGACCATGAAACTTTTACAGAGAATTCAATATTCAGATTAAAAACACTCAGGCAAAAGCTTTCAGGTTTCAAAATGATGATGTACAATCGGAAGCTTTTATCGGACCTAACTAATTTTAATGTAAAAATGTCCTCGTACCTTTATAACTAACCGTCAAAAGTGCCTCTCTCTATAGCCTAACCTTTTAAAAAAATCTGATTTAATCGGTCGTCGGCCGAATTGGATTTTTAATATTCTACTATAGGCAAACCAGAAAGATTGCAGGACGCCTTAGGGGCTAGAAGTTAGTGGGGGCTGGGTATCGATACACACGTAATTACTTGGTCTGAGATAGATCCCGAGACATGTTACCTGAATGCAAAATAAGAAAAAGTAACTTTGTAATTTCATTTCATATAACTTACAGGTAAATGTTTTTGTAGCATTTTTTTAATTCAAAGTAAAATAGTGACCGGGAGTACTTCCACCCCCACCTACTTCTTGCCCCTAAGGGGTCCCGCGATCTTTCTGCTTTGCCTATAGGGACTATGATAGTAGAAATGTGTCAAATATCTCAAAATCGAATCATCAATAGTACCTTAGCGCAGTTCGGTTCGGTTCGGTTAAGTTCGATTCAAGTTCCACAGGAGCATTGAATAAAACGGTATTTTTTCTAAAACACAAAATTCAGCTCATTATCTGAATCAGGAAAGAAAATCAGGACGTTTATTATTATTGTTTTAGAACACAGATACAGGAAGGCTCCTTAGGGAAATCAAAATCATTATAGGTACTGTTTCCTTAATAATTGCAGATATTTGTAGGATAAATTATTTATTTATCCTCTTTATTATTTGCTCGAGCTGGAAATAAATGTTACAAATAACTATTATGGTTGTTGTTGTATTAGGAATTGGGAATCCAGAGGGGGTACTTTAATTCTACGAACGTACGAACGAAAGAAAGAAAATCTGTCATCTGTCTTTCAAAACAAAAAAAAGAAAACAAAGAAAATTTGTCATCCATCCGTCCGAAAATGTAATTTTCGGACGGATGGATGACAAATTTTCTTCTGGAATTATCGGTCTTTTTATCGTTCGTAGAATTAAAGTAGAAGTGGATCTTGTATAAACGTTTGACTACAATACAACAATGATGTTTGTACAAGAAAAAGTAGAGACCAATCTCAAAAAACTTTTTAAATTGACAATCTGTCAAATTTACTACCGAATACGAAAACGCTACTCAAAATTTGATGGATAATTAAACAATTAAACGGCTCTTTTAAACTCAGAAATTCGCATAAGAAACTTCGTAGGTATTTATTATTTATTTTGTACACAATAAATATTTAATATGAAGAGCCAGGATGGCCTTGGATGGCCTTCACCAGATCTCATACTGTAGGACTAAGAAGGTAGATGGGCGCGGGATACAAAATAATGGTGTCCATTTACAATCATCGTAGTTTTATTAACAATTGGTGTATATATTCACAAAATAACTATTCCATCGCTTAATTTATAATGGTTACTAAGTAGGAATCAACTCAATTATGTTAGGAAAGACGTGATGGCGGAAATACAAAGCGATTCGCCAAGTGCGTGGTGCACGGCCTCCGTCTCGATCACAGAATGACAAGATGGCAGCTCCGAACAACCATCGACGATGACGCTTCGCTAGGTTGACTGATGACTGTGACAGTCCATCAACCTGATGCTTTACATCGGCGGCGCCGTCAAATACAACAGTCATAATCATAATAGTAGGTACCTATTATAATTATGACTGTTGTATTAAATAGATTATTAGATTTTTTTAATAAATTAGGGTATGCTTATTTTTAATATATTATACAAAATGTTTTTTTAATCAGTAAGTACCTACCTGAGTATTATTTTTTAATTATTTTTTTATTATTGAGATTGCTTGAAAGCAAATCTTGAAAGAAGTGACATGTAAAAATAAACCTTATTGCAATAACTCAAAACTTTATTTTAAACGTGCTAAAAATCTGCTCTCCTCTCCGAGTCGGTCTGTGTGAACGGACCCTTAATGTGGCTGCACCGTAGCAACAAACCTTTTGGTCAATAAACTTTTTAAATTCACACGATTTGTCCAACGGTTCACAAACGACGATATAAAAGAAAACGTCGCCCACCTCTGCTACAGTCCCCTCGCGACCAAAACCATTGTAACATGGTTGAATCGTCGAGGTAAGAAAATAAATAATAATACGCGATTAAGACCCGGGAAAATGTAACTAAACCTTTTGGTCACCCTTTACGACGGGTAAGGGCAAATTGCTATTGTAGAATTACAGAAAAATCTATAGATCAGCTGGATAACTAGGAAGGTATATATTATAAGTATTCCACACCCTCTCTAAAGGTAACGCAATTGAATGGTAATGAATTGTTGCCATGGAAACCCGATCGTTTTCAACTTCTGTGAAACTGTATTTATTGTTTTGGGATGTCTCAGGTGTTATAAGTATAAGAAAGAACTTATAATTATTAAGCTATTCAAGAATAGTAAGCAAATACTTAATATCTTCTTCTTTTCTTCTTCAGCAGCGCGTATTTGCTCACTGCAGGGCATATGCCTCTTCAAGGTCCTTTCACATATATATAGGTCTCTCACTGGTTTTCCAATGCCAGTAGCCCCAACATCCATCTTTTATGTCACCGGACTAATCTGGCTGGTGATCTGCCAGCCAGATGGTCCGATGATATAAAATAATATCTTATTCAGAACAAATGATCCAGTAAGCGGAAGGTATGGGAAATAATAACAGATCACAAATTGTTATTGTTGTAGTAATACAACTTTCACGAAATTCATTTATCAAACTAGTTTACCTACCACAGCATATTATACATCCTAAAGTTTATCCGTGATTAAAAAAATACCGTTACCGTGACGTCATAAAATCATAAACTGTCTGCGAATTCTACAGTAAAATACCTTCTATTGCTTTGCTCGAAGCATTGGTACAATTACCTGTCTTTCCTGTAATCACTTGGTAGGAGACTTGGCCTGCGGTTTAACAGCCACCTGTCAAAATTGGATCGCTAAACGGATTCGCCCTTGTTCGGACCGCTGAAGCTACTGAGCGAGACAGGGCGGTATCTCCTAGGTATGCGTGCTAAATCTTAGATCAGTGATTTACCGTCTGGTGAGATAAGACGATTATTATTCTCAGTGCTCAAAAACAAAGAAAAGTAAATGAGTAGGTAGTAGTAGGTACCTACCTACATACATAATTTTAGTTTTACTGGCACTGCAGTAAATTGGTATTAGTGATCGACCGTAGAAATATAAGCTGCTCAAATCAAATTACCTTCGTCTGCCGCTAAGCAGTTCATTGACTGGCGCAATGCAGTTTTACAGGTTTTACTCAATTCAAAACGCAAATAAACTTTTTAAACTAACACGATTGGAACTCATAATTTTAAAAAACGGTCGGTCGGTTCGGTCTTGGTCCCCTCGCGACCAAGACCGTTGCAACATGGTCGAAACGTCGAGGTAAGAGAATGAAAAAGTAAAAATCACGCGATTAAGACCCGGGAAAATATAAAACTATGAGTTTCAAAACGCAAAGACATATAAAGCAGTAGATACCGCTTCATATTGACGAAACTTCCGCACATAACTATATAGCTGGTCTGTTCATGAATCGAGTTTAAAATGATGACATTGTATTAGTTGAGACAATGTTGGTTAACCCTTTGTCTTCTTCTACTATATAAAAATAAGTCGGGTTTTCCTTCCTGACGCTATAACTCCAGAACGCACGAACCGATTTCCACGGTTTTGCATTCGTTGGAAAGGTCTCGGGCTCCGTGAGGTTTATAGCAAAGAAAATTCAGGAAAAATTTATTTATCTATAATTTATAAGGCAAAACAACGTTTGCCGGGTCAGCTAGTCGCTTATAATAATAAAAGTGGGTTTTACGCTTCTCTCAGTTAATTGATAAAATACCCAGCTTTTGATAATCCTAATAGACCCTATTATCCCACTTATAATTATAAACGCAAAAGTTTGCAAGTAGGTATGTATGTTGGTATGTAAATCTGTTAATGTGATGTGATTGTGATGATAAATTTGGGATGTACCATATTATGTAATTTTGGAATTGCCTGGCAGAGATCGCTTATAGACGATAAGGCTCGTTGTGCCACTTGAGTTTAAAGTTTTTCTTTGTATAAATTTAATTTATGTTTTTACTTTTAAGTATCTAGAAAAATCTAAGTATTTTGGATTAACATACCTATAGGCTACTTTTTATCTCAATATTCTCACGAGATCCGGACTTACGCGGGTGAAACCGCGGGAGACTGCTAAGATAATTATATTTTTAGCTTGACCTTCCAAAAGATAGTTCATGTTTCAGTAAGGGGATGGTTTAAAAACTATAAGAACCTAAAACAGGTTAAAGGTTAAATAAAGGTTTCGCTAGACATTTTCCGTACGTTGCCGGAATATTTGGGGGACTGTACCTCTGTGATTTTAAGACAAGGGTTAATAATATAAAATACTCGGGATTTTTTTTAAATATTTTTTTACACATAATAAGCTTGCATTGGACCTCACCTCACTTTTTTTGCTGAAGGCCGTCAATCGTTTGCGACTTATCAAACGATTGACGATGAAATCAAAATATTATTGTTAAATACTGTTGTTGTTGTAAAATAATTAGGTATTATAAAATCATACGTACTACTACGGAACCTACTACGCCTTTATTTAGAAACAAATGACGTTATTTTTAGGTACGTATCCGCTTTCAGCATCCATTTATTAACAATCAAAAACAAATTAAAGAATGACCGCAAAAAACACGTCAATTTTCTGTGAAACGGCATCAGATAAAGATGAAAACAGAAACCTTTGACGTCTATCGTCTGATCTGTTTGAACTGCGGTTGAACCTGCGCACGCGTCACTCGAACATTCGTTATATTAACTAGTTGAACAAGTTTCCATGCTCAAACGCAATCCAGCACTCGTATCGAACGGACGTTTTATTGTGAAATTATATAAAAACTACAGTGTCAGTGAAAATGTATACTAACCCATTTGAAAGGAAGCATTCAGCGTTGAGGCAGGCCCTGGATAAAATTATCAAAATAGAGGCTCGCTTCAGCTTCAGGAAGAAGTCTGGGATGTCAACGTCGAGTGGAAGCACTTCCTCCGTCTCCTCCACGTCTTCGAGTGGAAGTAGATCCAAGTACAGCGAGAAGAGATGAAGAAATGCCAAAATGTTTTGGTACCAGTGAAATTTAGACACAAGCCCTGCTTTAAAACAGGTTGGTTTTTTTTAATATTATCAAAGAATTTAGATTAATGAAAAGCTTTTTTACTAAAATTAAAATTTACAATCATAATTAAACTCAATGCTTTTCATCTGTAAATATAGGTATTTTTAGTAGACTGAAAACGGGCTTTAAATATAAAGGAACCTACTATTAATTTTTTACGAAGTTAATTTTCATATAACTTAATGAAATGTTATTCTGGACATAACCCTTTAACTTTCCCAATCATAATTAATATTTTATTATTCTCTACTTATTCAAACTAAACTAGACTTATTCAAAAGTAGGTAACACTGTATAGTTATAACTTGATAACTATGTAATAGATAATTTTATCAGAAAACCTTGTCCTTTAAAAATGAGGTTATTGAAAGAATAATTTACTTAAATAATTATCTTGTTTGACAGAATGTCAAATATTATATCAGTTTTTTATAGTTTGGTTACCTTGCAGCTTTGGCATTTTAGAATTGGGATAATCCAGTAGGTATTTACTTAAATAACAAAACCCTTGAGCCACAGTTTGCCTAGTAGCTGTGCGCCTCGACGCTTTGGATAGCTACTTCAATTTGGATAGCTACTGATAAAGAACTAATAAAAATAACTTCAATTAGTAATAGACGTAATACAAGGTAACTGCTGCATTTTGATAAATATACAGAAAATTTGCTAATATGTTTTTTGTTGTTCTTTTTTAATATCTATTTATATCATATCTAGCCAGTTTCATAGCTATAATATTTGATATCAGTTAAATAAACAAGTACCTACCTAATTACTTCGGTAGGGTTTTTTTAATAGGTCAACATGATATCAACTACATCCGGCGTCTATTATTTATTTCATGTTTTACAACAATATTATCAGTTTAATGAAACAACGTCCTGTTACTATATGAAAAAATAAATGAGATAAATTATGAAAATTGACTAAGTGCCTAGACTAGACTATTAGACTACTAGTTATTTGGTATGATTCGCTGTAAAGAAACGCACTCCCTGGATGTAGGTAGTGTACCTCCTGTTATAGGTATATAAAATAGAGATTTACGATCAAATCCAACAAATCTACAAGGTCCAAAACTATGAATAGTTAAAATTATCTAAACATTGTAAGTTTTAAGCAAAGCTAATACCTAAGTAAATTGGTTTAAGTTTTCCCATTTATCACATCGGAATCGGTTCAGTTATATCCTACATCCTTAAACTTACAAACTAACTTCATCTTTATTAAGTTAACAGTTAACTCAATAAACTATATTACCTCAAAGTAGAGCAAAACATTTCAACTCCATTTCGAAATATTTAAAGTTCTGAAGGGTTAAATTAATTCTAAGAGTTTGATTTTCTTTCATACAGTTTGTTAAAGTTTGTTTTCTAACATTTAGGTTCTATTTTTCTAATAGGTGGGTTCGTCGAACCTTAGTGTTTACTTCATCAGAACTATGTCTTAGAGTTATTCGTCGTCCAACTGTAGGAGTTGTTTTTGGAGGAGTTTGTAGGAGGAGTTTTTGTTATAAAAACAGTTTTCAGAGTTCACCATAATTATCAAGTCAAACTTCCCTATGTTTATTCTCAATTAGAATTGTTTTGTTTTGTCCGATTTTACTTTGTTTTATTATCATTTTGCTAAGTGTATATCTAGTATCTACACTTACACCCGTATTTATAGACGAATCTAAATGATAACTTTGGCTAAGCAATGCTCTGTCTCGCTCTTATTAGTGATTTTTAACGTCAACTAGAATGTGACAGACACATTACTTAGACTAGTAATTACTTAGGATTGACTATAAATGCGACGAATGTAACACAGCGTAAAGAATACAAGAGATATTTGATAGGTACTATAATAACCAATAACTAAAGCATGTTTTTGTTTTGTTACAGATTGAGCGGGTGCTTTTCCAATCCAATCCAACGCGGTTTTCGTTCTCGAGGCCCGAGGGATTTCTACACGTAAAATATAACAATCGAAACAATCGATTTGTATACATGTTATTCATGATGTATAGTTATCAATAAATAATTTTATAATCCTAATGTCTAGTTTCAGTTTTATATGCCTGAATATCTCTTGAAATGAAATAAATGTATTTTTATTTTATGTAAGATTTAAAATTAAAGACGTTTTTCGGATTTAATCGCGTGGTGTTTATTACTTTTAGCATTGTTTCAACGCTCAACGTTTCGAGACCTTTCCAGGTCATATCTTCAGGATTGACTGAACCTGAAACAATGCTAAAAGTAATAAACACCAACAAAACTTTTCCGTCAGGAGTTATGAAATCCATCTTCCTATAAAGAACCAAACAAAAATGTTGGAATGAAAACAATTTATTGAAGTTAAACCAATCAGGATGCCAGGATAAGCTTTCAATTCTGAGTCTAATCTCTACCAATTTTATTTGTGTATCAATCAATCGAAGGATTACGCCATAAAGCTTCGCTTTGTTTGGGATATGGACTGGACATTGGATATATAGATTATAGGTAGATAGGTTACTTAGGTAAATCAGTAGCCCAAATTAAATCAGTAGCAACTTTTAAAATAAATAAATAAATAATAAACCTAGTAAAAAAACAATAATAATACTATACATATAAATACAAACTATGATCATAAATGTAAACATACAGAACTGTCAATTTTAAAGGAAAAGTAAATAAAGAGCTGTCACTTTCAAATAAATGTATTGGATTTTTGTTTACATTTTTGATCATCTATTACGCGTTTCTGAAATAGGGTATAAAAAAATTACGAGGATTTTGCAGTCTTTCGTGGACGCAGATTCAAAGGATTGAAACCTTAATGTCTGTTATAGTACGTACAGTATTACGAGTCCAGTAACACGTAGAGATCTTTTTCAATAACAATTTTACTCGCAAAATAAGAAGTGGACACCAAGCCGGCGATTATACCTGTCTGCACTATAAAATCACCGGATTGGATAGAACTATTGAGAAATTTAGGGATAAAAACAACATGGACGTGATGGTAGTGGATCGGTTACAGGGGAAACTATGGCGATTATGGCGCCTACCGTAACAATGTACAACACGTAAAAATTGCAGACGGAGACTCGCCAACTCTGTGTGAGTTGGCGAGTCTCCGTCTGCAATTTGCTACCCTAATCAGCTGAGGAAATTACAAAAAAATAGATTTTATTTTATAACCTACGTAATAATTATGTTAAATAAACTCATTTGAATAATTGATTTTTGACTTTGAAACGTTATATACCTACTCAAAAAAACAGCCTTTTCAAAGTAGTTTCCTACTTGAGATTCATGGTGCTAAAACATCAAACAACATCTAATGAAATCTCTTACAACAAACCGACATGCGTCTAACCTTTTGCATAATACATAAATAGTACAAGATTAGTGGGTTAGTAGATTTACATGGAAGTTTCATGTTTTCAGACATGAAACTAGGATACATGTCAGAAAACATGAATATAAAACCACAATGCACTATTTATAAACTTGTCCATACACTGTAGTTAAAAATGAAATGGTTTGTCGTTCCTAAACACGAACATAACATAACTCAATAAAAAATATCAGCATCATGGAAAAATATCTCCACCTACAGTGATATTTTGAACATGAACAATTAAATAGATACTATTTTTAAGAGTGTTAACCTACACTTAAGAAATATTAAATTTCGAATAAAAACTTTCAAAAGCAACATCTATTATTTTAATTTTAACTGGTTGTGTAGCGTTTAAAAACTGCTTTTTTTTGCAGACAGCCTTTTAATAAATTATTACTCTGTCTATTCATTTGACGACGAGTTAAGCAAAAAAGCAAGTTAGATATACCAATTCACGTTAGTGGGTTGGCAGTAGGTACTGCTACTACATATTTTAACTCTCTGCACACAACAGACTTTTACCCCATCAAACTCTGTGCCGCGGCCGATAGTCCGCAGATAGACAGTCTTTCTAGCCCTCCTAGGAATCCGCCACCGCGCTGGGAGAACTTAAAGTTAGTTAGTGCTAGTCTCCCTCAGATCCCCTAGTCGCCTTTTACAACACCCACGGAAAGAGATGAGGTAACCCTATTCTTTGCCTGGGCTGCACGGCGGCGTTCTTTGTATCCATATGTAATTCCTTCATCGTAGGTTAAGAGGATAAGTCTCCATACAAACGTAGTTTACATTTTCCTCCCTGGATAAAGACATTAGAGCAAATATGTTTATGCCATAAAACCTATATCAGTCATGACAATTGACAATGCATCTACCTTTTTTTTTTTTCTAATTAAAATAATAAAATGAAAAAAATAAAAAGGTAGATGCATAGTCATGCATGACAGATATAAGTTTTATGGCATAAACAAATTTGCTTTAATGTCTTTATCCAGAAGGAAAATGTATACTACGTTTGTATGGAGAAAGAGAATGGAGACTATCCTCTTAAGTTAAAGTAACGGGGAAAGTGACATCCAAAAGCAAGATTTGCTCAAAGACGTCACTTTAGCAAATTAACCGTGAGTAAGTTATTTTATTGATTTTATTTGAGTAGCAAAATAGAATTGATAAAGAGAATTTTATCTCACAGTAATACTTAGGTAATCAAATATATACCTAACATAGAGCAGACGGCACCAGAATGTCAATATTTTCCCAGGACTTAAGAGTTTCACATTATCTTTTTTAATAACATTTGATGTAATAATAACGCGCTCAGTCATTATCATTAACTATATGACGTCAATCTCGTGGAAACGGCCTAATGACAACGATATTAAAGGCATTGTTAATTTAGAACCTCTATTTGGCAGAATGTGAAGTAAAAAGTAGAACAGTCGCATTTTCATCAGAAGAAATGAGACTTGGCGCCTTGGATTGAAGTTGAACACGTACAGCACACATCTATAGAAAATGTCGATTCAATGTATGTTGTAGGTGTAGACTAAGGGAGACTGCAAGTCGCAAGGTATAACGACTTAAGGCAATAACGTCGTCGTCGTCGCGTCGTCGTCTCTAATTCCTTTGACATAACAACAGAATCTGAAGCGCTAGGCACAAAGGGATTTCGCGACGCGACAGCCGACGGCGATGTGCCTTTGATGCAACTTATCTGCGCTTTAGTTTTGTTTCACTTGAAGTTTTTTACGCCCTCCGAACTCTGACTCTGACGATTTCGTTTAAACTCGTTATGTTTGAGAATTAATACCGGCTTTCCACTGCGAGCGGAGCAGAGTCATTAATGTGTCAATTCAACTTACAATGGTTGTTTTCATAGTCATACAACTCTGTCGCGCTATGGAAACAATCGTTGGATGTTAAACTGACACATTTTTAACTCCGCTACGCTCCCAGTGGAAGATAGATAGATAGATAAATAAACGCTTTATTTGCACAACTTAAGTATAGAAACACAAAAGCTTAAAAAAAAGCCGGCATAAGAACTGAAATAACACAATAGTCACATTTTATGACAGAAAAATGCTATTGTACCAATGATTGTACCAACGAACTCAGTATTGTATAGGGAATGCAATCCCGATCTCGCGGGATCCCGTGTTATTTTTCGGGATCAATCCCGAAGCATAATATGACGGGATCCCGTTCGGGATTGACGGGATTGGGCGGCAATGGTCAGCGTTACTACACACGACGACGGAAAGGGCATTCTCAGCAGCTGGGTACATTACAACGGTCATTAGATGCCGGTTGGCAGTTAACACTCTTAATACACTTTGTTTTTTAACAAGTTACTTTCAAAATCACCCGTAACTACTTTTAATTTCCTTGAGCTATACCTATTTTTGTTTTGACTACTCAGGATCGCGAAAATTTCGGGATCCCGCGGGATTGAGATTTCTAATCCCGCGGGATCCCGAATTTACGATCCCGAGTCGGGATTGCATTCCCTAGTATTGTACCTACATAGCTTCAAGGTAACATATACCCTATGGCGTATATCCTACCAAAGGCTGATGTTAACTATCTAAACGTAATTGTACCCAAAGTAAACTAAACCATTTATATGCAAACATCCGTTCTTGGGCTAACAGGAACGGATGCATACCCCACCACGTGATTTAAGACCTTAACCTCGGGAGGTTTTTTTTTATTTTTTTATTCTGTGAACAACACACAGCGCCATCTAGCCCCGTGGTAAGCGACTAAGCTTGTGTTACGGTGACTAGACAACGGATATAATACTTATATTTATTTTTCTTTTGTAAATACATACATATTATACGGGGGCGGATCGTCTTACATAAATTTTTAACTCCTAACATCGGAGGTCCGAAAATGTTTCACATACCATTTTATATCATAATGATCATTCTTCATAATTTTTTTAAAACATAAAATTTAAAATACATAATCATTGAAATTCATAATATCACTATTATGAATTTCGTTTTTAATAAAATTTGTTTTAATAAATTTCTTACTCATAAGTTTTTTATCCATAATTATTGAAAATTATAATGTCTAAATTCATACATTTGTTTCGTCTACTATTGTTATCTTAACGCACGTTGTACTCGAACTTGGAAAAAAATACACGGAGCACACCGACTCGGATAGGTTAGGTTTATGTTAGAACATGATTACACGCAGCGCCTAATACTATACATAAAAAAAGCGTGATGTATCTTAATCATAAGTGTTTTTATGAAGATCGACAGAACACAAGTCAAAAACAATCGAAAATTTCCGTTAGAGTTTGATAATGGGGTAGTTCATAAAAGAAGTTTTGTTACAGTTGCCTTTATTAATATAAATAATCTTAGTAATACATTATGAATTATAGCAATATGATCATGAATGTTATGAAGAAAAAAAAATCTGAAAAATAAAATTATGATTTTAAAATGTTCTTGGTAGTAATAGTATGAATAAAAAAATTATGATCACTAACTGTTATGAGCTCCGATGGTAGTAATAAAAATGTCTGAATAAAAAAAGTATGAAAAGTAAAATTATGAAGAGTGATTATTATGAACACAAATCGATAGTAAGACAAAGAATATGACTTAGAATTTTATGTGAGCCAATATGGACCCATATTATACATAGAGGGACACCCAGACCAGACACAAATATTTATTTTATAAGCATAAATACTTGCACCCGGCGGGAATCGAACCCGCAACCTCCTGCATTGCAGTCGCGCTTTCGCACGACGCGCCACAGAGGTCGTCAAATAATAACCTTATTATCCCAAGGTTATTATTTGTGGACTCCCAAGTCCACAACACAAAATAAAATCGGCAAAATACAAACTCTACATAGCTGTTTTTTGAGAGCAAATGCTGATTCAGTTATTTTGCATGTTTAGTCATGAGCAGAAATATCCTATTTGTTTACAAATCACAGCTTGGAGATTTCTAGATGAGCTTGTCACTCGTACATCTTTAGATCTCATTGTCACTTGCGCTGTAAGCTATCGTCCTCCTACCAAAAGTCCTTTAAATATTAGAAAGATGAAAGTTTGTGAATATGTGTGTTTGTAGCTCATTTAGGCATAAACCGCTATACCGAGATTCCCAAGAAATTGGCACTAACGTGGGTGAAACAGCGGGGTGGCTGCTAGTATATAAAGTTTTATTGTTTGGTTACAAACAATAAAACTTTATTCGTAAACTCGTTTAACTCGTTTAACTTTATTCGTTCTTTATTCTTTTTTTACTTTATTCGTTAGAATAGACCCCGAAACTACTGGACCGATTTCAAAAATTATTTTACCAATATAAAGCTACATTATGGAGGAGTAACATAGGCTATTTTTGATCCCGATATTCCCCCGGGATCGGACTTAAGCGGGTGAAACCGCGGAACGAAACTAGTAATGTAGTAACACCCGGCTCTGATACTATAATGAAAGTAACAGCTAAAGTAACATCCTAACGCAAAACATTTCTTTTAATAAACTAAGCGTTTGCGTTGTCAAAATTTAGTCAAAACGAAGAGCGGTCGCATTTAAATTCAAGTATTAATCTACACTAATACTATAAAGAGGAAAGATTTGTATTTGTGTGCGTGTGTGTGTGTCGTATGTTTGTAATGAATAAACTTTAAAACTACTGGACTGATTTCAAAAATTCTTTCACCAAAAGAAAGCTACATTATCGAGGAGTAATAGGCTACTTTTGATCCCGATATTACCACCGGATCGGGACTTACGCGGGTGAAAGCGCGGGAGGCAGCTAGTTCTTTATAAAAAAAATGCTTTTATAGAATAAGGTTCATGCGAATCATGTAGTTCCTATAAAAACATAAACAGTAATAAAGCTAAAAGTAACAGCATCTCCAAGACGAAGTTCCCGGAATTACATAATATACCCGACACTATCTTGATCTTGTTGTTAGGTTAGCAGTTTAATTATAATAACTAACATAAATAATTAGACAAATAAATCAAGGTTTTTGGCGTTATTTTTACCGAGTGCACTGTTACGATAGGATCTACTCATAACAAGGTACATCCGGTAAATATAACTTTTGATAAGAAAGTTGGTATGTATGCTGAGACTGTTCGGGCAGCGCATTTCTATTCTTTGTTCATAGGTTTGTAAAAAAAATTTGTACCTATACTTTAGTGCTAGTGCTACGTATGTTTCTTTCTAGTTTTTTTTAAATAATGTTTTTTTTCTCTTGATGTGTTGTGTGCTCGTCCAAATAAACTTATTTTTCTTTCTTTTCTATCTTTCCTACTTATATGTGTAATCTATACTAATATTTTAAGGAGGAAATATTTATTTGTTTGTTTCTTTGTAACGAATAGGCTACGAAACTACTGGACTGATTTCTAAAAATCTCTTACCAATAGAAAGCTACAATATCGAGGAGTAACATAAGCTACTTTTGATCCCGATATTCCCACGGGACCGGAATAACAAGGGTGAAAACACAGGACGAAGTTAGGTATTGATAAAAAGACAAAGTAACATTACTTCATTTATTAGACAGCAGCTTGGCTTTGTTATATTCGTTTAAATTAGGATTTATTTTCGCTAGGTAAACTTTAAAGTGTTTCCACATCAATGCAAAGGATTTAGTTGGACATGTGATTTGGGCAACTCTACAACCGCCAGTATCTCGCCAGGGATCTTAGATTTATCCACACTCCCAAGAGCGAGGATCCCCGTGATTACTGTGTGGTTGGCATTTTGAGTCTGTACCCAAAGTACAAATAGGTAGTTACTAGCTGACCCGGCAAACGTTGTTTTGCCTTATAAATTATAGATAGTAGCCGATTCTCAGACCTACTGAATGCGCATGTGGAGTTTGATGGAGATCCTCTATGTATAATATGTATGTATTTACAAAAGAAAAATAAATATAAGTCTCATATCCGTTGTCTAGTCACCGTAACACAAGCTTAGTCGCTTACCACGGGGCTAGATAGCGTTGTGTGTTGTTTATAGAATTTATAGATTTTTTTTTTTTTTTTTTAGTAGCCGATTCTCAGACCTACTGAATACGTATACAAAATTTCATAAAAATCGGTCAAACCGTTTCGGAGGAGTACGGTAACTAACACTGTGACATGGAAATTTTATATATTAGAAGATTAATCGTATGGAAACCTAGCCACGTGCGATTAGTCACACTTTAATATGGAAACCATCGCTCGTATTTAAATATAGAAACCCAACTATGTGCGACTAATCGCTTATAGCTGGTTTTCTTTATTAAACGATTCGGTTTAGTAACGGACAGAGAGCAAATCAAATTATTTCCTAATAGACAAAACTCAAAACTGGTCTAAACGTTTAGTAACGGACAGAAAGAAAATCTGATTATTTCCTAAAAGATAACTCTCAAAACTGGTCTAAACGTTGCGAAGCGTTATGAAAAGAGGTTGTAAAACTTTAGAAGAGACAGAAAGTTTCACAACATATTTTCGTGTTTGATATTTAATTAAATTAAACATATCTCAAATGATTCATCTAGGAAATATCTGATTAATCAATCGAAAAGCTTGAAAGGAATGGCGTTTCCTTCGGAAATCAATTTCAAAACGTTGAAACTTGGAAGCCAAATATAGGCAGGTACTTCCTACTCACTATAATGCTGGGGCTTCATTAGCGGGCTACGGCGAATATCCGTGTTTACGCCTTAGATGAAAACAAAAAACAGCAGATACGTTACCTAGTATCGGAAAATTAGATGATAAAACTGCGTCAAGCTGACGCACTAGCCTCAGTCGTATGAACCGTTGCCGCGTCAGCACGTGCTGTCACACTGCCATTATCTTTTTGAAATCCATCAGAATGCCTTTTTGCTCATTTTATAAATGCCTGAATCATTCGTAAAGACAAAAGTTTTTAGATACAATAACTTTATGAAAATGCATGTATAGGTGTTTCTAGCTCATTTTTCGAATACGCAATGTTAGAATATACCGTATCTACTATTTTTGTTTTCATCACGCGATGTATGTGGCCGCGTAGATCGGTGCATGCAACGCGAAATATTCGGGCGAAGACGATGTTTCGATTAGGTGACTATACCTGAGTCAATCCAGTCTCGGCCGCACAACAAACTAAACAATGATGCATCGCGTCAACGTGACACTAATCTTCGCCCGTTCATGAAGCCCCAGCATTAAAGTTAACATTATTTAAATTCAAACCAATTAAAAAGTGTCGTTTAAAAGCTGGCCATCGAACTCATGGAAAATAAAATACAGAGACAACGTTTATTTGGATATTTAAGAAAGTACCTCAAATTATCTTATCATCGGTCATGAACCTTTGATGAGTGACCTTTAATTGTTAGAGTTTAATTGTTAGACATTAAAAGCACTGAATAAATATTTTTACATAGTCGTACCTAAGTAACACAGTTTTGTAAATATACTAAATTTGACGACCTATATAGCGCGTCGTTCGGACAAAGGCCCCGATGCAGAAGGTTCGAACCCGCCGGGTGCAGCTATTAATGATTAAAAATAAATATTTGTTTCTGGTCTAGCCGTTTTCTATGTATCATACTTTATGTATAACTAGCTGACCCGGCAAACGTTGTTTTGCCTTATAAATTATAGATAGTAGCCGATTCTCAGACCTACTGAATACGCATATAAAATTTGGTAAAAATCGGTAAAGCCGTTTCGGAGGTTTACGGTACCTAACATTGTGACATGGAAATTTTATATATTAGAGATGTATTTCCATAAGAAAAGTATATTATGTAGTATATCCGTTAGCTAGTACCCGTAGTACAAGCCTAGTGCTTGTTTGGGCCTAGATTACGCTGTATGACTGCTGCTGAACGTTACAACTATACCACAGTTTACCAAATAGTTGGTGCGTCTCGGCACAGCAACCCGTATTCTACACAGACGGCAAAGCTCGAACGCTATCGTATCGGCCTAGATCGGGTTCGAGCCCGAAGGCGTCTGATTCTATTTCCTTGGATTGTAATCTCTACGCCTTTACCACCACACTACTGATAATTTAGAGCGAAAGCCGACCTTTGTTGTTGCTAAACCGTTTGTATTATCAGTGTGTACGTTTCACGTTGTTTAATATACAGAATGCGATATTTCTCGTAGATCTACAATGCCATTGTGTTGGATACAAGGTGGATACTTACACTCCGGTAAGTATCGAACCATTGAGATATTATGTACATAGTACCTACTAGAGGCGATGTCTCAAATATATTAGGTTCCTTTTACGCGATATGTTATAAAAAGCCACTGCACCGTTAATAATATTTTTACGTCTATCGTAGAAATGAAATGAAACGAGCATCGCTGAGGGCACTAAGGTAATAGTTGATGAATGTCGATTAAAACTTGAATAGCATAATTTTATTGAGTTAAAGATAGCTGTTTACGACTGTCTTGCTTCTGATTACGATTTCTGTTTACAACTGTGTTGTTCGAGATCAATGGTAGAGGTAGGTACTTATTTTTTTACCCGACTGCGCGACGCAAAGAAGGGTTATGTGTTTATCAGTCTATGTATTTTCTGCAGCGGACTTCGAACAACACCATAATAAATTGTGGTTACAGACGATTTGTCGTATCCTGAATTATCGTATCGATTTGATAGTCCCGTTACACATTTGTAGGTATCGAAGGTATGTATCGGTATTGCAGTTCGATAATTTATTATCGATATTAAAACGATAGTATCGATTGGTCCATCGATAGTGACCTTTCTTTCAATAGCATTGGTTAGAGTACGTAACTATTGAATAACAGCCTACTATCGATAGCGTAAAACTATCGATAGCATCGATTGTTGTTCCGGTACCTTCTATCCATAGTATGGATACTATCGATAGTAATTTTGATATTGAGATTAAACACTGTCGAATCTATTGATAGTATTGCAGTTTACCGATATAATACTATTGTACCAAACTTAGATATCGATAAGCCTATCGATATTATAGATGACTAGCTGCGCCCTGCGGTTTTACCCGCGTAAGTCCCGATTCCGATAAAAAGTAGTCTATGTGTTATTCTAGGTCTCCAGCTATCCATATTCCAAGTTTCATCGCAATCGGTTCAGTAGTTTTTGCGTGAAGGAGTAACAAAGTTACATACAGACATACAAACTTTCGCGTTTATTTCGCGTTTATAATATTAGTAGGATAGGATTTTTGACAAGAGCTTTTTGCGCAACACTTGTGTGTATAATTATCGCTGCAGACTACCGATTTTTAATCTAAACCTTTAATAAAACTGCGTAGTCCGTAACGACTTTGCAAATTGTTACGATAAATAGTTCTTTGTAGTCTGTAACTACTACCTAGTAAAAGAAGCACGTGAGCGTGGAAATGTTTTGTAAAGGCTTACGTCGCCATACTCTACCAATTTCAATGAACCAAAGGTAGGTATTAATATATTACCATGCATTGTTTTGCAGCATTCCATCAAAACCATTCCCATAGAACAGGGGTTCCCTAACTTATTTGAGACGCGCCCCCTTACGACCATAAACAAAATTCCGCGCCCTCCCTTCCTCCAGTCAAGATTATCAGGTCGGAATAAATATCAGTAATAGGCTCCCGTTTTTACCTTTTACCGGTACGGAACCCTAAAAAGGATTCGATTACAAAATAAATATTTTTATTGCTCATTAAAGTTTTACAAAAGTTATTTGATAAGTAGTACCAAATACATTTAATAGCTCCCGTGAGGTTGGCGCGGGGCCAGTCTAAAGGCTGTTATTCATAAATTCGCCCACTGAAGAATCAATATTATGTACCTACTTTACATAGGCGTCAATCTATACTAATACTAGCTGACCCGGCAAAAGTTGTTTTGCCTTATAAATTATAGATAGTAGCCGATTCTCAGACCTACTGAATACGAAAATAAAATTTCATAAAAGGGTGTTTCTTTGAGAATGTGCACATCGCGCGGCGTTACGTGAATAACGTACTTAATTAACATTAATATGATAGCTGTGGTAGTTTATAAATCAATCTAATTGTCTTCTATTTGGCGCAAAAGGTAATTTATAAAAAGAGTTATCATAGTACTAAAGGTTACATGAAATCTGTTTAAATTCTAATTACCAGTAATGTCCCATTTCCCCGATTACAACAAACTTTGTCATAATATTAGGAAATATGTGTGAAGAATTAAATTCTGGAAAAAGATTTTTGAAATAGGATATTTAAGGTTAACTATGAAATTGGTAATATTACATAAAGAACATACTTTCATAATTTTATAATCATTTGTAAAATGTCCCAACATTAACCGCCTAATTACCGTTTATGACGATGGTCACCCTCGTATTTTTGAATGCTTCGTCGTATGCACTGCGCTTGATTGGTCAACACTAAAACGCCAGTGGTCGCTCGAACGTGGGACAGACGGACGTGTGTCACATTGAGTTGGAGTGAAGAAAAATCGGAAATTATTGTTTCGATAGTGTGTTGTTACGGTTTGATGCTCAGTACCGTTTACGCTTTTTAAAGGTAAGTTAATTATTTATTTGGATAAAAACTATATCATACGAGCTCGTCTAAAGGTCTATTTCTGAATTTTAGCTTTAAAAAAGTAGAAAACTGACTAATTGCAGAGATTTTAAAACAAATAACCGTTTTTCTAATTACCGTTTGTCTCATTACCTGACTTTACCATTCATTTTATTATAACGGTAATGAGATTTTCGAATGGTAATTATAATATCAGTAAAATAAATCCTTTATTGGGTTATATTCTAGCCACAAGATTGTGGCAATAGGTTTCTCGGATGAGTATGAGTAGTAAGGTAGAGTAGCAGTACTAGGGTAAGGTAGAGTTGTAGGGTAGAATAGCCATAGTAGGGTAGGGTTACATTAGTAGGATAGAGTAGTAGTAGGGCACGGTAGTAGTAGTAGTAGAAGGGTAGGGTAGTAGTAGGGCAGGGTAGTAGTAGAGCTAAGTAGTAGGGCTGGGTAGTAGTAGGGCTGGGTAGTAGTAGAGCTAGGTAGTAGTAGGGCTGGGTAGTAGTAGGGCTGGGTAGTAGTAGAGCTAGGTAGTAGTAGGGCTGGGTAGTAGTAGGGCAGGGTAGTAGTAGAGCTAGGTAGTAGTAGGGCTGGGTAGTAGTAGGGCTGGGTAGTAGTAGAGCTAGGTAGTAGTAGAGCTAGGTAGTAGTAGAGCTAGGTAGTAGTAGGGCTGGGTAGTAGTAGGGCAGGGTAGTAGTAGAGCTAGGTAGTAGTAGGGCAGGGTAGTAGTAGAGCTAGGTAGTAGTAGGGCAGGGTAGTAGTAGAGCTAGGTAGTAGTAGGGCAGGGTAGTAGTAGAGCTAGGTAGTAGTAGGGCTGGGTAGTAGTAGAGCTAGGTAGTAGTAGAGCTAGGTAGTAGTAGGGCTGGGTAGTAGTAGAGATAGGTAGTAGTAGGGCTGGGTAGTAGTAGGGCAGGGTAGATGTAGAGCTAGGTAGTAGTAGGGCTGGGTAGTAGTAGGGCTGGGTAGTAGTGGGGCAGGGTAGTAGTAGAGCTAGGTAGTAGTAGGGCTGGGTAGTAGTAGAGCTAGGTAGTAGTAGGGCTGGGTAGTAGTAGGGCAGGGTAGTAGTAGGGCTGGGTAGTAGTAGAGCTAGGTAGTAGTAGGGCTGGGTAGTAGTAGAGCTAGGTAGTAGTAGGGCTGGGTAGTAGTAGAGCTAGGTAGTAGTAGGGCTGGGTAGTAGTAGGGCAGGGTAGTAGTAGGGCTGGGTAGTAGTAGGGCAGGGTGGTAGTAGAGCTAGGTAGTAGTAGGGCTGGGAAGTAGTAGAGCTAGGTAGTAGTAGGGCTGGGTAGTAGTAGGGCAGGGTAGTAGTAGGGCTGGGTAGTAGTAGAGCTAGGTAGTAGTAGTTAGGTTAGGTTTGGAATAATATTTTCACCATTAATGGTATTATTATTATTAAAATATTTAAAAATACTTTGATAGGTAATTTACAAAAGTCAAAGAACAAAATTTTATAAAAGTCTACAGCAACCTACTTTCCATTAAAACTTACCCTCATCAATAAACATTATACAATATAAATAATTAATTATGTTAATTACTTACTATTATATGTATATATATATATATTTAGTGAAATAATATATATATCTATAGTGAAAATAAGTATTAGGCATTTGACTAATGCTTGTTAAATCAATAATTGATTCATGTTTTTGTTTTATTTCAAATTCCCATATTAAATTATCTAATTACCTTTCCTTAATAATAATTACCATTCGTCCTTAGATATAATTACCATTTTCAAAAAAATACTTTGCTTTCTAATTATTAAATGAATAATGTTATCATTGTCCCTTCTACATATATTTAAATAGAACTTATTAAACTATATAAAGAACAGTTTATGTGTACATTGTCGCAGCATTATTTGAAATAGCCGAATATGCACATTCTCAAAGAAACACCCAAAAATCGGTGAAGCCGTTTCGGAGGAGTACGGTAACTAACACTGTGACATGGAAATTTTATATATTAGATATATATATATATCTATACTCTATACTAATATTATAAAGAGGTAACGTTGGTAACATGTATGTATGTATATTGAGGGTAATCTCCGAAACTACTGTACCGATTTCAAAAATTCTTTCACTATTAGAAAGCTACATTCACCCTGAGTAACATAGACTACTTTTGATCCCGATATTCCCACGGGATCGGGACTTACGCGGGTGAAACCGCGGGAAACTGCTAGTTTCAAATAATTTCATTGGTCGTATTAAACAGTCTGAAATGCATTGTCTCAGCGATCGCAGCGGGGGGCGCTGTGCGTCAGTATCTAATCTACCCTAAATTGATCTAGGAGTCCTAAAAACAGCCGTTTTTTCATCAAAATGTTCAGCTCCTTTAGATTCTGTAGTCACTCAAAAACCCTTAACTTATCTAAATTAAATAAAGTTTAGCTAAGAACTAAAACTGTAGATTTTTCTTCTGTTTTCACGATGTTGGATAAAATTAAAACAATTTAAAACCAAAATCACAAAAGAATTTGTCAATTTTGAAGAAGAGACCTGAAAAGGTCTCGCAACGTCAACTTAATCTGTGTTTCCACCTTACGGTAGTAAAACATGTCGAGTAAGTGAGAATGAGTTTTAAGAATCACAAGTATATAATAACAGCAAATTGATTAGTGATTTGATTACCCTACAACCTTTACCTAGAACCGCAATCAACTAGTTAAAGTAATGGGTATATTAACTGGCAGTAACTCTTTACCTCATACAAACGACAGCCTATACAACGTGACAATATTCAAACCGATACAAATTAACAATAGCCATAACGGTAATCAAGCAATTAATTGTTCACAATCTTCAAAGATCTTACAAATAGAGGTAATCTAGTTAAGCACAAAGGTTTAATTAAATTATTATGGAATAATAGGTACGCATTCTGTCGCTATAATTAGTTTTGATTCGTTATACAATGCTCTACACGTGTAAAGAGCAGTAGCATGATGATAAGGAACGTGATACAAAGTTCATTGGAAGTCAGTAATGTTCGGAGTCAGATTCGGAGTCAAGTCATTTTTAACTTCCACTCCTGAATGGCATTCAAGACACAAATTGAATTAAATAAACGTTTGGGCTAATATTTGGGTTTAGACAACTAATTCCAATAATCATTCATAGATGTCAAGTCCGTGAAGCACCTGCATAGAATAGGGTAACAACATCTCTTCCCGTGGTTGTGGTAAAAGGCGACTAAGGGATCTGTCGGAGACTAGCCAATCTTAAGTTCCAATAGACCCCAAATAATTTGGGGGCGGATCTTGGCTCCCGACAACATCACTCTGATGAGAAGAATAATCATACCTAGATGTCTACGCCAAATCTATACTAATAATCTAAAGAGGTAACGTTGGTAACATGTATGTACTCGTATGTTCCGGGTAATCTTAAATAAATAAATAAATAAATTCTGTGAACAACACACAGCGCCATCTTTTTTTTTTTTTTTTTTTTTTTTTTTTTTTTTTTTTAACGTGGGAAAATCTGATTAAGACCATCAGGCCGCCCTCGGGGGAGAGCGGCCCGGTGAGTGGGGGTCCCCCCGGCCGAGATGGGGGTGGCCGGGGTATACCCACTAAAAACCCACGGTGTCCTACGCTCCGCAAAGTGTCGGGGCCAACGGTAACTGCGGTAGCAAAAATTCCGTCAGCCCCAACTGCGGGTGGCCTTTTCAGGCCTCCTCTCTGGCCCTTAAAAGGGCCAACCCTCGCGAGAGGCGGCGTTGACACGCCGCCGCCATCTCGGGCTCATTGGTTGGCGACTGACCCCCCCGAGTCAGTCGCCAAGAGCCGGGTTGGGGCGGCAACCTCCGTTGCCCGCCCGTTTTGTGGAATCTGGGCCCATGAGTGCCGGGGAGCAACTCACGGGCCCGTTCCCCCTCTCAGGTTTGGTAAGGCAGTGTCCTCTGCCGCTTTGGTCAGGCAGTGTGCTCTGCCGCTTTGGTTAGGCAGTGTGCTCTGCCGGGCCCGGCCGGTAAAGGCAAGGCCCCCATCACCCACCGCGGGTCGCGCGGGAGTCCTCCACCCACGTGCCCGGCCAATTAAGGCAAGGCACCCACGTGCCCGGCCAATTAAGGCAAGGCACCCACGTGCCCGGCCAATTAAGGCAAGGCACCCACCTCCAATTAGGGCGGGTATACTCCGCACACACCAAAAGAGTGTGTGCGAAGTATACCCGCCCGGTGCGCCTCTTCGCTTCACCGCCCAACATAGCTGGATTGCTATGGTGGGCGGTTACTGAGCCCTCTCACCACGGCAAGGTGGACGCACGACGAGAGGGACACAGCGCCATCTAGCCCCGTGGTAAGCGACTAAGCTTGTGTTACGGTGACCAGACAACGGATATAATACTTATATTTATTTTGTTGTTCTTATTTTTTCTATTTTTTTTTTTTTTTTTATTACTTATATATATTTATTTTATTATTATTTATTTTTACTTATATTTTTTTTTTTAAATGAAGATACATGGCATCTTTGGTAACAAAGGCTACGTTTTATCCCGATACTGTCACGGGATCGGGACTAACCCGGGTGAAACCGCTAGTGCAAGGTGCGAATCTAATAATGGTAACATAGGTATTCATAAACAGGGACAAAATAACATAGGGCCTTATACATAATGCTTGGAGCGTAGGTATTTACTTAATTCCCACCTATTTGAAGTTTCCTTCACTTATTTAAAAAAAAAATATGTTGAATGAGTACAATAAAAAATAATTAAACATAATCAACATGTTTTCATCTTTGTTTTCAGAGTAAAATACGTAGTAGTTACAGTCAATTAATTTCGCTAAACAATACATTGGGTTTCCTGGTTAGGTACACCTACAGTAAACAAAGATATTGTTGCAATGTGTTCAACAAAATAATATCATAAGTCATAAGCCGTAAGTAAGTAAGTAATTACGTTTAGAAGTAGTAATTGTGTAAATGTTAGTTATACTATTTATAGCCCTATCAAGGTATATGCATTACATTATCTCACAGTTATTTCAATACAAAAAGTGACGCGAAAACTTGCAATAATTACGCAATTCTCAAACGGGTCCATTGAATCTGTCAATATTACTTACCACACATTTCATAAGCGTCTAAGTAACTTCAAATATGATAACATAGAGTGTTTATCGGCATTGAACTTGACACTTCACATTTCGCAACGCCCCCGCCATCGCGATCGCCGCCGTTGCGCCCGCGCCGGACGGTCGTTGTTGCAATCGACACCAACGCTAAATACTTTGATTACACTCACCGGCGCGAACGCACGACTCTAAAATGTATCCGAACCCGTTTGACAGAAAGCATTCGACTATTAGACAAGTGTTGGATCGTCTGTTCAAAGACAGAAGCATGAAGAAAGGCCTCGTGAGGAAAGACAGCAACTCTTCGACGTCCTCGTGTTCCTCCACTACGGATACAAGGAAATTCAGTGTATTGAATTTCAGAAGTTGACGCGGTTCTAACAATTGAGTTGAGTCTCAGTGATTGAAGTTCGCACCAGTTATTGGCCTTCCAAAGATTTGACAGTCTTCTAGTCAGCTGCTGCCTCACGATCATATCCCATTTGGTAAGATAAACAAACTTCTAACACACATTTAACTTGCAAAAAGATCTTAATTCCGAAACAAGTAACAAAAAACGAATGCCAAAAGCTTTTTCAAATCTTTCGACATTTATTATGTATTTTCTTAGGATTCTGAGTTATTTATTAATTGAGTAGACTTTTTGTATTTGATTGGAAATATTCCTTTGTAAACCCGAAACGAAAAGCTTCTATGAAATGGTACTGCTTTATGTCTTTTATTCTATGTTGACGAAGCATTAAAAGTGGTTTCAAAATTTTCCTAAACATAAAATGTCATAAAGGTACTTGAATCCAAGGTCGAATACGCATGTATAATGAAAATACCTACTAAGTTTAATATAATTATCCACATTTCAACGAATTTCACCATCAAACCTTGTTTGTATTAAGAAATCCGTCGTCAAATTTTTCAAATTTCAACTTCGGTGCGGATCATTTTGCAAGCAAAGTGCTGAAAACTTGTTTGCGGTGTGGCTATCACAACCGACCTTGCAATACTTACACACGACTTACAAATCGCTAAGGGCTATTATATAACGGAGATAATTTCTTCGGTGTTTGACCTGACCAGCCGGCGGATGGCGACCTTCACTCCGCATTATAAATTCATATGAACACATTTGAAAGTAGGATTTCATTATAATTCTTGTTAGAAACGGTATGCAATTGAAATTATCATTGTTAGGAAAAATTATGCATAGTAGGAAGAACACCTATTATAAAACATATTCGATCTTGTGTCATTCCGATAATAGGACGTTTTGATACAAGATCATTTAGATCTTGTAACGTTTTAATATGAGTAGGGCATTTTTAGATCCTTCCGAGATACATACATACAAACTTTCGCGTTCATAATATTAGTAGGATTAGGTACTTATTTTTTGCCAACTTTATAAAAGTAGAGTTTTACAATGAAATTCAAAAGACAATGACTCAAAAATACCTATTTTTTTTTTGTAATGTTTACCGGCTTCCTTATAGCGACAACCAGTTTATGCTCAATTCACGCAATTAACCAGTTTGACCCTACGCACTTATTCACGCAAATGATAATGTATGTATCTACCTGCGTCCTTAATTACTAGGTGTAGTTAGTAATAGATAGAGATTGATTGTATTTCTATTAACATAAATCCGCTTAAACCGTAAATGAATGGTAAGCCTGAACCCTGTCACCTAACACGATCTTAATTAAGATTTTAGGTAACCAGAACCTATTTTACCGAAGGCCTTGTGCTTTAGGTAGGGTACCTATCTAAGTAAGTACGAATCTATTCCAGTTTCTAATTCTGAACTACTTACAAAGTAAATTACTTCTGTTATCTGCCTTCTGTCTGTTGAAAAGATTAGTTACCAAAGGACCAACTACGCGGTACCAGCCGCGGTATTTTCCGTGGAAGATTTCATTCATTCATCCAATTAAGAAGGTAAGAAGACAACAGTATTCATTTAAAGCTATCAAAGAAATCATTTGATGTTGAAGCTCTAGAAACGTAAGCTTTCAAAATGTTACTCCCCCTGAAAAAGGCCGTATTGATGTGTCACTCAAGTCAGAGCCCGCATTCAAATTGTATACCATAAATCATAAGTAAAATAATAGATCTGTCCACGAAACTTTATTTATTGGTTGACTGTCTCTGTGATCCCGGATTCCTGATACAATAGGGACTACCAGTAGGTACAGATGTTAAAGTATATCAATAAAAATAAAGCAACACCGACACCTTTGAAAATATCATCCTCAGAATTGATGAATCAAAGTTCTGAAGGAAAAAGTTTTCAGCCATGAAGATCTCTGATACCAAAACATTGCACCTGAACCATTTATCTTGTAAAACGATAATAGGTTTTATCCTAGTATACCTACGTGGTATAAGTCGCAAAGCTTGAATAGATTAGGTGTAGATAGGTAGGTATCTATTGATGCTAGATAGGGATAGCATTTGTTCAAACTTAAGTTTAACCAAAGACGTTTCATACGTGGTCAATTTTGATAAGTTCAAAGTTTTAAGTAGACAAGTTAATACGAATTTCACATGATAAAACTATCGAACGGAACTGAACGGAACATGCATTTTGGGATTTAATATTTTGCTCGTGAAAATATTTTTGTACGTGCGCGACGTAGCTTACCTACGGAATAAAGAGAACAATAATTTTAAAGACTCCATTCATTAAAAAACCCCCGACTTAAAAAATCTTCCAAGTTAAAACAAAACTAAAATTAAAAAATGCAAAAATAATAACCCGAAAACAAATTTCATGTCTCTGAGTAGGTATGTGATACCTTACGTTCCCGCGTCGGGGGACTTGGGAACATTAGATACTATAAGCACGGGTCGGTTACCATCAACTTCTGTGACACATTCCCGCGTTCCCCGACGCGGGAACGTAAGGTATCACATACCTACTCAGAGACGTGAAATTTGTTTTCGGGTTATTATTTTTGCATTTTTAAAGTTTAGTTTTGTTTTAACTTGGAAGATTTTTTAAGTCGGAGGTTTTTTAAATTTTTAATTTATTTTTTATATTGAACGGCTAAGCCAGTGTTGATTAAACATGCATATTCTTGTCACAAAAGCCATGCTCTTTTATTGGATACCCCACTCGGGTATATTTAAGAACATTCGGTTTTTATTTCCGAGCTCCAAACAAACTTATCCAACCAACATATTATATTATGAACGGCTGAACCGATTTTGATCAAACATAGCTAAGAACACTCGCGCAAAAGTCACCTATCAACCAAAAAAAACTACATTGAAATCGGTTCATCCGTTCGTGAGCTACGATGCCACAGACAGATACACAGGCAGACAGACAGACAGACACGTCAAACTTATAACACCCCTCTTTTTCCGTCGGGGGTTCAAAATATAGAAGAATACTAAAGTAGGTAG
The DNA here is from genome assembly GCA_958496205.1 of Idaea biselata. Taxonomy (NCBI): domain Eukaryota; kingdom Metazoa; phylum Arthropoda; class Insecta; order Lepidoptera; family Geometridae; genus Idaea; species Idaea biselata. Next base: position 23,656,467 of record OY292398.1, on the reverse strand, counting down.
GATTATAAAGTTTAAACTAAAAAACCTATTTTTTTTCTATCATTTTAATAAGGTTACATTATATACTTACAAATACCAACAGATCACGAAAAATCATTTTTTTTTATTCCTAAGGAATCAGAATCTACACAGTTGTAAATAGTAAAGTTTGCTTCTTATACCTACCCAGAGCGACGTTTGTCTAGTGGTAGATACCTCAACCTACATTCCGAAGGTCGTGGATTCGAATCCAAGCCGGAAAGGCAACAATACATGAACGACACTGATTTCAGGGTGAAGGAAAACCGTAGCAAGGGTGTTTTCATCACCATGTTTCTGTCTTATAGGTATTCGATGATAAATTTATCGACTAAACTGATGAACGAAAAAACTTTTTTTTTTCTTCTGGGCAGTTCTGGTAGAAGTGCCGGGCAAGCCATTCAGTATCCATTATAACTTTAAAAGTACTGGGTACTTGGGTAAGTTTTCTCCTGACTTTTCATGGGGCTGTAGTGACAGCAAACGAAACATGGATGAAAGTTGAAGTTTCTATAAGTGCCGGCAAGCTGTAAACAGCGCCCCATAACTATACTCGGAAGAAGAAAACTCAGATGAAGAGTCTCTCTCTCTCTCTCTCTATTTATATATCTATCTATCTATCTATGAACTTTTTCAAGAAAACAATGAGAAAGAAAACTATTATTTGACTAAACATGAGCACGCGATAAAAACATGACAAAAATTAACAAACGTCAGTTAGTTTAAAAAATGTTGCCGACACTGTATGAATTATCTAAATTAGTAGATTAGTAGTATAATACGTATACTCATTCTTTGAAATATAGTCGTTCTTTCGCCGTCAACGTTTCGAAGCATGTACATATTTCGTCACGGTGCGAGCCGATGCGCGCGGTTGCAGGCTGACCACGAAACTTCTAGACTTGTTTATGCGCATGCGCAATACACGCTAACAAACACGAACGGCGACCACCGACAGTAGTATTGCGAATGACGGAAATCTAAATGCATAAAGGTGATCGCACATTTATCAGCACCGTACGCGCCGCACGCACCTTACCCGCCGCATTTTAGAACTCATTGTATGTAATGGTATGTGTAACCCTCGCACATTTGACCCGCACCGTACGTGCTAAGTGTCACATCTATATATATAAAAGCGAAAATCACTGACTCACTCTCACTAAGAACGGATTTTTGGAAATTCACCCTCTGAGGGTGTAGGAAGGCTTGTATGAAACTTTTTTGTTTTTAAAGTTAGATCTATGAAAGTCGGGTTTATTGTTAGGTATCGATAGAGGTGGATAAAATATTTTTTGGAAATTCATCCCCTAACAGGGTAAAATTGGGGTTCCATTTTATAAGAAAACTCTGACATTATCGTTTGTAGATGGCGTTACTGATAAAATTAGATCGCGCTGACGTTACGATTTAAAAAGTTGATATATTACTTGATTATTTTCTTACAATTTTACGTCAATGCTCAATAGATGGCATTAGATCGCGCTGATGTTGTGTAAAACACAACATCAGCGCGATCTAATGCCAGGTGTAATTTTACGACGGACGACGCGCTGGACAAATTTTTCTTACATAATCTTGATTCCCCAGGCGTACCACAACATGACTTGCTACTTAAAGTAGGAACACCAATATGAATAATGCTGCTGCGTAACCTTCATCCTCCTAATATTATTAGGTATATATTAATTAATAGATATAGATATTTTATACGACAAGTATTTAACGGAACACCTTACCTACCGCTATGCAAAAAAACACACTTAAACGGACGACCAGCGAAGCACTGATGCTGGCAATATCTGTACTTCGATGGGCGACCGTTTAAATGTGGTTTTTTGCACAGCGGTAGGTAGGTGTTTGAGCAACGCGGACGTAGTCACGGGCACAGCTAGCTGTTAGTTACACTATTTATAACTCAAGAACGGCTGAACCGATTTGGTTGAAAATTGGTGGGGACGTAGCTTAGAACCAGGAGAAGGACATAAGATACCGTAAATCCCGCGGGATTGGGTTTCGCTTACGCGGGTGAAACCGCGGGGCGTAGCTAGTCATTACATACAATGAATTCTAAAATGCGACGAGTACGGCGCGTGCGGCGAGAACGGTGCTGATAAATATGCGATCACCTTTAATGAGTAATGATTTGCAAAAAATTCCATTGACTTTACCACCTTTACTATAAACTGAAGGTATTGAGTATCTATTTTATTGCAAAAAGTTATTTACATTTGACTAGCAGTGATGGTTCACCCACGTGAGTCACGTCACCGTGGAAATTTCCAAAAACCCTTTCTACCCTACATATCATAAGGAACAATGAATAATAAATAATAAATTATGCATATTATTGCATATTGTTAAATAATAACAATATGCAATATTTATTATTATTATCTATTTATAACACACCCTCAAAATTTCATGTCTCTAGGACCAGCAGCTTGGACGGTGCGTCAGTCATACAAGACTTTGAATTCTGTAATAATAGATTTGATAATGTGTTTGTACCGGTGGGCAACCTAGGGCTCAATCGATTTGATTACCGGTTTGATTCTCTCTGAGAACTCTGGTAGTTTTTAATTGATAACACAGAACCTATGTATTTAATTAAATATTGTTAGATACCTATACAAAATATTTTTATGATGAGGAGCTCATTGGCCTAGCTGTACATACCGATCTTGAACGGCCGTGCGGGTTAAAAGCAACGCTTGGCGCGGTAGTTATTTGGATGGGTGACGTGGCAAAAAATTGTTTTATCGAGCTCTTACTTGCTTCGGGAGGCACGTTAAGCAGTTGGTCCCGGTTGTTATCTCAGATAGCAGTCGTTAGGTCAAGGTAGAGGCCTTAGGGCGACCTGAAGACTCTAACACCAGATGAGCCACACCGCTATACGAAAAGAAGAAGAATTATTTTTCTTTACAGATAATAGGAACTCCTACAATTTAGAAAATAATTCCGACATAGGTTACCTATGTCTAACATGGTACGCACATCATATAAAATCCTAAGGTACATAATATACAAATCCTCCTTCCTTCCACGCATTCTGCTACAATTAGGGTTGCCAGATGATATTTTGATAAAGGAGGGCAGATGGGTCTAAAAAGGAGCATTTTCTTTAAAAAAGGAGGACATTAAAAAATTAAACGTTTTTTTTTATTATTTTACTTTATTTTAATCATATTTAGCTGAGCTGCCAATTTTGGAAAGAAGTTCTTGGTTTTTTAACAAATAATTATAAAAATCTTCACATGACATGTTTTTGAAGTTGTATTGAGTAAGAATTAAAGATTTAACTGACTGCACACTTAGTCTATTCCTCTCTTTGCTCCCCTGAGTATTAATCAGTAAAAAAACTCTTTCCACATTTGCGTTATGTGCGCTTATACAAAAATAAAACTCGCAAATCTTGAGCAGTTCTGAGAAACATTCAATGTTTTTAACACTTTTGAAGTAGATTGTCCACTGCTCGTGCAACTTTAAATCAAAATATGCTTCATCTTCATCTGATTTTGATTTTTTTGGCTCCCTCGGCCCCCATTTTCGCCTCCTGCCCGTCCCGTCCGATGTTTAGCAAAAAGGAGGACTTACAGTAGGCAAGGGAGGACAAAACATGGAAAAGGAGGACATGTCCTCCTTTTGGATACCATCTGGCAACCCTAGCTACGATTCACATTGGCATTGTAATATTAAAATGGGCTGTGCCTACCGATGTACGTAGGCTTCGTTGGTACGTATGCCGAATGAAAGCTCTTTGTAAGGGAGGACACAATGTATTAGGTAGATTATTTTTTTGGAATATAAATTATAAAAGCACCAAAATCTTAAGTAGGTACTGAATTAACTAAAGGGGCGTACTTACCTATTATTAACATTATAATAAATGGATACCTAAGTATACTTAAATATAACTCTCCCATACAAATGTAGTTAATGATAAAGTTTTACTTTGTTATTTGTAAATTTTACTCAATTATTCTTTTGAGAGAAGAGGTAATTCGTATTAGTTAGTGATTAAAAATAAAATTATTGTTAATGTAAGGAATGATTCTCTGAAAATTAAATAAATAAAATTAGGTTCTTTCAGTATTTATCTACAGATAACCCAATAAAACACTAATTAAACCTAAAATAATTGTTCCCTGTTGGGAATCGAAACCGCAAACTTCTGCGCCATAGAGGGCATCTAATGTGAACTAAACTACCTAAATTTGGTTTTTCTTCTGTTTTCGCGATGTTGGATTGAAGTTAAACCTTGTACTATTTATGTATTCTGTGGTTAAACTACTCAAGTTTCAGGTTTGACTGAAGAAGAGACCTGTAAAGATCTCAAAACGTTGAGCATTGAAACAATGCTAAAAGTAATAAACACCACGCGATTAAAACCGAAAAATGAGTATAGTATTAAAAATAACTTTGCTTGTTTATCTTTTACAACCAAAGGTAGTTATTTCAGTAAATACGTTTGATTAGAAAAGTCAAGCTCCGTTGGCTTCCTCAGTGTCTTCATCGTGAACTGCGTAGGCAGAATTAACTATAAAATATAGTGAGATGAGATCTTCCGGGGAATTACTATTTACGATGGTAAACAGTATGACGATAGTGTTTTTGATTACAGTGACGGTAAATAATAGTAAGCGATAATCGTTGTTCGGTAGTGCGTGGTTCACCTATGTTTGTGTGATGTAATATGTAGGCATCTTCAATAGGTTTTGGAAAATTTTGAGAACTTAAGCGTAAAATTGCGAAATTGTTTATTATATGTTTACTAAGGCAACATTCCGCGGTTTAAGTCCCGATCCCGTGGGTATTACGAAAATGCTTTCTTAGTGGATATCTCCAGACAAAGGACACACTCTCCAAATTTTATGTAGCTAAAATCAGCGGTTCGGGCTCTTTGTTGATATATCTATAATTCAGTCATTAAATCATTCAGGACATTGAATATAATTTTACAAATTTTAATATCTACTAGCTACCTACTCTAAACATAATTATCACGCATAATTTTCCAGATTGATCAAAATCCGGGTGTATAGCTACTCTAGTTCGGTCTTGATGCAAAAAGTTACTTTCGCAAAAATGTCAACGAGCACTTTCGCGTAATGTCCAACGAAAAACCACAGTAGATACACATAAGGAAAACGTTCCTATCTTTTGTTCGATAGAAAATTCCTTCACACTGTCCAAATCACAAAAGGTTAAATGAACAGATTAAAATTATGTATTATAAGAGATAAATAAATAAAACTACACTTTACGTATAGTTTATTGCGTAATTCTTAACTAAAAATATTCAAATAATTAACACGTGTAGGTAAGATAAATAACTCAGTGTGGTCGTGAAGAGATGACAAGAATAGAATGATTTATTATTTACATGATAAAAATCATCAATATCATCATACGGGAACGTAGGGTTATTGTTTTAGTTTTTAAATGAAGTTGGTTGAATTTATATATTTATAGCAAAGCGGGATATCGGGATCAAAAGTAGCCTATGTCCTTCTCCAAAGTTTCTTCTATATAATATCGTCGGCCCAAAATGTTAACCTGCTTAATCCATTTTGGCTAAAAGGAATTAAGCAGGTTAACATTTTAGGCCGACGATTTACCAAAATTCATCAAATTCGGTTCAGCGGGTTAGGCGTGAAAGAGTAACAGACTGACAGACAAAGTTATTTTCGCATTTATAATATTAGTGAGATAATCTAAGAAGAAAGTTATAGTATTAATTATAATAATGTAGTATAGATAGTTATTAGATTTTATAATATTTTTTGATATTTTCCAATTAGGTACCTAATATCCAAATTTAGGGGGAAAAAATACAAAAATTTAGAAAAGAGGTATTTGCCCCGGCTACGGCCGGGCCACGCAAACTCCTAGCAAGTACCAAATTGCGCAGCCGCCGCGCCGGCAGGCGGTGGGGCACAGCGCAAGAAGCTGTTTTCACAACTCCCGTATAAAAAACGTATTATTTGTATCAGTTATTACAGTTTTTACGACTTTGAACCAAAGGAAAATAATAGAAACACCAAAGTTTTTATTAACAAACGATAAAATAATTTAGACTGTTTAATGTTCACTTGTGTTTTATTTATTTTCCAGGTACGTAATTCAGCGTTAAAGACTGCTTTAGTTAAGTATTATAATAATGTAGGTATAAAATAACATGTTACAAGTCTACTTAACATTAATTTAGAATAAATAAATAACAAATGTATAATAAGTACATGAATATTATGTTAAATCTTGTTGAATAACTTAAAATAATTTACACAGAATAGGTACCTACTGAGACATTCTTAAAGGAAAAGTGTCCTCGTCCTCTTATAAAGCTCAAAATACATGATGACCTAAGGGTCTCTACATACGTAACGTTTCCCGGACGGGACGTGTCAACTTCTACATACAAAAATCCCGTGCCATCCCCCCCATCGTCGCCTCGACGGGAAATGTTGCGTATGCAGAGACCTTTACACTTACTTTCTTCTGAGTCGCAATCGCCATCATTGCAGTGTCGTGTCTAGGATGAATTGTCGATCACTCGGTACACCATGCTCTTTCACGACGTACACTTACACTTTACCTTAAACAGACCAAACAGTACACAAGCACGAATTTATTTATATTTGTGGACTGTTTTAGGTAAAGTGTTAGTGTAAGTGTCATCCTGTAGTTTGACCTTAATCTTGCTATTATAAAATGAGTTTTAAGGCCAGACCTGGTTTAAACCATGATTTAGGCATAGTAAATCATGGTTTAAGCTAAGTCTGGCACTTAAAACTCATTTTGAATAGCATGGAAAGTGATTTATAAGTTTGTGAGAACAGCCATTTAGTCTGGGGTACGAGTACCTAACTATCTAACTTCAGAAACTTAGATCAAAAATGTTAACAAAGAACTGCCAATTTTTAAGGAAAAAGTAAATAAAGAGCTGTCACTTTCAAATACATGTATGAGATTTTTATTTTATTTTTGATCTAAGTTTCTGAAATAGGGTATACATTTTTACCTTATCGATACAAATAGAAGAAATACTAAAAATTTTATTATTAGACAAATTATTATAAATTATAGGTAGGTACTAATTAATAATTCTTGTCTATGAATTTCAAAAATGCAAAATACTGTAATGTTGTGATCTAGGAAGTTGAACAATAGACAAAATGTAAGACTGAATTGAACAATAAAATTCATACCTTATCTTGGTATGTAAGTTACTATCGAGGTCAAAAGTGGATGTCCAGCGTAGAGTCCAAAAATTGCTTTTATTAAGTAGGTAGTATCTAGAATTTTATTATGTTTAGTGTTGAAAACTTTAATTTACAGTATTTAAACTAAAACTCATATATGTAGCTTTATTAATAAAGGTGGAAAAAGGTCGGAGTAGTGAGAACATGCTTTGTCTTTTTCCGTGACAAGAACTTTCAAAGTGGACAGACAGAAACTAGAAAGTGATTAAATTACTCTCGCCTTACTCCACGTTTATTAATAAGGCTAACAAACTTCAAAGTTCTGAGTTGGCCTGATAAATGTAAAATTTAAAACTTTACGGTGGATATAGATTTTTGACCCGGATAGTTACATTACATACCCATTTAATTATATCCAAATATTAAATCGCGTTGTGTGTTTCATTAATTTAAGTTATTAATCAATGTGTTTTGTATTTTTTTATATTGTGCACATTATCTTGTTTTTATTAATCGACATCCAAAAAAGGAGGAAGTTAAAAATTCAATGTACCTACCTATGTTTTTTTGTGTTCATGCATGTTCTTTGCCGTCTGAGATCCGATCAATGAATATTTTCTTAGGATGGGTTAATTTGGCAGACATTAATAAACAAAAATACAATTAGTTTTTCGTAATAACAATAAAAATTAAATTTGGTAATTGACGAAATTAGAGTTTTGGTACGTTTTTCTGAATTTATTTATTGGCGCATGTTTAGGTTACATCGACTAAATCTAAATAAAATCTATATTATTAACTAGGTAGGTATTCATTCGATAAAATGTGGCGACAACCAGCAGCGAATGGCGAGATTATTGTGAAAGTAACTCGGTCTAAATTAATTTTATTTTTTTATTTTTATTTTTTTATTTAAATTAATATCCTTAGTTTTAAAAGAATTCACGGGGACCAAAAAACATTAAAATACAGTTTAAACTAGACTTAAATCTTTAATTTTAAAACTATACCTAATTATAGTCTATAATATAATATAAGTCATCATAAGATTAGTAACTGTAGGTATGTCTGTAAATATTTTGTAAATAAAAAATAAACTATAAAAGCTGTTTTAGTTGAAATTCCCAGAATATGCCATCATCTTTGAGCAACAAAGACGTTTTCAAATATTTATTAGGTATACTTACCCTTAGATTAAAACAAAAACCTAAAGATACGGTACCTAGTAGGGCATGAATCCCGGGATCCCGGGATATCGTAATCCCGGGATCTCGGGCGCAAAACTTCGATATTATAATCCCGGGATTGAGTGATCCGATATCGAGATTTGAGCAATTTACTATTTGGGTAAAAATTAAGGTTTTTAGCTATATTTTTCCTCATAGAATCATTGAATGGAACTATTAGTCTACCCCTGAGGAAGAGATCTGTAAAGATTTAGAAGCGTAGGGAATTATTAAAATGTTTAAAACAATAAAAGTAACGTGATTCATTGCAATTTTTAAGAAAAGTATTTTTTATACAAGCTCGCATGCAAATTTTTTCTGCTAACATCATTTTAGTGGTGCGCCTAGAATTTGGCGCGAAGTTTTGACACTTTCGGGTTTAGGCTATTTGTCCGCCATATTTCCAAAATGATGGGGTGGACGGCCATCGAGGTAACTTATTTACGTAATGAAACCACTAGTCTTAAATATATTAAATATTTTATATTTAACACATTTTTATTGTATTAAATTAGCTTTTTTAACGATATCTAAAATCCCAGTATCAATCCCGGGATCCCGGGATTGAGCTCTTAATATCGATATCGCCCCGGGATTGAAAACCTTCCGATATTGCATGCCCTAGTACCTAGTCTCGGAAAATGAGACAATAAAACTGCGTCTAGCTGACATCCATAAGAATGCCTTTTTGCTTATTTACAAATCCTGAATCATTTTTAAAGACAAATATTTGAATAAGTATACAATAATTTTATAAAAATGGATACCTATAGGTGTTTCTAGCTCATTTTTCGAATACGCAATGTTAGAATATACCGTATCTATATTTTTGATTTTATCTAAGTACTTACCTATGTATTTGTTTGTATCATAAAAGGACTTATGTATGATTGAAAAATGATCATAGGTAATAAAGTACCTACTGATAAAGATGAAAGTCTCCATCTTTTAACTACCGAGGTTTTTTTTTAATATATTTTCTATGATGTAGGTACCTAATACTTATTTATGCGTTAGTACCTAATTATTGTTTTATTTACGTAACAAGATTTTAGTGCAAATAATTTTTAGCCATTGTTATTTTATTGTCAAATTAAGGAATGCAAAAGATTCAGAATTTTAATACCTACCATTAGACTAGGAGGGGGAAGTTGGTCATCTTACCTCATTAGTACCAAGTGGAGACTTATATGGTGGAAAGAGTAGTAAAAGTTATGCTAAAAAAAGTCGGTCAGCCTCGAGTCAGCCTGGGCCCGTCTGAGCTCAGCCCGTTTTTAGGGGAGCAATCGGGCCTGGGAACTTACCTCATCGAGTACCAAGTTGGGACTAATATGGTAGAAAGTAGACTAAAAGTTATGCCTAAAAAACTCGGTCAGCCTCTAGTCAGCCTGGGCGCGTCCCTACCCCGATTGATTCCCTAAAAACGGGCTGAGTTCTGACGGGCCCTGGCTGACTCGAGGCTGACCGACTTTTTTTAGCATAACTTTTACTACTCTTTCCACCATATTAGTCCCAACTTGGTACTCGATGAGGTAAGTTCCCAGGCCCGATTGCTCCCCTAAAAACGGGCTGAGCTCAGACGGGCCCAGGCTGAATTGCGGCTGACCGAGTTTTTTAGGCATAACCTTTACTACTCCTTCCACCATATAAGTCTCCACTTGGCACTAATGAGGTAAGATAACCAACTTCCCCCTCCTAATCTACATGCTTAGACAACCGTTAATGTTAGCGCTAATCCTACGAACATCATAAATGTTGATGTTTATGTGTAACTATTTATGTTTTCTGTGGTGTAAGTCAGTATTATGTACCTACCTTTGTAAGTAAGTAAGTAAGTAAGTAAATGAGTATGTTTATAACTTCTTCACACAAAATCTACTGAACCGAAACTAGTATGCAGATAGCTAGGGATCCGGATTACCACATACTTTTTATCCTGACATTCATGCGGTATCGTAGCTTACGCGGGAACCTTAACCGCTCCATGCTAGTAGGTACTAACATTGTTTTTAAGGCTCTTTCAAATACGAATTGATATTTGATATAAGGATTCCGTACCCAAAGGGTGAAAACGGAACCCTTTTACTAAGACGCCACTGTCTGTCTGTCTGTATGTCACCAGGTTGTATATCATGAACGATGATAGCTAAACAGTATCAACTGTCTTTTGATACCTACTGTCTCGCTAAATTTTCACAGATGATCAATGTGTTTTTGTTGGCACTAAAAACAAAATAAAATAAATAATGAGGGGAGCTCCCATACAATAAATGCGAACGTAACTGACTGAAAATCAGCTTGTATAGACAAAGTGCCACAATTATCTAGGTAGGTGTAAATTGTATGCTAGCTGGAAATGGTTATTAATCAATTAGCTACCTACAAAGAATAAATGATTACAATGAATGGAAAATCCTACTATTATTATTTATTATAAACTAGCTGCGCCCTGCAGTTCTACCTGCAAGTCCCGATCCCGCGGAAATATCGGGATAAAAAGTAGCCTATGTGTTAATCCAGATCTCCAGGTTTCATCGCAATCGGTTCAGTAGGTTTTGCAATGAAGAAGTAACAATGATACCTACTCGTTTACGTACTTACACACAAACACAACTTTCTTTCCCATAGGATCAGGACCTACGCAGGTGAAACCGCGGACGCAGATTCTCCTGCGGCGCTACAACCCTTTGTGGGTCTTAGCCTCCTCTACATTTTTGCTCCATTCGCTCCGGTCCTTGGCTCTCCTCCGCCAGTTGGTGAGTCGTCCCATGGCCTTCAGGTCGTATTAGATGCAGCCAATCTACCTTTTTCTCGGCTTTCCGCGTGGTTTTCTCTGCTGCCGGTTCCAATTTGTCGTAATTTTGGGGACCCTATTGTCGCTCATTCTTTCTATGTGCCACACCCATCTGAGGCGTTGCGCCTTCACGTAGGCATCTGACTATCGTTTCCCGGCTGATGAGAACCTCAAATCAAATCAAATCATACTGCGAGTTTCTGCTGATCTCACGCCATAAATGCCCATGTTTAGCATCCATAAGTGGTTACCGGATGTATGATGATCTTATATGTACCTACTCGTATATATCGCGGACGCAGTTAGTAACACAATAAAACGGTTTAGTAGATATAAACGATGACTATTAATAGAGTTTTAAAATTACCACTTACTAAAACAGGATTTTCCGAAGTCAAAACAATTATCCATAAAGGTATGACTTTGAGATCGAATGACGAAAACAAAACAAATCAGTTGAATCCCCTCTGTAAATAGATTATACAAACAATGAATTGGTCACAGTCTCAACAGTGTCCGTTTCGCAGAAAGATCACAAGGTGACAAGGAAAATCCCACGGCTTAATGTAGGGAACGAAGACTTTGTAGGTTCCTTACTACGACTACATACTTACCTAGCTAGGTAAGGGGCTATCCCTGTGACCATGGCGTTGTTACTATGGATTATTGAATATAAATACGTCGTAAAAACACGTAATTATCCTATCCTAAGTATGTTTTTTTTATAATACGTTTTCCCTCGGGGGTAAGACCCCTGACGGGGTAGGAGAATAGGGGTGTTATAGGTTCAAGGTGTCTGTCTTTATGTCGGCGTTTCTGTGTATCTGTCTGTGGCATCGTAGCTGACGAACGGATAAAGCGGTTTTGATATAGTTTGTTGAGTTGATAGTGTTTTTAACCAGTCTCAAAATTTCGGGATATCTTCCTCTCATCCGAGCGATGTTCCCGGTTGCTTCCCTCTCGGAGGCCCGGGGTCTGCTAAACCCCAAATTAATTTGGGGTCGGCGCAGTAGGTTAGTAAGTCATCATTGAGCATACCTTCCGCTAGTAGATTTGACAATATTTTTACGGCCGGCCGCCTGCCTGACACCAACCCTCCTAGGGACCAAGCAGTTAATTCGCCACCGCGCGAAGAGAACTTAAGGTCTCCCTTAGATCCCTTAGTCGCCTTTTACGACACCCACGGGAAGAGATGCGGAAGCCCTATTCTATGCCGGGGCTAAACGGCCTCTAAATTTCGGGGATATAATAATATCTCAAAACTTTGAATATACAGAGACTTTTTAAAACCTATCTAGTGTACCTACCTACCTAACTTCACAAAGGTAATAAAATTCCTCGAGCACAATTCTGTCGGCCTCAGTCAAGCCTCGCCTGTTTATTAAACTGAAATTCCCACAAAAAGGCTTAGGCTGTGGCTTAGGTAAGAATTTATAAAAAGCTCCCATTCTGAAATTTTAGACAAAGCGACATGAATTTATATTGCATTTTTTTCAGGCTGGACCTAGATTCAATCTAAACCGTAACAGATGACGCTATGTAGGAGATGAAAAACCTGAAGCCATTATTACATGCGTAGTATTGCGTAGCGTAGAGTTGGTATAGTTAGCATCAAAAGTTGACAACTATATTTTGTTTTTTAATTGTAGACTAGGATTTGACACATCTACCCGTAGCAAAAATGTCAAATACAAAGAAGCAAAACGTCTGATTTTAGTCTGAAATTAAAAAACGTATTATTCTATACATTCAGATTTTCAAAATCGCTAACCTACATTGTGGGGTCAGAGCAGGACATACATTCTGAAAATAACTGTTATATATTTTGTTTATTAGTTACCACCAGTACCCAGCTGTTTCACCTGTTTAAGTTGCGACCCCGCGGATTATAGGGATAAAAAAGTAACCTATATGTTAATCTAGACCCCCGGATAGCTGCATACCAAGATTCATCACAATCGGTTCAGTAGTTATTGCGTGATTGAAACACAAAAATCTAAACTATTGCATTCAAAATATTACTAGCTGCGCCCCGCGGTTTTAACCGCGTAAATCCCGCTCCTGAGGGATTCTCGGAATCAAAAGTTTTCCACCCAAAACTCTCTTTATGCAAATTTTCATCCAAATCGGTGGAACCGTTTGTCCATAAAAAGAGAACCAACAAATATTAAACAAACAAACTTTCAGATTTATAATATTAGTTTGGATATAGTAGGATAGGATTTTGGATTTTCAGAATGCCTGTTCTGTTTTAATACCCCGCCACTAATGACGTATGTTGCAATTACTAGCAATATTAAAAATTTGTTTGTGGTCATAGTCTTTCGATGCTGACCATACCAGAAAATTCCATAGGAACCTACTTTGGTTTCCTCGATCTCTAATAAGAAATAAATTGAGCGTACAATCCTACCAATAACAATCTTGCCTATTATACCCACATTATATGCAGGTAGACATTATCTAGCTTCGTTGTTTTAGGGTTCCGTACCCAAAGGGTAAAAACAGGAACCTATTACTGAGACTTCGTTATATTACTGTCGGTCTGTCCGTCCGTAAAAGTAGAACGCGGGAATATCCGTATTAAAAGTAGCCTTTGTGTCTGTAAGTCTATCTGTAAGTCACCTGTAAGTACACCAAGTTTCATCGCAATCGTTTAGTAGTTTTTGCGTGAAGGAGTTACAAACATACTCCCTTACTTACTTTGGTACCTACCTACACACAAACTTTCAAATGTAAGATGAGATATACTATTCATAAAACAGACAGACAGACAGACAGCGAAGTCTCAGTAATAGGGTTTCGTTTTTACCCTTTGGGTACGGAACCCTAAAAAATGAAAAAATGTTTCTTGGTGCAACTTGTTATTTTTAGGTATGTTACGGGATTCAAATCCCAGAACCCCGTTCGTATAGAAATGATACTCACATGTCATATTGAAATACCTGTTTACTTCTATTCAGACATTACTTTAAATGAACTCAAATACAATACTTTTATAGCCAAATTCCAATAATCTATAACAGTTATCTATTTTGTCAAATACAAGACATATCGTGTTATTTCTCCACAATCTTTTTACCCCACGCTAACGCGCGCTCCATTCTTCCCCTTTTTTTTTTTATTTTCTCGGCCGTCTGGCCAGTAATAGCCACTGTCATAATTATGTTTACTACAAAATCAATCAAAATTGTTCATATTAATGAAACCTTGACATTCGACCATCCTGGCACCGTGCATGTCCCCATGCACGAATAAAGATGTCACACTACCATGTGACATCTTGATTAAAACCTTTACATTCGGAACTCTTGTACAGGCCACAAGAAAAGAAAAAAAAATTACAAATAATTCATCTTCACATTTTCCCAGTATACAACATAACATTTTAAATATATATTTACAGTATTGAAACTTTGTAACTTAATAGGTAATCTTTCTCATATTAGTTCCATAAATTAATATGTTTAACATATTGGTTTTGTTACTTAATAATAATTTAGGTACACTTTTCATCTTACATTAGTTGCCTAAGTCAGACTTTTTAAAACATGATATCACACAACATAATAAGTTAATAAACTATCAATAGCTTGCTGCCGACATGGAATTCTAGGTTGAGGTTTTCATCTGTGTTTTAATCACATTCGTTTCCTAAGTCAGACTTTTTAAAACATGATATCACACAACATAATAAGTTAATAAACTATCAATAGCTTGCTGCCGACACGGAATTCAAGGTTTAGGTTTTTACAGTAATTTAATGTTTTGTATAAGCTTATACTTATAAAACATACAGTTAACCCTTAGCACCACACACTATTTCAGGCTACACATCTACACACGTGGGGACCTAGCTCCCCATAAATAATACCCGATATTAGCACGATTTATATCATAAATCGGAATTTCTTTTTACAAATAAATCAATGGCATTATATGAATGAACCTATTAAGAATATTGATTTCTATTTCCAAACTTAAAAAGTGCCATTTTTCTCAAAATCAAGGAATGGTACGAAAATATCGTTATATTTTTACAGTTACTTAACTTTAGAGGTCATAAATATTATAAAACTTTAATTAGCAACCAAACGAAATTATTTTTCAAATTACTAGTATCATACTACGAAATAGATTGAAAGATCTACAAAAACTCTGAAACATCAAAAATGACAAAGGGAAATAATGAACATAATCTATTCTATCGTCTCATATCTCTTAAACCAAACATGCTAGCCTGGTGCAAATTCATTCCTCGCGAGATGTGATACTGAGAATACATGGACTCTCAATCGCGTTGTGTTTAATACACTTGAATATTTTCAAAAAATTGTTCGTTGGGGACCTAGCCTGTGTGTGTAGTTACGGGTTAACAAAGAAAGTACAGGAATCAATTATATTATAATCATGTCGAACAGATACAGAAAATTGTCTATAAATAATCTCATACGTTGGTCAATGAAGTCATTTATGCAAAAAGTCTTCATATTCCATTCTCTATTCTAATATTGTGTTTTCGCTACATCAATCAATACATTTTCAACATAATAAAAAAAAAGTATTTGTTAAGACGATTTCTTAGATATCCACCAGCAAATAACGGGTAATTTCGGCTAGCAAAACGTGTTTACAACGTATATCAAATCATTTTAGATATTACTTTTTTGTTGGAGTTTTTATAACGTATGTCGTAGCTGAAATTGCCTTATTAAAATAATTAACTAATTTCCATTAAGATATAAAACATTATTCCAAATGACATAGAATTTGAATTAGTCCAATCAGAGAAGTACTATTTTATTATTTACTTTAATAGACGATAAAATTACATTGTTTTAGTTGGTTGCTCCCAACGGCGTTCCATCTAGCTAGATCGGTTCTAATCTGCGAAAATCACAATGATTTAACATAGCCAACCTTTCGTAATATCATAATGTATATATATATATATATATCTTCCGGGCATTAGCCATAACTGTTCAAATTGCTCATAATAACTTCATACGTGGTCATACAGTCCAAAAATAAAAACAAAATAAAATTAAGTATTTCATACAGGTTTGATCAATTTCTGAAATTCCTAACCATTTCGTCACCTCTATTTCGATTTCATTTCACTTTATTGAATCTCATGACAGTTTACTTAATCTCATGACAGTTTACTTAATTTCATTACATTTTACTAAATTTTATTACATTTTACTTAATTTCATTACATTTTACTTAATTTCTTTACATTTTACTTAATTTCATTACATTTTACTCAACTTCTTTACATTTTACTTAATTTCATTACATTTTACTTAATTCCATTACATTCAACTTATTTTCATTTTATCGTAATTCGATGAACACAGTCCACCCAAAGAAATCGCGTTAGATCAATCCCTGGAATTCCTAACAAATTCGTCAACTCAATTTTGATTTCATTACACTTTGTGGAATCTCATTACAGTTTACTTAATTTCATTTCATTGCAATCCGATGAACACAGTTCACCCAAATAAATCCGGTAGAACTGGTCCAATCATATGGACACAGTAAAACCAATCTGGCGGACACAGTTCCATCTCGTCCTCTCCTCTGCCACGACTCTTTAGTGGGTGAGGCCCTTGAGTATCGATGTTTTCATTTCTATCCTATTCATGGCATAGGTAAGAGTTCTTAAATTACTTGTTTCTTTACAATGATTCATATCATAATGTCCTTCTGTTTGCTTAAAATACTTTGTTGCTTGTAGGCATACATATGCTTTATGTACTAGAACAAATCCGGAGTCACGATCTATTGTTATATCTTTGGTCATAATAAGTGGCTGCGTGCGTGCTAAGTAACTAGACAAACATTTCACTTCACATTTCTGCACAGTCCACTCAATAAATTTGATAGACATAGTCCAATCAAATGGTACCATAGTTCACTAAAACATTAAATAAATCTAGAGGATGATGCACTCGGTATTATAATACAGCCCTAAACTAAGCGGCTAGGCTAGAATACTAAACGTAATATAATTTTTATGTAAATACATAAACACATTATGGATCATATAAAAGACATCCAGAACAATATTAATGGTTAGCAAAATACTTGTCCTCGGTGGGAATCGAAACCTCTGCGTTCATCTGACAGACATAGTCCAATCACATGGCCGCTGTCTACTTAAGTCAATCAGGCAGAAATAGTCCAATCGTATGGACATGGTTCACTCACGTCAAGCCGGCAGACATAGCCCGATCATTGATAAACGTAATCCATCCAAGTCAATCCGGTAGACATAGCTCAATCATATGGACGTAATCCACCACTCCACGCAGCCCATCTAAGTCAATCTGGGAGACAATGTACAATCGCATGGACACAGTCCATCTAAGTCAATCTGGGAGACAATGTCTATTCGCATGGACACATTCCATCTAAATAAATCTGGGATACAATGTCCAATCGCATGGACGCAGCTCATCTAAGTAAATCTGGGAGACAATGTCCAATCGCATGGACGCAGTTCATCTAACTCAATCTGGAAGACAATGTTCAATCGCGAGGGACACAGTCCATTTAAATCAATCTGGGAGACAATGTTCAATCGCATGGACACCGTGCATCTAAATAAATCTTGGAGACAATGTCCAATCGCATGGACACAGTCCATCTAAGTCAATCTGAGAGAAAATGGCCAATCGCATGGACGCAGTCCATCTTAGTCAATCTGGGAGACAATGTCCAATCGCATGGACGCAGTCCATTTAAATAAATCTGGGAGACAACGTCCACAAGGACATAATCCATTTAAGTCAATCTGGGAGAAAATGTCCAATCGCATGGACACATTCTATCTAAATCAATCTGGGAGACAATGTCTAATCGCATGGACGCGGTCCATTTAAATCAATCTGGGAGACAATTCTCAATCGCATGGACACCGTCCATCTAAATAAATCTGGGAGACAATGTCCAATCGCATGGACACAGTACATCTAAGTAAATCTGAGAGAAAACGTCCAATCGCATGGACGCAGTCCATCTAACTCAATCTGGGAGACAATATCCAATCGCATGGACGCAGTCCATTTAAATAAATCTGGGAGACAACGTCCACAAGGACATAATCCATCTAAGTCAATCTGGGAGAAAATGTCCAATCGCATGGACACATTCTATCTAAATCAATCTGGGAGACAATGTCTAATCGCATGGACGCGGTCCATCTAAATCAATCTGGGAGACAATTCTCAATCGCATGGACACCGTCCATCTAAATAAATCTGGGAGACAATGTCCAATCGCATGGACGCAGTCCATCTAAGTCAATCTGGGAGAAAATGTCCAATCGCATGGACACATTCTATCTAAATCAATCTGGGAGGCAAAGTCTAATCGCATGGACGCAGTCCATCTAAATCAATCTGGGAGAAAATGTCCAATTGCATTGACACATTCCATCTAAATCAATCTGGGAGAAAATGTCCAATCGCATGGACACAGCCCATCTAAGTCAATCTGTGAGACAATGTCCAATCACATGGACACAGTCCATCTAAGTCAATCTGGGATACAATGTCCAATCGCATGGACACAGTCCACCTACATCAATCTGGCAGAGAACGTCCAATCGTATGGGCGCAGTCCACCTAAGTCAATCTGGCAGACAATGTCCAATCGCATGGACACCGTCCACCTAAGTCAATCTGACAGACAATGTTCAATCGTATGAACACAGTCCACCTAAGGCAATCTGGCAGAGAACGTCCAATCGTATGGGCGCAGTCCACCTAAGTCAATCTGGCAGACAATGTCCAATCGCATGGACACCGTCTACCTACGTCAATCTGGCCGACAATGTTCAATCGTATGAACACAGCTCACCTAAGTCAAACTGGCAGACAATGTCCAATCGCATGGACACCGTCTACCTAAGTCAATCTTGCAGACAATGTTCAATCGTATGAACACAGTCCACCTTAGTCAGTCTGGCACACAACGTCTGCCCTGCTTCTGCTCTGCTTATTACTGCCGCGGTCATCTTCAACTCTGAACATAGCTTGTTCGCTTGGTCGCGCATCGCAGCTCGCGCTGAACTTGTACGAGTATCAGACTCATCATTTATATCTGCTCCAACAAAATCCACTGCACAGAAAAATGTAAAACAAATAAAAAAGAACCTATGTCATAAAATCTGAAGGTACAAGCAATAATTCTTTATTTCTTTTCCTTTTCTTAATTTCTATCAAGAAGATTGAGCATTTATGGCCCCTTCTCTTGGTGCCTTTTTATCTGACTCCTAGTCACTTCCATATAAAGTCGCAATCAAATTGAAATATAACTTGGTCACACTTATTACTTTTAAATATTGCTATTCTACTCCATACGCAAATGCCATTTTTAGCCAACGTTCTTTTATGGTCAAAATAGTCACTGAAATAGGCACAACTGTGAAGCTTTTCATTATTAACTAAAAATTAGATGTTAGCTCGTACTATATTCATAAAGGTGATAAATAAAGACCTGTACGTTAATTACTTGGCTGTATATTATAGGGTCTTGAAATAACGGGTTGTACAATATTTGGTTGTACATTATGGAGGTCTTGGCCAAAACAGAAAATAATTATTAAGCATTCTGTCTGTAATTGGCCTTTACTTCCTCATAAAACTATCACTCACTGTCAATAGATTGATAATAAAAAGATTTGTATCTTAGGTGTCCAATCTGATATGATGAGTAGCAAAATGAATGTTCTTACCAAGTCAATTTACTTTATGCAAGTTAATACCATTCGACTTGCATAGCCTTTGAGTCATCCAGATGGTGATTGTTCAATGTTGAATATGTTTAACTTGTTGCCCTAAAGGTTCAGTGTTCGGGCCATGCATCGGCTCAAAAAATGTTTTTAGCCATAAACTTAACACGGGGAGTTCTGCCATGAGAAGGCCTCTCATCATGGAATGCAGATCTTGGCTTCTCTAAAGCAACTGAATTTCAAAAGTGGTTTCTGGTTCATGTCGCAGTTGGTTTGAGGCAAACAGTTACCACTTTATCTTAGATACTAGTGTAAACTTTTTAATTTAACCTGGACTATGTTTCAAAATAATATACTAATTCTTACAAATAAAACATGACAACCATCATGTGGAATATCCAATATTTATATTCCAAGACATTCATTTTAGGATGGACAAAGTAATTATTGTGCATACCCAGAGAAACTTAACCATAGAATTTGGTTGTTCTAAATTAACTAATTTAAAAAGAAAACAAAAATACTTCTGTTACTACATCGTTAAATTCACTCTTATTCACCAAGTGTGCGAAGCATCTCTACTTCGAGTCTGGCACAATTTGCTTTTATCGGACACTTTTAGTGCTACTTTGAGGATTTAGTCATTACTTGTAATTTTCAATTTGTGCGGCCTTTAGCTACTAAGGAGTAAGTAGGTGCTTGCGAGGTCTTATAAATACTAGTAGGTATCTCTCTCAATATCTTACTCGTCATTATTGCTTCAATTTAAAACAATCTAGGACAGATTACCTTGAGTTTTTGAAGCCATTTAAAATGAACAGAGTCGAATCTAATCTAGTACCTTTATGTGACACATCATTGTACCAACATAAGGAATTTTTGCCTATTGGATGTAGCGAAAATCTCAGTTGAATTGAATTTTAGACTGAATAGTGGTTCTGCTAAAACTCTTTAGTTCTATGTCTGTATCAATGAGAATGACAGCTACCGGTACAACTTACCATTGGACCGTCGATTATTTGTACCTAGTAACTTAGGTAATTACCTAGTAAACAAGTAGGTAGGTGACTGAAAAACTTTTGGCTCTTTGTTTATATCACTTAGGTACATGTTAAAACACATTTAATCGATCAAAGCAAAGTAAAAATTGTAAGTAATTGAAAGTTATATAGCTGTGGGCGTACATTACCTTGGTTTTTTGTCACTTCTGAGATGTTACGGGATTCAAATCCCAGAACCCCGTTCGTATAGAAATGATACTCACATGTCATATTGAAATACCTGTTTACTTCTATTCAGACCTCTGAGTCCTCGGGGTAGCCTGATTCCCTAGAGGACGCGTCCCCAGGTGGCGGATAGGGGGATGCCCTATGGAGCGTCACACCTCCATAAGGTAGGAGGGAAATCAAATACCTCCCGCGGACCACAAGGCCGGAGATGGACACTTCGTTATCAAATCCCCTGCCCCGGGCTTCTCCGACATATTCGGAGCAGAGGTCGCGGGCAGTGCTGCGCGTCTAGGCTGGGGCATGCAGAAGAGTTGACGGCGGATGAACCCCTAGTGGGCCAACGGCGGCGCTCACACCTCGAGGAAGGCGACAGTCACTCCATACACAACAGGTAGTTGCTCCCGATAAGAGCAAAGAATGAAAAAAAAAAATCATGAATGCGAAATTTAAAAACAAATTACCCCAGGAGGGTACCAGTAACACTGGAGAATCCCTCCCTGAGCATAGCTCAGGCAGCTCCTCGTATTCTGGGGGGAGCGAAATTTCGCGTATTGTGAACGAAGGCATGATTGGGGTGGACGGCCAGGCCCCTACATGTGCAAATGCGTCTGGCAGCGGAAACAACGGCAACAGCGACAAGAAACTGGTACAACAAGTCTTTCACCCGAGCTTGTTTACTAATACCCGAGCACAATACCCTACAAACACAATAGACACAAATAGTGAAACTGATAAAACAGGAACCTCCACTATGGAAACAAATATAGAAGGGCAAAATTCAAAACAACCACCAGATTGGCAAAGAAAGCCTAATAGGAACCTGAATAAAAGGAAGCATCAAAAAAGCAGCCCGTCTCCTGTAGCCAACAAAATATTGAACATGACTGGTGTACTCCCAGCAATGAAAACCAACAACAGATACAACTTGTTGTCTCTGGACGATGATGGCGACACCCAACCACTAAAAGAAAACAAACCCCCACCGCTACTTCTATACGGGGTACAGGATGTTAATAAATTGAAAGACTCCATAGAAACAGTACTAAAAAAGTCTGAGTACCTCATCAAAATTATCAACAAAAGCCAAATGCGAATAACTTGTAACTCAGCCGAAGCCTATAAAGCTCTAATGGCACTTGTCCGTGAAAAGGGTATGATTGGACACACCTTTACCAGGAAAGAAGAAAAATGCTATAGATTTGTAATAAAAAACCTTCACCACACAACACCCCATGAAGCAATCATAGAAGAAGTGGAAAAAACTGGGAACAAAGTCCGAGGCGAGATAATAAATGCCAAGTATGGACCAGACAAGCAACCGACAAACACTTTCTTCGTCAATCTAGAACCCAGCTCCAAGAACAAAGACGTGAAGAACATACGCAACATCTACAATACAACTGTATTAATCGAGGACCCAATAAAACGGAAAACGATAGTCCAGTGCACCCGATGCCAACAGTATGGACATACAAAGAACAACTGTCTAAAGCCTTATCGGTGTGTGAAGTGTGCTGAAGGTCATAAAACATCAGAATGCCCCAAAAAAGATCGCACAACCCCGGCAAAATGTGCATTGTGTCTGGGAGATCACCCCTCCAACTACAAAGGGTGTGCGGTATATACCGAGATATTAGCAAGGAAAATGAAAACAAAAATCACGAGACCCATGCAGCTTACACCCCAACCGATGACACAGCATCTACCCATTGATCGTACTAACACAACTGTTACAAACCCTACGACACATTCCCCCAAAATACACCACCACCCTGGAAATCGCTCATATGCCGATACATTGAAGCCTAACCCCAATCCAAGCGAC
This sequence comes from Idaea biselata, assembly GCA_958496205.1. Lineage (NCBI taxonomy): Eukaryota > Metazoa > Arthropoda > Insecta > Lepidoptera > Geometridae > Idaea > Idaea biselata. Next base: position 23,633,427 of record OY292398.1, on the reverse strand, counting down.
TTAAAACAAAGTCAGACAACAACAACTATTGAAGAAATACTCATTAAACAAAGTGCAAAACTAGACTTACTCTTACAACAGATAAGTACCTTGATAGGACTTATGACTACCCTCATGAGCAAACACCTAAAATGATGTCCCTAAAAATTGCAACCTGGAACCTTGATGGACTTAGCCCAAACAAACGAGAAGTGGAGGTACTAATAAAAACACATGCATTGGATGTAGTTCTAATATCGGAAACCCACTGTACGAACAAAAGTCGCATAATAATCCCAGGCTACAACGTATATCTTACCAATCACCCCGACGGCACTGGTCACGCGGGAGCGGGTCTGATAATTAAAAAGAATATTAAACATAACCTTCTTCCGGAATACCGAACTGAGAAAATTCAAGCTGCTACAGTTGCAATAGAAGATAAAATGGGACACTGCACCATATCAGCGGCCTATTGCCCACCAAGATGGGCTATAAAAGATCAAGACTTCTCCTGCTACTTCTCCACCCTCGGGGAACGCTACATAGCTGGAGGGGACTGGAACTCTAAGCACACGCAATGGGGCTCCAGATTGTGTACTACTCGAGGTAGAGAATTAAAAAAGTGTCTAGATTTACTGAAATTAAGTACACTGTCTACCAATGAGCCAACAAACTGGCCTACAGACCGTAACAGACGACCAGACGTGCTTGACTTTTTTATTTCAAAGGGGATATCACATCTTTACTTCAAAATTGAATCCTGTCTTGATGCGTCTTCAAACCACGTGCCTGTGATTCTCACCATGAGCAGTACGGTCATAACGTACGACACAACAGACCGACTTTACAACAAAGACACGGATTGGGAGGAATTCCGCCGAAGCCTCGATAGCAACCTGGACCTAAAAATAAAATTAAAAACAGAGGACGAGCTGGAAGCAGCAACGAAATATTTTACTGATATGATTCAGCAAACTTGCTGGAGGTGTACTCCAAATACACAAAAAAAACTAAAATATCCCAATGACTTACCAAAGGAAATCAAAGAGAAAATACTGGAGAAACGTCGCTTAAGAAGAGTCTGGCATATTAGTAGACATGCTGACGATAAAAGGCAACTGAATAGATCGGCCAAAGAATTAAGAGAGTTGATCAAAGAGGCAGAAGACAGAACACTGCAAACACAATTACTGAACCTTACGGCTACATCAGCTACCAACTACTCCCTTTGGAAGTTTACAAAAAAGCACAACCAACCCCAACAAGCAAAACCACCCTTAAAATTGGAAAACGGTGATTGGGCTCGAACTAGCAAGGACAAAGCTAACACGTTCGCCAAGCATCTAGCTGCCGTATTTACACCAAACGCACCAAGAAGCCTCGCACATGATGAGTCTGATATAAACGACGTGCTACAACAAGACTTCCAAATGGATCTACCTCCTAAACCAGTCTCACCTCGTGAAATCTTGAGGCAAATACGATGGTTGAAAAATGGAAAAGCGCCAGGATATGATCTTATCACGAAGAAGGTATTGCAGGAATTGCCCAGAAAAGCGCTAGTATTCCTAACTATGCTCTTCAACGCATCCCTCAGAATAGGTCATATTCCTCTGCAGTGGAAGGTCTCGCAGATCCTAATGATTTATAAACCTGGAAAACCACAAAATGATCCAAGTTCCTACAGGCCCATTAGCTTGCTGCCAACCATCTCGAAACTACTCGAAAAAATCTTACTGGAACGACTCAAACCTCTGCTAATTGAAAGCAAAATAATACCAGAACATCAATTTGGATTTAGGCAGAAACACTCCACAATTGAGCAGGTTCACAGAGTGTGCAATAAGGTGAGAGAGTCCCTGGAGAAACGAGAATATTGTGCTGCTGCGTTCCTGGACATCCAACAAGCCTTTGACCGAGTGTGGCACAAAGGACTAATGTGCAAAATAAAACAAATGTTGCCACATTCCTTCTACAGGATTTTGGAGTCATATCTCTCTGACAGATTGTTTCGAGTAAAGCAAGATGATAGTTACTCTGAATTCCACGAAATTAAAGCAGGAGTGCCCCAGGGTTCGGTGCTTGGACCGGTGCTGTACACTATTTTCACGGCAGATATACCTGAAACCCCAAATGCAATAATGGCTACTTTCGCGGATGATTCTGCCATACTTACTAGCGAGAAAAATTCAACTGCAGCATCTAAAAACTTACAACTAGCACTCAATGGAGTTGATCAGTGGCTTAAAAAGTGGAGAATAACTGCCAGTGCCTCAAAGTCAACCCAGATTACGTTCACCCTTAATCAAGGTAACTGTCCTTCAGTTAGATTAGGCACAAGTGAGCTGCCACACAAGGACTGTGTGAAGTACCTGGGCATGCACTTGGACAGAACACTGTTGTGGAGAACCCATATCATAGCCAAGAGGGATGAAGCAAACCTCCGCTTTAGAAACTTGTACTGGCTACTTGGAAGGACCTCTAAACTGTCAATGGATAACAAAATCTTGATATACAAAGCCGTCATCAAACCAATATGGACATACGGGATACAACTCTGGGGCTCTGCATCCAAAAGCAATGTGAACATAGTGCAGAGACTCCAAAACTCCATGTTGAAATCGATAGCAAATGCACCGTGGTTCATTAGGAATGCAGAAGTTCATGAACACTTGAAAATAAATACAGTACAGGAAGAGATCACAACCGCAGAACAATCATATAAAAATCGACTTGCACAACACCCTAATCAGTTGGCCGTAGATCTGCTGATTCCAAGAGCACTGAAGCGACTTAAACGTCAATACATACTTGATCGCAACATACAGAGAACATAGTGCTATGCCCACTGGGGACTAGCGCAACACGCCATTGCATACATACAGCATATTTGCTTATAGCCCTATGGCTGATCGCAAATGATACACAGAAGAAAAAAAAAAAAAAAAAAAAACTTCTATTCAGACATTACTTTAAATGAACTCAAATACAATACTTTTATAGCCAAATTCCAATAATCTATAACAGTTATCTATTTTGTCAAATACAACACAGACATATCGTTTTATTTCTCCACAATCTTTTTACCCCACGCTAACGCGCGCTCCATTCTTCCCCTTTTTTTTTTTATTTTCTCGGCCGTCTGGCCAGTAATAGCCACTGTCATAATTATGTTTACTACAAAATCAATCAAAATTGTTCATATTAATGAAACCTTGACAGGTACCTACATAGCTAAGTAAAATAACCAACTATGCCAGTTAATAAGTTATAACTAGTTATTTCCACAATCATTGTGATATTCAACATTTAGCTAGCTGTATCTGCCGATCTTGAACGGTCTGCAGGTTAAGCAACCCTTGGCGTGGTCATTACTTGGATAATAATTTATGTGGCAAAAAAAAACATTTTCCCGAGCTCTTCCGTGCCTCGGAAGGCACGTTAACCAGTTGGTCCCGGTTGTTATATCTGATACGCTTGAATTTACGCTGGAAAAATGAAAAAAATGTTTCTCCGTTTTATTTCATTTCGAATGAATATTTTGGAAAACCTTGTGGTGGGGGCCCTATAAAAATAAATCTTAATCCGAATAATATCGATATTAAGGTAGAAAACTAAATTTTTCATAATTTATTTTGGTACTAGCAGTGCCCGCGACTTCGTCCGCGTAGAAAAGTGACTTTCAGGATTTGTTTATTTATTTCTTCTCATCTGAGCGATGTTCCCGGTTGCATCCCTCTCGGGAGCCCGGGGTCCGATAAACTGTTTTTTTTTTCAAATTGTTTTTTTTTTATTTGGGGTCGGCGCAGACGGTTAGTCATCCATCATTGACCATACCTGCTGCAATTAGATTTGGCAATGTTTTTACGGCCGGCCGCCTGCCTGACACCAACCCTCTTAGGGATCAAGCAGTTTATCCGCCACCGCGCGGGGAGTACTTAAGGTTAGCTAATCTCCCTCAGATCCCTTAGTCGCCTTTACGACACCCACGGGATGAGATGGGGTAACCCTATTCTATGCCGGGGCTACACAGCTAGATTTGTTTGTTTATTATTTTGTACTTATAACATCTGTACAAAAATTATATAATACAAAATCCAATTAGATACGGAAATTGACAACAATAACTAAAAAAGACGTTTGTTGTATGGGAGCCCCTCTTAAATTTTTGTTTCATTTTGTTTTTCGTATTTGTTGTTGTAGCGGCTACCGAAATACATCTTCTGTGAAAATGTCAACCGTCTAGCTATAACGGTTCATGAGATACAGCCTGGTGACAGACGGACAGACGGACAGAGGGACAGACAGACAGACAGACAGCGAAGACTCAGTAATAGGGTTTCGTTTTTACCCTTTGGGTACGGAACCCTAAAAAAGAAGTATTAAAAAGTATCGCTGAGCACAACCGCTTTGCAAGGAGCCGACCGCGCTCATACGTGCGCGCGCAATCTATACATATAATAAAATCGTAACTTAACGGTGTCTGTTTTTGGAAGATATAAAAAAAAGATAAATTGTAGGGGTATCTATTAACGCAGTAGAACCTATTTTTCTATTTTTCTGGTTGTCTGTTTGTCTGTTTGTCTGTTTGTCTGTTTGTCTGTTTATCTGTTTGTCTGTTTGTGTGTGCCTTTGTGCCCGCTAATCTCAGAAACGGCTTATCCGATTTTGACCAAATTTGGTACGCAGATAGATTTAGACCCCGATTAACATATAGGGTACTTTTTATCCGGATATTTTATCCGGTTATCCGGATAAAGTGTTTTTTCTGTTTTTACCTAATTAGTTTGAATGTTGTATTGAAGAAGTATGTTGTGTGGAATCAACACATGATTAACCGGATATCCGGTCGAAAATAAAAAAAACCGGATATCCAGTTTTTTTGCAGGAAATTCCTAAAATACCGTATACCTATGTCTCTCCACATATCCGGATCCTTCGGACATACGGAATTTTTTTATAATGGCTGGTTTTAACCGACTTTAAAAAAAAGAGGAGCTGCTCAATTCTACCCGCATATTATAATATTGATGGCTTTTTGTATGTGAATATGTTCACACCGTACTCCGGCAAATAAAGTCCGGTTTCGAACATTCTTTTTTTATTATTTGGAAAGTGAGAGTCCCGAGTTGGTCCCATAAATTGTTAGTGAAGATCTGATGAGAACCTTCGGAATGATAAGCAGAATAGCATCCCATAATGCTGTAAATTACTAATTTTTGGACTTCCATCAATAGAATAAGTAAGTACAATTTGATGGACCCCCTGAAACCACCTTCTCAAAAGTCCCTCAGTGATTAAAGTTACGGTTACAATTTTGATAATTTTTAGTAGCAGTCGAAAATGCAATAAAAATGATTAAAAAATATAGCTGTAATCGGGCAGTTTTACTGGGTAGATGCAGATTGCATGTAGTTTACGTGGCACGATGGCAGTTGTGGATTCCGAGTCGAGGGTTCCGCGTTCGAATCACAGACCGCATTCCCTTTTTAAGGAACGGTGGCCTGCCGAGCCGAGTGATGGTTTCCGATTCGAGGGCTGCGCGTTCGAGTCCCGAGTCCCGGACACGACGTTACGTTTTACCCTCCAGATGGTCGCCCACCTTGCCGTTGTGAGGGGACTCAGTAGCTGCAAGCTAAGAGGCGCACGACGTGGGAAACCGGGCTTGCCTGGCCTGGCTCCGTAATCCCGCGTCAGCGGGCTCGGGGGTCCTTTCCGCAAGAAAGGGGCCGCGTGGAAGACAACCACTATAAAAAATCACTTCAGCCTCTGGTGGTGAACTCGGTGGGGGGCTTTATCACCGGCTTTGGGGACCTCGAGACGATGGCGTGATCGTGCCGAGGGAGGGGAGATGGAAAGGGATTGTCTATCGGGCAGAGGCAGAGATGAGGCTTGGAAAGGCCGCCGTTGTCGGGATGTAGTCCATGAGGAATTCTCACTGGCCTCGACCCTTGTGGAGCGAGGGACACCATTGGGGTTTAGATTATAAACCTATGGTAGGGAGCCCAACGAGAGTGGCTTGACGGTGCATAAGGCGCATTACCCACGTAAAAAAAAAGATATCATGTAGTTAAGCTGCCCGACTTTAGCTTACATAACAGATAAGTCGGTTGCACTGTATGTAGGAGAGCTTATTTTTATTGTTTTGACCTTATTTTCGAAGTCGGGTTTTGATTTTTTTTATATTTTCGATAAAGGCTACTTCTTATAATAAGTAATGTGAATAAGCATGCAACACGTTACCTACCGCTGCGCTGTGAAAAATCTACACTTAAATAGACTCTGCCATGATTCTCTTCTGCTCAGCAACAGACTTCCCTGATCGTCCGTTCAAGTGTAGACTTTTGCACAGCGATGGGTAGGTAGTCCGAAAAACGCTGACGAAGTCGCGGGCACAGCTAGTACTTAATACTTATTTGGTTGCAACATACTTACATTTTTAATATCGCGATATCTTTTGAATGAAATGTCCGAATTAAATAATTCAAAAGGTCCTAGAAAGGTATTGAATTCGTCTTGAATATAAAGTAATTTATTTTGATAAGGATAAATACCAAGGTACAAAATAAAAGGTTATTAAAGCGACGGCATTTTAATTATTTACAAAAATTACAAAAACACTTATTGTGAGATAACTACAATAGTTAGACATATGGTGTTGCGATGTATTTTGTAGACAATTACATGTTCTACAAAGTTGTAGTACATAGTTTTGTTCTATATCCAATAGTTTTATCAGCGCACGCGCCGTAAGGAATTTTTTGGTCATTTTTTTCACACCTTGTGTTACATTATTGAACTTTTAGTAAGGATCCCTATTTTTTTTGAAAATATAATATAGCCTATAGCCATCCTCAATAAATGGACTATCTAACACCGAAAGAATTTTTCAAATCGGACCAGTGGTTCCTGAGATTAGCGCGTTCAAACAAACAAACAAACAAACAAAAAAACAAACAAACTCTTCCGCTTTATAATATTAGTATAGATTAAGTTTGTATGGGACGACCTGAAAACTCATGTCTTACACTAGGTGAGCCACACCACTACACTAAAAGAGGACATAGCTAAGTAATGTAAAAACATCTACTATAAAAATATATATATATATTGCACGACATTACACACAGCGCAATCTAGCCCCAAACTAAGCACTAGGCTTGTACTATGGGTACTAGACAACGGATATACCATAGACATACATAGTTATTTTATTTCCACAATCTACTTAGACTGCGTCGACGACCGACGTAGTTATCGGTGTACGCAGGATGGCATCTATCTTTATGTAGATTGTGTGTAGGTACCCAATGATTGCTTCCTTGCACGTGCATCCGCTTTCATCAACATCTGGTGATGTCAAACGCCTAATGGAACTGACCAATGACCTCAGATCACGCGGTTGCTCGTTCAATTGAGAGTAGCTACGTAAGTAGGTATCATTCTGTTAGCATTAAATTGAAGTGTGTTCGTCTGTTCGAGCTACCTCAAATCTAAATTCATTTGGCACATTCAATAAAATTTCAACGTTGTGACATCACATTTAGAATGGTGGGCTTAGATTAGATTAGCTTAGATTATGCTTTATTGTACCAAACTAATAATAAAAATACAAAAGAAACATACAGAATGAAAATAAAGAAAACTAAACTTAAAACTATCAAGAAGTTTAGTTTGTTTCTAGTCTGCGTGTCTGTAAAAACTATGTAGGTATAATATGTACTTACCTATGTTTTTACAAAATAAAAATAAAATTATCCTTTGTCTAGTCACCGTAACACAAGCTTAGTAGCTTACCATGGAACTAGATGGCGCTGTGTGATGTTCACAGAACTGATTAATTTTATCTATTTATTTATTGAATAATAAACAAATATGGTAAAATGAGCGGCCTTATCGCTTTTCCAGGCGACCTTTGGTTGAATAAGAATTAAAAAAGATGGGTGGCTTAGCATGCTTATCTACTAGAATAACTTTACTTTTATACTCTCTATATTTACTTAGTAAAGGCAAACAAAACAGAACATCATCAAAATGATAAATAGTAAGTAATTTTGCCAAGTTGCAGAAAAAATAGTCAGCTTCTAGCGTTGGTAGAAAATGTTTGCTCACGACATCTGCCAGTAATTTATGGAGTACATTCAAACGCAATGACTTAATGAATGAATGATAATGAATATTAAAAACATAAAACATGCTTAACTTAAGTTACTTAAACCATAACTTCATCTGTCTGTAGTGAATATGTTTTATCGTCGACCTTATCGTATTCACAATTCCATCAGAAGAGGTGAGATCAAGCCTTTCTCTTAAAAAACACATAGATATAGCCTTATTAATAAACGTGGAGTAGGGTCGGAGTACTACTTTTTGTTTCTGTCTGTCAACTTTGAAAGTTCTTGTCAAGGAAAAAGACAAAGCATGTTCTCACTATTCCGACCTTACTCCACGTTTAGGCTATTAGAAACTTTCCATTCACCTCTAACTACCAGTTGTTTATTCCTGTGTTTACACCTGTGTTAGTTCCTAAGTATATAAATAGAAGTGCTAGAACAAACCGGTCCAAAAATCTACAACCTTGTAGCAATGATATCATATTTTTATCTCTTCGTGCCGTGCTGCAACTAGACCTAATACCTACAGCTAAATTTAGATACATCTATTTATAGATTATAATTAGGTACACTTCCGTATTTCTATGTTATTTTAACCCAAGGTTGTTACGAAAATATTTTGGCATTCATAGAACAGAGTTATAAATCTAGAAACACATTCACCTTTGCAAATACCTAAATGAGTTTATGACACCTTGTGAATAAGATTGTTTCTTACTTGACTACGAAAAAAGGAGAGTTAATTATCGCGTGGAAATATTTTACAAGGATATCTGCATCATCAAAATGTATCTTATGACAGGATTAGTACCTCGCGCTTACCATTAGGCTTGGAGGTGTGGCGCAAAGGTTAACGCGCTCTCCCCCCAAGCGATTGGCATAGATTCGAATCCTGTTACGGGATGAAATTCGATGCTGCGTTTCTCCTTGTAAAATATTTCTAGTAAAACTTGTACTATTTATGTATTCTGTGGTAAAACTAAGAAATATAATACTTTTCATAAAAACTTTTAGTAATGTACTTAGGTACTAATACCCTAAATAATAACTTGAACTTTGATTAATTATTTTGGGTACCTACATAAAGCAATCTAAGTCCTAAACTCCTAAGTCCTAACTACCTAACCTTATACGTGATTTGGGTACCTAAATGAGTACCGAACCCTAGGAATTGTCCCCGAAACCTACGGCCTACATGCGATGAGTCTATAGTATCGCTAAAAAGCTCGGAAGCAAAAAAGGAATAGGTGATTCGGTTTTGACAGAATTTTCCATTTATCGACCAAAGGTGCTACCGACTTAGGTACCTATCTGCTAAACTATACAGCAACAGTTTACCTAGTAATTGGCGCCTCGCGGCATGCATGATACAGCTTATAAATCAAAATCAAATCCAATCATTTATTCTCGAAACAGTACAATTTCATTTTCACCTCACAACCTCGGAAAGGATCGTTTTGCACGCTCGCGCTGATTTCTGCGTGCAAAATCGCATTTTGCGCCCTAGCGTGGAAAGATATTTTAAAATTCGAATCTGTCTTCTCGAAACTTTTATATAGATTGCTCTATGTCCTTTGAAAATGCGCTAACCGGAACCTCATTTCTTTTTTTTTTTGTTAATGGCATCGAACCACGAAGTATTGTTGCACATTGCCAATGTAGTATTTATTGTTTATTATCATTAGTATCAAGCAGGTTTTTTCATGAATTATTCAATTTAGAGATTGTTAGCTTATTTTTATTATTTACGGTAGGTACAATAAGCGGTATATAATGCCGAATTGAGTTTTCTACCTAAAAAATGCACCTTGCGTTTTCCTCACTGTAGTGAGGTGAAAAATTGTGTGTTTCACTCGGCAGCAAAGTTTTTTGCATCTCGTACCTTTGAAACCTTTGCGACGCTCAGCATTCTATATTTGAACCACTCGCTTGCGCTCGTGGTTCAATCCTAGAATGCTTCGCTAGCTCAGATTTCAATACAAGTACTCGCTGCAAAAAACAACTTTGCAGCCTTGCATAACAAATAACTATTGTTAGTCGGTTTATCTTAGGTCTAGTTTTAGTATGAAACGAACTTATAGAAAGACTTGCCATAAAAGTAAATAGATTAGGAGGGGGAAGTTGGTCATCTTACCTCATTAGTACTTACCAAGTGGAGACTTATGTGGTGGAAAGAGTAGTAAAAGTTATGCCTAAAAAACTCGGTCAGCCGCGATTCAGCCTGGGCCCGTCCGAGCTCAGCCCGTTTTTAGGGGAGCAATCGGGCCTGGGAACTTACCTCATTAGTAACAAGTTGGGAATAATATGGTGGAAAGAGTAGTAAAAGTTATGCTAAAAAAAGTCTTGAAAGTCTAATTTTTTGTATGATTTTTTAATATTACTAATCATAAATGCGCCCCGAACGTATTGAAAAAAACCATTGGATGCAATAAAAATGAGGCCACGTCTGAGGCTTAGGCGGACAAAATCGCGGTACCTACCTAATATCAAGGAAATAAAGAGCGACAGAATTTCGTAGTTTCGTAGCACCCGTAGCGCCTGCACAAAGAAAACTTGATTGAAATATAGGTAGGTCTAGGTACCTATATACTTACACTATCGGCATCAAAGGTGAATCTATGAAATTGAACTAGGCGTCTCTAAGCTAAGCCGCAAATCGGACGGACACGACGAAACCGCATCATAGGGCATACTCAACTTATTTCTTGTTGACTACGAAACCCTCAAAAGTGGATCAGTTATACACCTAACCGCAATAGGTGCAAAACGGGACCTACGCGTACCTACGTTTGCCTGCCGTAAATATCATGTCACTAATATTATAAATGCGAAAGTTCATGTTTGGATGGTTTAAATTGTGTGTCAATCACATAAAAAACTAATATTTGGTTATAATCATCATTCAGCTGTAAGAAGTCCACTGCTGGACATAAGCCTCTCTCATAGATTTCCAGATGCTTCGGTCATAAGCGGCCTGCATCCACCGTGAACCCGCGGCCCGTCCATCTCGTTGGTGGACGTCAAACGCTGCGCTTTCCGATCCTCGGTCTCCATTCGAGATATTTGTTTATAATATTTGGCTGATTTTTGGTATTATTACCTGTTTATTACCTTGATTAACATAATAGGATAGTAAGTAAATCGCGGTTTAGAACAGGAACTACGGAAAACCCGTATAGCCTTATTAATAAAAGTGGAATAACGTTGGAGGAGGTTTACTACTTTTTGTCTCTGTCTGTCAACTTTGAAAGCTCTTGACACGGACCAAGACAAAGCATGTTATTCCCACTCCGACCCTACTCCACGTTTATTAATAAGGCTAGTGGGGTTTAGCTAGTACCATATAAGTATGTACATTTCACGGAAGGGCACCTCTACCGGGTAATATTATTATATATGTTCCGAACCACAATGACCCTAGACATAAACAACAAAACTATAAATAAGTAAACTTGGGAAATCCGTTTTTGCCATAAAAGATACCTAGCTAATTTCCTATAACCTTGTGAGATATTTTTAGCAAAGCCTGTAATAATAAATTTGCAGTAAACAAACCGCAATCGGTAGTAAGGTAGGTACCTACTAGATAAGTTGAGATGTTAAGACAATGTAGCCCTGACTTTGGATTACTCCCACTATCATTAATCATTATCCAACAAATCTTTATAATTTTATCAACTTCGCACCAGCTGAGAGACTTTATATCTGCTAGGCTGCTAGCAGGTAACCAAGTTTGGTACAATCACAGTTTACGTAGGGAGGCGAGTAAGGTGCAGAGTATGATAATCTAATCTATGCTACATTTTGATTTGTTTCTAAGAAGTACATTTTTGTTTGTAGGTCTTTAAGTAGGTATAAGTTCACTGTACACTGAACTTGTGTAAAAGCGCTCTCTAACGTTTAATAACGGCGTTCCGACGTGAGCAATGCAGTGGAGGCAATGGTCAGTGACGTAGGTACTCGTTTATGAAGTGTCCTAAAAATCACGACGTTGTCTGCTAGATGTCACTAAAATAAAAAAAACTTTTCGTAGGTATGTCAACTTCATCATAACTAAAATGTCACTGTCACCGTCATTCTGTGCTGTCATGTCGCACTGTCTGTCGTTGCCTGGTTTAAAAAAGTTGTTTGAAAATTGAATATTTTGTTTGTATTGTAAGATTGTATTCTGAAAATTGTTAATGGGATCCAAGCGGGTAACGGATTCAGTGACGAGCACTGCAGACCTCAACCCTGATCTAAAACTGTCCGAAGACAACGTTCTCTTGACAATAGTCAAGGAGCTGTGCTATGAAGATGGAAAGTTATCTGCTAAATTGAAGGGGAAAGTAACAAGGATTATGGCTGACTGCAATCTCACGCATTATTCAAGTTTACACCGAATGAACACTGCTGATGAAAGTACTACAACTTTGCTAGGTGAGTTTGTAGGTACAAACATTTTTTTATTACTACAAATCCACTGCTAAAAGCAAGGGGCATTGCTTTTAGCAGTGGATTGCAATGCTAATGGCATTCTTCTTTTCAGGGTCTTATTTTAAAATTATTCTAACGAATATCTAACAGTATAATATTGATGATATGTTATGCTGCTACACCCAACTCACTATTATTGAAAACAACAATCCCAAATTTTTTTCTTGACTGAACTTCATTTTTAGGGTTCCGTACCCAAAGGGTAAAAACGAAACCCTATTACTGAGACTTTGCTGTCTGTCTGTCTGTCCGTCTGTCACCAGACAGTTGAAATTTTCACAGAAGATGTATTTCAGTTGCCGCTACAACAACAAATACTAAAAACAAAATAAAACAAATATTTAAGAGGGGCTCCCATACAACAAACGTGTTTAAAAAACAACAAGGAATTGTATTAGAATGTGAGGTCGCTTCTGATTGGTCAGGACAAATCGAGTAGGTCATGGAATTCAAAATGGCTGCCCTGTCTGTCAAATATACCAGTCTGCCTTCACTTACCAAAGAGTTTCTTATCAGTTTCAGATTTTCGTAGTTTTTTTTTCTTTTTTTTTTATAAGTGGTGTGGTTGTATGATGGGAGTAAGAATCGAAGCTAAATATTTTATCTTATCAAATTTAAAAATTGGTTGTTGTAAACCATTTTAGGGTTCCGTCCGTACCCAAATGTGATAGTGGTACGGAACCCTTCATGCGTGAGTTTCGCACTTGGCCGGGTTTTTTGTAAATAACTAAGTATTTACAAAAATGATGTTAAGTCTGGAAAAAATTGTAATTGGTAGGACCTTTCCAATCCTGCTATTATAATAAAGGTGATAGTTTGCATGTAAGTATGTTTGTTACTCCTTCAAAGCTCCTTCATGCAAAAAGTACCAATTGGGATGAAACATGGTGAATGTAGTTAAGACCTTCAAGCCGCTCCCGGGGGAGACCCCAGTAATTTGCTCGCCGTAGGAATTGTTCGCACCGGTCATCATACGTAACTCCAATTGCCGTATATCAATTGGAGTTACGTATGATGACCGGTGTTTGTGTTTTATCTCGTCTCAGTATTGTTCATTAAAATAGTTATCTTTAAGTAACAAATATAGGAAATGAATTTTCACTGTATTTTACTTTTACTGTATCTGTATTTTATTATAGGATTCATGCATAAGACAAACACAGATCTGATCTACGACGAGCAAGCTGAACTGAACCAAGCCATCATTCACAAAATAGAGGCCAATCTACCCAAACTGCAGGCTGAACTTGACAAAATAAAACAAACAGCATCTACAGAGAAAAAGGACAGAGAGAAGCAACTCAAAGATTTACAAAATAGTTTGAATTATAAATTGGATACACTTGAAGAGCAGGAGAATGAAAAGGTAATATTATAAATAATACTAATATTATAATTAGTATAGATTTTCCACACTGCTGTCTGCAGTCAGGTCAAACTGAACGCAGCCCATATTATGAAGTAACAACATTGTCTGTCTCTATATATTTTGTATTCACCCTAACTAGGCTTGTACTTTGGGTACAAGACGACGGATATTATAAATATTATACTTTTTCTGCAAAAAAAGCTTTTTTTGAAGATTGACTGAATATGAATTTTGGATAATTTTATTAAGAGAATCGCTCATTTTGCTTGGAGAATATTTTAATAAATTATAGGTCAGTTACACAATAGCATAGAAATTAGTATTTTTTTTTTCATTTTTCAGGTGGAATTGATGATGGAATGGTTGAATCATAGCCTTGGAGAAGCTGCTAAGTTAAGAGATGACTCAAGTGAGATGCTTACTCTAAAGGCTCAGGCTTTGGAATTAAAAGCTAAGTAAGTATTAATACCTACTAAAGATAAGCAAGCAAAAACGGGGCAAGTGCGACACTCGCGCATAAAGGGTTCCGTACCACTATCACAATTGGATATGGAACCCTAAAATGGTTTACAACAACCAATTTTTAAATTTTATAGGAAAATATGAAATATTTATCTTCGATTCTTACTCCCATCAAACGACCGAATCACTGAAAAAAAAAACCTTGGCACAAAGAAAATCTGAAACATAAAATAAACTCTTTGGTAAGTAAGGCAGACTAGTATATTTGACAGATAGGGCAGCCATTTTGAATTCCATGACCAACTCGATTTGTCCTCCTGTCCTTCCTGTCCTGACTCGACTCCTTGTTATTTTTGAAACACGTTTGTTGTATGGGAGCCCCTTTTAAATAATTGTTTTATTTCGTTTTTAGTATTTGTTGTTGTAGCGGCAACCGAAATACATCTTCTGTGAAAATTTCAACCTTCTAGCTATTACGGTTCATGAGATACAGCCTGGTGACAGACGGACAGACGGACAGACGGACAGACGGACGGACGGACGGACGGACGGACGGACAGACAGACAGACAGACAGACAGACAGACAGACAGACAGCGAAGTCTCAGTAATAGGGTCCCGTTTTTACCTTTAGGTACGGAACCCTAAAAAACATTAATATAGTGGATATAAAGTAGTTCTGACGCCCGAAGCGTCTAGGCACCTTCTAGGCATCTATTAATCATCGTTTAAGAGTAAGGGGGCAGATCTTTAACGTAAGCATACTACATCATGAGAGCAAAGGATAACTACTATATTTTTTGTATCCGGCGGCATATGAAATCCGATTTTGATAATTCTTATTTCATTGTTTTTATTTGAAAGGTAAGAGTTCCGAGTTGGTCCCATAAAATCTTGGTAAAGATCTGATGAGAACCTTCAGAATCATGAGTGGACCTGTCCAGTTGGTTTTTAGCCAACTGGCCAGTCCAGGACCAGGAGGGTTACTGTGGTTCGTTTCGATGCGACATCAATACTGTCATACGATGATTCTACTGTCACATTCTGATAGTAGGGTGACAGTAGAACCATCGTTATGACAGTATCGTTGTCGTATCGAAACGAACCGAAGTAACCCTCCAGTTGGCTAAAAACTAAATTAATTTACAATTACCCCTATTCCAGAATGCTACACCTAAACACCCTTCAGAACATATTCAGTGAAACCAACCAATCCATCAAGTCATACGAGGAGATCCACAAAGACTTAGAAGAGAGCATTAAAGAATCCGAAGAGAGAATCAAAGGATTCAAGGAGATTGTAGATGGTGAATTTTTTGGTGTTAAAAGGCCGTAATAAATTGGATTATTTGGTAATGTATTTTATATCATTTCCACTCTAAAAAGCTTATTTTTAAACCTTTTACTTACTGTTTTGGTGTTTAAATATATAACACACAATTATAATATATATGTTATAGGCAATGTGTATAATCCGGCATTGTATAGAATGCCTAGGCATTGTATACATTTCATTTCATACATTGCCTAGGTATTGTATAAAATGCCCGAAGCGCATCAGGCAATGTGTATAATGAACGACGGCAGCGGTCGCCGAAGCGCCTAATACTATAAATAAAAACATTATTAACATTTATTTCATATACAGTGCGATTTTTATACATCACGCCTTTTTTATTTACAGAATAAGGCGCTGCGTGTAATCATGCTCTAACATTAACCTAACCTAACCAAGTCGGAGGGCTCCGTTTAGTTTTTCCGTGCTTTAGATAGTTAGATAGCATCGGGATTTTAACTAAATATTTTAATATTAGATACCTATTCGAATACGTACCCTCCCAAACCCCCTGCTAATTGATATCTAACTATCTAAAGCACGGAAAAACTAAACGGAGCACCCCGACTTGGTTAGGTTAGGTTAATGTTAGAACATGATTACACGCGGCTCCGTTTAGTTTTTCCGTGCTTTAGATAGTTAGATAGCATCGGGATTTTAACTAAATATTTTAATATTAGATACCTATTCGAATACGTACCCTCCCAAACCCCCTGCTAATTGATATCTAACTATCTAAAGCACGGAAAAACTAAACGGAGCACCCCGACTTGGTTAGGTTAGGTTAATGTTAGAACATGATTACACGCAGCGCTTTGGCGAGCGAGCGAAGCGAAGCGTGCCGCGGCAGCGGTCGCCAAAGCGCCTAAGTAAATAAAAAAGGCGTGATGTATAAAAATAGAAACGCTGTCTACGCAAAAAAACACGTTACATACATTACCTATGCGTCAACCAGCATTCTATACAATGCCTAGGTATTCCATACATTTCCTAGGTAAAGTGTAAAATAGTTTGAACATTCAATATCATTTCACACATTGCCTGGACGACCCCGGCATTCTATACAATACCTAGGAAATGTATAGAATGCCTGCATTATACCCATTGCCTATAACATATATACGGCATCCATTTCAATGGTTATACCACCTTGCGCGAAAAATACTCGACATACAAACTTTTTTTTAGGGTTTCGTACCCAAGGGGTAAAAACGGAAGGTTTTACTGAGACTTCGCTGTCTGTCTGTCCGTCTGTCACCAGACTATCTCATAAACCGTTATAGCAAGACAGTTGAAATTTTCACATTAGATGTATTTATTTAGCCGCTATAACAACAAATAATACAAATATTTAAGGAGGGCTCCCATCCCATCTATTGATGAAGTGAAAGACTGGCGCAAAAAAAAAACTTAACGTTCGCGTTGCGTTCACGGATTGGTTGGTCCAGTGTTCATTACAGGGTTCCGTACCCAATTGTGATAGTGGTACGGAACCCTTCATGCACAAGTCCGACTTCCGTAATTACAATAGAATTTGGCTGGCACCAGAACAGGAATGGAACGGGCTGGCATTTAGTCCAGATAAGGATCCGGAATTGGAATTGAAAAGAAAACATTATTGAATATGTTAATGGAAAAGAATTCAATTTCTAATGGAAAATAGTAAATTAAAGAGTCTGTTGCACTATATAAAGCATCTAAAAAATTAGATGAAAAAGCTAATTGTAATTAAAGTGCGTTCGCGGTTCAAGAAGAAATTACCCTACCCTACCGTTCCGAAGAAACAACAGCGACAAGTGGGTAAGTAAAATACAATATTATTTTTCTTGATGATAATTTAACGATGATGATTCGAAATTATATACCTACTCATTTTTCGGTTTCAAACGCGTTGCTTCTATTATTTTTGGCATATTTCATCGGTCATCCATCATTCAGTGGTAGTTATTTCTAAGTCGACGGCACTGACGCCCGGTAAAACTCTAATGAGTTTAGTGGTGTCTTTATTTGTTGAACCTATTATGTATTGTTAATAAATGAATAAATAAATAAATAAATAATAATTCATAGCGGCCGGCGTTGCTCTAGTAGTAGACAGACACCCTGACTTTTGTTCTGAGAGTCGTGGGTTCGAATACCGGTTGACCGCGCACCAATGTATTTTCCTTTATTTGCGCTATTAACATCACTCTTACTGTGAAGTCAAAACATTGTGATGACACCAATTGTTACAAAGAACTAAGAGTAAAACGAGTTCGATTGTCATTTCTGTGACCGAAAAGCGTTCTGGGTTGTTTTAGTCAAACTGTTTTCAGTCCAATTGTGTTTTAATCGTTTTTTCCGAAGATGACTTTTATAGTGCCTCTTGGTCACGGACAGACAGACATTCTTCCTGCTTTGTGGCTGCGCTATAGTAGGCTTAATTTTTAAAAGATACCTAGGTCGTTTTTAGGGTTCCGTACCTAAAGGTAAAAACGGGACCCTATTACTGAGACTTCGCTGTCTGTCTGTCTGTCTGTCTGTCTGTCTGTCTGTCTGTCTGTCTGTCTGTCTGTCTGTCTGTCTGTCTGTCTGTCTGTCTGTCTGTCTGTCTGTCTGTCTGTCTGTCTGTCTGTCTGTCTGTCTGTCTGTCTGTCTGTCTGTCTGTCTGTCTGTCTGTCTGTCTGTCTGTCTGTCTGTCTGTCTGTCTGTCTGTCTGTCTGTCTGTCTGTCTGTCTGTCTGTCTGTCTGTCTGTCTGTCTGTCTGTCCGTCCGTCCGTCCGTCCGTCCGTCCGTCCGTCCGTCCGTCCGTCCGTCCGTCCGTCCGTCTGTCCGTCTGTCACCAGGCTGTATCTCATGAACCGTAATAGCTAGAAGGTTGAAATTTTCACAGAAGATGTATTTCGGTTGCCGCTACAACAACAAATACTAAAAACAAAATAAAACAATTATTTAAAAGGGGCTCCCATACAACAAACGTGTTTCAAACATAACAAGGAGTCAGGACAGGAAGAGGGACATGAGGACAAATCGAGTTGGTCATGGAATTCAAAATGGCTGCCCTATCTGTCAAATATACCAGTCTGCCTTCACTTACCAAAGAGTTTCTTTTATGTTTCAGATTTTCTTTGTGCCAAGGTTTTTTTTTTTTTGAGTGATTCGGTCGTTTGATGGGAGTAAGAATCGAAGATAAATATTTCATATTTTCCTATAAAATTTAAAAATTGGTTGTTGTAAACCATTTTAGGGTTCCGTATCCAATTGTGATAGTGGTACGGAACCCTTTATGCGCGAGTGTCGCACTTGCCCCGTTTTTGCTCTTTGAGCTGGGCTCTGAGTTATCATTATGTACTCTGACCCTACTTTATCAAAGAAGTGTGTAAACAAATAATTGTGAATCACGGTAATGATCCTCGATTCAGGTCATAGTCGTCTTTTATTTATGATATGACGTATTTTGCGTATTTATCATAAATTAGACTCCAGAAGTAATATGTTTTTGACCTGACTTTGACTTCTTTTTTACTCAACTTTGACCGCAGAATATAGTTTAAGGCCCAAATTTTTAGTTAGGTTATTTTTGTTTTAAATTGAACTATATGTGACAGTTTAAGTAAGTAATAGAAATTAAACTTGTAAAAAAACCGCCCGGGAACTTACTCCCGTTTCCTAATACGTCTGTCTCTGTACTGAGCTTTAGATATTAATCAACTCCTCGCTTTTAGTCACGAGTGTATAGGTATTTTCATTAGGGCGCTACGTCTCAGACCTAATCGGCTAAGCGTTGATTAAAAACATTGCTTATTCAGAATAGACAAATATAGGTACCTACCTACACTACAACTAAGAAATGCAATATTTCTCTGTCGCCAACCCAATCGTGTGGAACCCAAACCATTGTGCGTTTGGAAAAACCATTTTTCATTTTATTACTTACTAAATTCCGCAAGCGTCCTGCTCTGACCACAAAAATAAATAGTGATGTTAGGTACCTATACATGACACCATATAATATGTATATATCAGGAATTAGTTAGTTGAATCAACTTACCTAACTAACAGAAACAAAGCAAAAGGAAGCCACAAACAGCATTGTCTGACACTCAGTTATTATTAGTTTAATCTCGTTGTAATCACCGGAATTACCGAGACAGATTACGTTGGGCCAGCCGCATGGGGCCAGTCCATGTTGATGTGTTGCAGAGAGCGCACGTGTCTTCTAACACCAGACTTGTTGATATAAACAATGCTCGATCTTATCAGTAAATCGTTTGCGTGAGTTTCTATTGCACTTTTTTATTTAACTGTAAGTACACTTAAGTAGGTACAGCTGTTATCAATTTATGAGTAAGATAAGGTATGTGAATTGTTTTTGTTTTCGCATCCTTACAGTGTATTTTTTAATGTTTTAGACGCAAATTCATTTTTCGTATGTTTTAAATCTGTTTATCTTCTGGTTTGGAGTTTTTATTGCACACAAATTAATAGGAACCTATATTCACAAAAATAAGATATAAAATATCTTATTTTCTTATTAGCTACTTCCATATTTATAGTAATAAATGTTTGGAAACGCGGTTCATGAATATTCACAATATAATAAAATAAATAGTGTTTACTATGAATTCATATTATTTTCTTACAATTTAGAAATTTAAACTTAGTGTGTCTGTGACCATGAGAATAAGAGAAGTTTAGTATTAATTATTTTGCTGAGCTCGACATTTGTTTGAAATGTTTTGATTCTGAGACTGGAGCATGCGGGTAGATCTTGGCAGTAAAAAGTACGAGCTTCGCAAAGTAACCAAAAACATGGTTTTATTTTTGCCCTGAATCAACATTAATTTCATTAGGTACCTTATGTAATGAATGTTGATTGTTAACTTGAACGGTACTTAATATTTTAATACCAAGGACGTAAAAGTTTGCCAAAGCTTAACAATCTTCAAACAACAACGAACTTCAACAAACGAACAGATGAAGCAATTATGATATACATAAGTAGTGTTTTTAGTAGTAAAGCTGTAAATGGTTCATTCATGTTTTTGTTATGTATGAATTGAGTAATGGTCATTTCGTTGCGTACTGAATATTTTTTGAATTTTGTTTTGGCATTAATTTTGGTACGTTACTAAGAAATGTGCATGGTAGATTAGTTATGGAGGCGTTTGCTAGGCAAGGCCTCCCTTGGTCCTCCCTGATATCTTTGTAGATTATACCTCGATTCCGACGTCCATTTTCCGGCATCCAAAATATTCATATTCCATAAAATTAAAATATTGATTGATAACAAACTTTAAATGTTAAATATCTATTTATGAAAGTAATCTAGGTAAATAACCGCTTATCGAAGCCGTTTGATTAATTTTATTTAACCACATTTTAAACACCCAAGATGGCCTAAATCGTTATCGCCCTGTCTTTAATAGATAGGTTGTACCTATGTACAAATTTCACAGTCTTTCAGAATTCTTTATCCGACGGATACAGCATTATCTTTCACTGTATTCAGTATGTCGAAGGGATACTAGGAATTGCGCCGTGCGCGCAACTACGACAGGTACGCAATTATTGTGAGCGTGTAGAAAAAGCAATTTATATCTATAATACGATTTTAATCTTACATCGTTGTTTTTACTACAAATATGATTAAATAACGGAGTTTTACCATGTTTAAATTTATTTTTAACCGAGCTCGATACCTATTTCTCCAGTAATTTCAAATGGGTTTTTTCAGGAATCTTGAGTCTCGTGAACAAGCCAGTTGAAATTACTGGAGAAATATCGAACTCCGTTAAAAAAAAATATTACACTAATTTCAACAGTAAAATACCCCGTTATCTGTAAACTATTATCTGTTTAGAATCTCCTAAAAGATCATAGACCTACAGGTCTTCCGCTCGACAAATTGAGCTGGAGCTAGTGGCCACGAGGTATTCGAATGTCTTCTGGGCCCAATTTACTCTGAGCATTATTTCAAAAAGTGTTTACTCACAGTATGAGGGTTGCCGGTTGGTGACAGGAAGGCGGCCGCCTGTAAAAATATGTATTACCAAATCTATTTATTTGCAGTGCACTGTAGATAAGTCATCACTGACCATACCGTCAGTGATGACTTATCTACAGTGCCAACCCCAAATAATTTAGGGTTTTAGCGGACCCTTTTTCCCGAGGGATATAATAATAATGCAACAAGGAACATTGCTCAGATAAGAAGAAGGAAACTCCACTTTTCTACAAAAATACAACTATCTGAAACTGTTCTCCAAAACCTTGAATAAATCTATTCATTGCCTACAATGTTAAGAGATACACAGGAAGCTACGTGTATGAAGCAGATCGCAAAGGTCATCATTTTAATTTAGATTAATCTAGATAGGTAGGTCTAGCTAAGAATGTTTTGTTCTGTAAATATTACCTACCATCTACCAAAATTAGATATAGCCATTTATTAATAGATAGATAGAACAATGACTTTAGAACGATTAAGATAAAGTAAATGGGACTATTTATATTCCTTCTCACTATTTTTTATATTTTACTAGCGGCGCAGTGAATTTTTGAAGACGTAGGGGAAGGTGGTACAAAACGACCCCTGCGGGTAAAACGATCCCTGATTGTTTTATCGACTTAGAGACGCAATCTAGTAGATTTGATTATAACAAGTAGTTGCGCAGGCGTTCACTCAGTGGTGCGCAAAACTGTCATGGCGGTGTAAGTGTTTACAACATTTTTTTCACAAAAAAACTGAAATCAAGCTCTCTAGTCTAAAGTAAGCACAAATTTGATATTATATAACTTTAGTCCTAGTACATATAATTTGATATGAGAATTTGTAGCAGTTTTAGGCGTCATCTAACAATGTAATCAGCCATATTCTGTTGCTGTAATTGAAACCATTTGTGAATGTCGAGAAGTTTTAGGTTATGTTGCCGTTTGAGGCAAAATGATCCCCCTACATGTAAGTAAAAATGATCCCAGGGATCATTTTACCCACTGTTGACGTTTATATTTTATTAGGGTCCATATTGGCTCACATAAAATTCTAAATCCTATTCTTTGTCTTACTACCGATTCGTGTTCATAATAATCACTCTACATAATTTTATTGTTTTTAAATTTTTTTTTAAATTTGGACATTTTTAGGTTTTAATCGCGTGGTGTTTATTACTTTTAGCATTGTTTCAACGCTCAACGTTTCGAGACTTTACAGGTCTTTAGGATTGATTGAAAAATTCAAATTCTTTAATTTCAATACAACATTGCGAAAACAGTAGAAAAATCTATACTTTTTTTATTCATTCATTTTTATTACTATCAACGGACCTCATAACAGTTAGTGATCATATTTTTTTAATTAATACTGTTTATTTTTGATATTTTTTCTTCATAACATTCAATAATCATATTGCTTTAATTAATAATGTTGTACCTACATCACGCTTTTTTATTTATAGTACTAGCAGCTCATCGTGGTTTCACCCGCACAAGTCCCGATCCCGTGGGAATATCGAGATCAAAAGTAGCCTATAGCCTTCCTCAATAAATGGACTATCCAACACCGAAAGAATTTTTCAAATCGGACCAGTGGTTCCTGAGATTAGCGCGTTCAAACAAACAAAAAAACAAACAAACAAACTCTTCCGCTTTATAATAGTAATAGATTAGGCGCTTTGGCGACCGAGGTCGCGGCACGCTCGCTTTGCTTGCTTGCCAAAGCGCTGCGTGTAATTATGTTCTAACATTAACCTAACCTATCCTATTCGATGTGCGCCGTTTAGTTTTTTTGAGGTTCGAGTAAAACGCGTGTTAAGATGACAATAGTAGGTGAATTTTCCGGTATTTATGTCAAACATTTTAGAAGACTTATTTTTTTTTTTTTAGTTACTGTCATGTTATCACAATGATTCTGTTGTATGGCAGTTAGTCATTGATCACGAAGAGGTAAATAAATGGTACCTGATGTCTTCAAATGTTTTATTTTTACATTTTTGTCTCAATTAAATCAACGGGGCAAAGCAATCCTCTGGGATCATTTTGCCCCTATTCCGGGGATCGTTTTGTACACCGGGGTGTACAAAATGATCCTTTACTAGACCTTGACAAAAAACGAAATAGGAGAAAAGTTTATTGAGATAATTGAATATAAATCTTACTTATTTGTAGGACAATAAACTAGTTAACCACAAAAGACATAAATTTTACGAAATCATTGATAACTCTATTTCACAGCAGTTTTCCCTTAGGGGGATCATTTTGTACCACCTTTCCCTATATCCTTCATTTAAAAATATTTCTATTAGAACTGCCTAGAACAATAGAAACTAATTACGAAATACTTACCTATTAAAATTAATTGTTAGTATAAATCTTACTAATATCATAAAAGTGAAATGTTGTGTGATTGTTGCTCGTTTACTCAAAAATACTGTACCGATTACAATAAACTTGAAATATAGGTAGGTTGCTAATCACATAATATGATCCATCCCAGTAAAATTAAGGATAGATATTTTAGAGAACGTCTAAATAAAAAAGATAAGTGTTCATCTAGATTTCTACCGCATGTACCTACATATCTACCAAGTTTCATCGCAATCGGCCCTATAATTATCGGTTTAAAAACAATATTTGTACCTCTGCTATAAAATAGGATAGTCATTTCAATGTTACGTCCCAAAAACGGCCCTCGTTAAGTAAGTTATCACTGGAGAGTAAGGTAAATACAGCGAAGACCGGTCGGTTCGTGTGTTTGTATAGTTATCTACTGACT
The DNA here is from genome assembly GCA_958496205.1 of Idaea biselata. Classification (NCBI taxonomy): domain Eukaryota; kingdom Metazoa; phylum Arthropoda; class Insecta; order Lepidoptera; family Geometridae; genus Idaea; species Idaea biselata. The sequence continues at coordinate 23,608,937 of OY292398.1, read as the reverse complement.
GCCGACTGCCTACTTCACTCGAAAAGTCATGTTGTAGTGATATCTAAGTAATGACTTAGTTTAAGACTTAAAACTATCGTTAATCTTGCTAGACGACATGTTTAGGTACCTTCTTTGGTAAGTATTTTTCTATTCAAATATTAGGTATGTCAAGATATCAATATATTACAATTGCATAGGTCTACACTTGTAACGACTTCATTTTGGTCCCTCTGTGTAGAATTTTGATTTTTGAGAGAGTGATTACGTATCTATGTTGCCAATAAATCTCGATTGAAACAATTTAAATTGTTGATTACACGTCAGTTAACAAATTGCCATTGCAATAATAAAACCTAGCTAACTGTAAAAATCAACAATTGCAATTGTTTCAATCGAGATTTGTTAGCAATAGAGTTACGTAATCAGCTGGCTAGGCTGTTTCTCAAGCTGTGATCGTGTTGGTTAAACAACACGTGCAACATGGTCGCCGATCGAAGACCGACCCTGCAAGCACCTCGCAGAATCAGTACTTCCTGGGGTGTCCATTTAAGTGTGATTTTTTAGGTAGGTAATCTAACCACGAGGGCGAAGGTACAGGCAAAATCTAAGTACTTAGCAAAATGTTTATTGTTTTCCAGCCGTGTATCAAATTACATCGGACTACAATGGGCGCCACTAGACGTGCCTCTAAGTCGTCGTCTCCAGACCCTGGCAGCGGCAATCTGGATGTCCATAGTGTTGATCGGGGAAGGGACCTGTGTCTATCTGTATATCAAATGGGTATACTCGGACTATTGGTGGTTGGCGATACTGTACGGTGCTTGGATGCTCAATGATATTGAAGTTTGCAGCCGAGGAGGGAGACGGTATGATTTTCTTCTTGATGTTTTTACAATAGAGTTTTTTCACGAAGATTAGTTCAAACTCTCCCGTTTTCTCTCTTTAAAGCTGATGTCAGCACAGAAAATGTGACCTTAGAGGACCTTAGACCATACACTATTCCAATCCTGAACTTAAGCGAGTAAAACCGCTGGGACAGCCAGTAATTAAATAAAAAATATTGAAAACAAAGGCATCAAAGTGATATCACTCTTTACTATAAATAAGGCCTTTGTAAGCATTTTGTAAGTTAGGTATTGTTTTAGACGAAGAATTTCCTGTGTGAGGGCGAATACGCAGAAAAGAAAAGCTTTTCTGCGATAGCGTTGCGTCCCTCTCTGTGTGACTTAACCTGTTAATAACGAGTGGACTCCGTAGTCCCCGATGGAACCTTAGAATCCTATTCCAAATATGATAGGGGATATCAGCAGATTGTTTTTCTATTTCTATTTTTCCTCAAGCTACAAACATAATGTTGGCACCAGTCTCTCTCTCTCTGTGTGTGTGTCTCATAACTGAGGATCGTTATCATCAATGAGTCTGCATTTGGAATGGATGACCTATCTCCAGCTACTCCTACTCATTGCCTCCATAACGGTTTGATGGAACTTGTCGATTGAATTGTCTTTGATTTAGTCTGTCGGGTTGGGGATCGACCCGTGAGCGTCAATACTGTGAGCGACCCGTTGGCACCACTAGATTGAGACAAAAAACTAAAGTATCGCCTTTTCTTTACTTTCAGAGTAGAATGGGTCCAAAACTGGTCACTATGGCGCTATTTCCGTGACTATTTCCCCATCCAACTAGTTAAGACATCTGATCTGGACCCTTCGAGGAACTATCTGTTAGCGTGCTATCCCCACGGGGTCCTGTCACAAGGTTGTGTCGCATCTTTTGCTACGAACGCCTTGGATTTCCGCAACAAATTTTCCGGAATGAGCGTTACTTTTATTTCTTTGGGTAAGAAGGCTATTCACTATTCATGTATTTAGTATTTTTTTAGGTTTGCATGCAATCGACTATATCTCACTTGTTGCGAAGTCTGTATAGCCAATTTATTGAGGTTTTTATACGATTTAAAACTTACATAGTAAAGATGTTTTCACTAAAATATGATTGAATACTGGGTATTTACCATGTTTAAATTTGTTTTTTTTACGGCGGATATTTCGCCAGTAAAGGCAACTGGCTTGCTTGGTTGATTGGCTAGCTTTCTTTGATTTACTGAAAAGGTTATTTTGAGAGAATAATATTAGAAATTTCTTAATACAGTGTGTATCGCTAAGTAATTTAAGCTAAGAGGTGGAATCTTTTGATATGAACCTTTTAAGGCGGGTATATAAAAGTTATAAGGTGGCATATAACGCTGCTAGACTCCCAAGTATGTAGAACCTACTTAAATAAAGATCAATATTTTTTTTTTTTTTAAACCGGTTTACCTGTAAGATAATAACTAAATAATTTAAAAAGAAATATGAAAATAGACATCTTTGTAACAACTAAAAATAATCATTCGTCATTGTTATTTATTTAACTAGGTAAAACTCAAAATTATTTATTCATTTAGAACGTATATTATACACACATACGTACGTTTTGAAACGTCGAGATTTTATTTTACCGAGGTTTCGGAACGCGCCCTCCGATGAGAAGAAACCACAAGAAACTCATGGGGGTTTTTTTTTCAATTATTTTTTTTTTATCATGTTTTATATTACAATCGTCATAATACAGATATCTGTAATTTGAACAGGAGCAGTTAACAATCATGTCCATGGATTCTTTTCATCTAAATATTTAGACGTGCTATAGTACGCCTTATTACACAATTTAAGTTTAATATATTTTTTTAATCTTGTAATGGACATGTCATATACGTCTTCAGGTAGTTTATTATAATAAAGTACACTAGTTAGGTAGGTACTTGAAGCTATGCAAACGTTTTTATTGTAAAAACGGAGTATTGACCATTACTTGTGAACAAGCCAGTTGCAATTACAGGCAAAATATCAAACTCAGTAATAACAAAAAACCTAAATATCAATCAATACCAACTAACATTATAAGGAGGTAACGGTGGCAACATTTTTATATGTGTATTTTCCGGGTAATCTCAGAAACTACAGGGCCGATTTCAAAAACGATTTCACCAATTGAAAGCTACATTATCGACGTGTAACATAGGCTTCTTTTGATCCCAATATTCCCACGGGATGAGGACTTATGCGAGTAAAACCGCGGGAATCTACTAGTTTATTATATTTCCAGGTGGACACTTCCTGGTTCCACTGTTCAGAGAGTTCATGCTAGCAATGGGCGCTTGCTCTTGTGACGAGAACAGCTTGCTTTACCTACTGGACTCGAAGCGGTATCAGGGGAAGTGTGTCGCCATGATGATTGGAGGGGCAGCCGAAGCTCTGGACTCGCATCCCGGACAGTACAAGATTATATTGAAAAGGAGAAAGGGATTTATTCGCGTGGCTTTGAAATCTGGGTAAGTTATGATATGATACGTATTTATTTTGTAAATATTCCCGTTTTAAATAATTTTAGTACCTAAAGGTTACGTGGTTGGTATTACTATCAGTAAATAATAATAATTTACCTATAGGAAATATTTTTTTTTGTTTTTCCTGATGCCGATGGTTTCAATTGCGTTGTATTAATTACATTTGCTTTTAAACACAAAAAAAATTGTCGGGTGTTGGTTGAATAAAAAACTAAAAGGGTCGATTCCTGCCCATAAATGTTTGCTTCTGGTTCTTTCAATACGTACCGATCATAGGTACATAATGTATGCATTGTCTACACAACCCTAGTGCTTAGTTTGGGGCTAGATTGAGCTGTGTGTAACGTCCTGTAATATTTGTTTATTTTATTTATTCATTATTTATTTACACAAAAAGTATACGTAGTGCCTATATCCATTGTCTAGTACAGGGGTTCCCTAACTTATTTGAGTCGCGCCCCCTTTCGACCATAAAAAAAATCCGCGCCCCCCCGTCCTTCAGTCCAGATTTTCAGGCCAGGATAAAAAAGTGTTTAAAATAAGTATTTTTATTGCTCATTAAATTTTTTCAGCCATACAAAAGGTATTTGGTAAGTTGTACCAAATACCTTTGATAGCGCCCGTGAGGTGACCGCGGGGCCAGTCTAGAGGCTGATATTGGCCGACTGTGGAAACAATATTGTTCTTCACAGGCGTCAATTTCAAATAATTTCATTGGTCGTATCGAGCCGTCTGGAATGCATTCTCTCAGCGATCGCAGGTATTAACTGCACAGATGGCCCGCGCCCCCCTTGAAATACCTCTGCGCCCCCCCCCCTGGGGGGCGCGCTCCCCAGTTAGGGAACCCCTGGTGTAGTACCTATATTTAAAGCCTAGTTGCTAAGTTTGGGCCTAGATGTTTATTTTAATATTAATATCACGTTGAAACAAGTGCTTGCTTAAATAATTTGTTGAGCTTACATTCAAATTTTAATCTAAGTAAAACGGTGGGATAATTTAACTATTTATTTTACTTGACTAAGTAAATATTTAGCATACCTACCTACTTAGTTAATTTATTATGACTATGATGTATTTTTTTAATATTTTTCCACTTGCCTTCGCACCGAGGACGCAGTAAAATGATATTTTTAGAAAATGTTATAGGTAGTAACTCTGCAGAGAGCCTACCTACTGTAAATATTAGTCAAAACATCCCATCTGAACATTAAACGTGTCGAAATGCTTTAGGGCTCAAATTCTTGCAAATGGCTTCACGTCACGTGAAGACGTAAAAGTAGGAAAGAGCTCCCGAGAGGGATGCAACCAGAAACATCCCTCGGATGATGATCAATCTATAAACCCACTTTATAAAATCAGTAAATCATAGACATTATCAATGATACGATACGAATATGTTTATGCAAAACAAATATTTACCTTTCGAATGTAATACTAATGATGCAGTAGGTAAAGTAGGAGCATTGGCCGTGTAAGCCCAGCATAGAATAGGGTTACCCCATCTCTTCCCGTGCGTGTCGTAAAAGGCGACTGAGGGACCTGAGGGAGATTAGCAAACCTTAAGTTCTCCCCGCGCGTTGGCGGATAAACTGCTTTATCCCTAAGGAGGTTGGTGTCAGGCAGGCGGCCGGCCGTAAAAAGATTGCCAAATCCAATTGCAGAAGGTATGGTCAATGATGACTTACCGACTGCGTCGACTCCAATTTAAAAAAAACAATTCGGGGTTTAGCGGACCCCGGGCTCCCGAGAGGAATGCAACCGGGAGCATCGTTTGGATGAGAAGAAGGTAAACGCCTAAACTTCTAAACCAACTTTATAACTTTGTTTCTAGAGCATCGTTAGTGCCAGTATTCTCGTTCGGTGAGACCGACGCGTTCCGGCCGATAGACAATCCAGACAACAGTCTACTACGACGGTTCCAAGAGAAAATGAAAAAGGTAAATAAATGCTATTGAAATGTAAACAGTGTGTTTCGGTGCTAGGTGAACAACTTTTGAGATCTACGACTTTTCAAAATTCTAACTTTCGAGACTGTTTAACTGTAAAGTGGTTTTTGTGAGAACGTCGCTCGGATGATGATGATGAGTGGTTTTGTAAGTAAAGACCATCGATGATTAAAAAAGTAATTCTTGCAGCAAATTTTCCCAGACTTGAAGCAGAGACGCTATGCTCGCTCGGACGACCTCTGTGGCGCGTCGAGCGAATGCCCGACTGCAATGCAAAAGGTTACGGGTTCGATTCCCGCCGTGTGCAAGTATTTATGCTTAAAAACATAAATATTTATGTCTGGTCCACAAAAGCAAAATAAATTTAAGTATTATATCCGTTGTCACCGTAACACATGCTTAGTACTTACCACGGGGCTAGATGGCGCTGTGTGTTGTTCACAGAATTTATTTATTTGTTATTTATTATGTATTACTGTTTTCAGGTGACGGGAATATCGCCCATGTTTCCCGTTGGCAGGGGAATGTTTCAATACTCGTTTGGTGTATTACCTTTGAGGAATCCTATTACTACTGTCGGTGAGTTTACTTCAGTTTTGAGTTCCGCACCCAAAGGGTAAAATCGGGAAACTTTTTACTGAGACTGCACTGGTCTGTCTGTCTGTCACCAGGCTGTACCTATCTCATGAACCTTAATACCTAGACAGTTTTTTAACCAACTTCCAAAATCGAAGTAGGTGCCTTATTATTCCAAGAGAGGTTCTATATTCTTATTCTAATTTTTAAGGTCTAAGTACCTACCTTAAGTAAGTCCTTACTAACCTATTTAATAAGTACTTACTTTGGTCTTTTTACCTAGTCTTTACTGTCTGTCTGTCACCACTCACCAGGCTGTATCTCATAGGCCTTAATAGTTGAAATTTTCACAGTTTATGTAAGTACTTTCTTTTGCCGCCAAACAACAAATTCTAAATAGTCCCGATCCATCCAAAGTCCTTCTCAGTCCTTCCAATGTCCTTCTCCAAGGCCCTATCTATCTGTATACAAAAACGGGGCAAGTGCGACACTCGCGCACAAAGGGTTCCGTACCACTATCACAATTGGGTACGGAACCCTAAAATAGTTTACAACAACTTTGATTCAAAGAAAATCTGAAACTTATAAAAAACTCTTTGGACAGTGAAGGCAGACTAGTATATTTGACAGATAGGGCAGCCATTTTGAATTCCATGACCAACTCGATTTGACTTGACCAATCAGAAGCGACCTCAACTACGCGACTAGAATTCCCTTGTAGTTTTTGAAACACGTTTGTTGTATGGGAGCCCCTTTTAAATAATTGTTTTATTTTGTTTTTAGTATTTGTTGTTGTAGCGGCAACCGAAATACATCTTCTGTGAAAATTTCAACCTTCTAGCTATTACGGTTCATGAGATACAGCCTGGTGACAGACGGACAGACGGACGGACGGACAGACAGACAGACAGACAGACAGACAGACAGCGAAGTCTCAGTAATAGGGTCCCGTTTTTACCTTTAGGTACGGAACCCTAAAAATCATCAAAATCGGTATAGCGGTTTATACGTGAAAGCATAACAGTTACTTTCCCATTTATTAGTATAGGTATAGAGTATAGATAGATAATATGGACTAGATGGCGCTAGTGGTAAAAATAAATCACGCTAACGTTGTGTTCACAGTATTCAAAGTCACGAGTGAAGTATAGTATAGAAGGCTATATAATATATTATATTTGGCTGGGCTATATATTTGGCTAACAAATAACCAACGTGACTTTAGAGTAAAATCACGGAACAAAACGAAACACTATTAGTTAGTTTTGTGATAATGAGTACGGAACCCTTCGTGCGCGAGTCCGACTCGCACTAATAATATACGCTCTATCTTTTAAAAGATTCTTTAATTCTTTTTTTCATGTAGTGGTAGCTCACCTAGTGTTAAAGTTTTCAGCAGGTTGCCCCTCTAGGCCTCTAACTTGACCTAACTACTGCTATCAGAGATAACAATCAATCACAAGATTCTTTAATCAAATCCATTTTATTTCCAGTCGGTGCTCCAATCGATGTAAAGAAAAACCTAGATCCAAGTCCAGAAGAAATCAATGTCCTCCACGAAGAATATACGAAACGGCTCATTGAACTGTTCGAGACGGAAAAGAAGAAATATTTGAAAAATTCTGAAGATATCAAGTTGGTTATTGTTTAATGGTTAGTTAGTTTAGTTAAGTAGTTAGTCTTTTGATGCTGCGCTTAGGGTTGACAGGAATCCGGCTTTAGCCGGAGAAGTCCGGCTTTTTACAGTCGTGTCCGGCCAAATGTATACAAGTCCGGCCTGTCCGGCTTTTGTTTGGCTTTTGATCAACCCCGTCAAAGTCTAACGGGTCAAACAAACTCAAGCGACTTCACTAGCGTCGATCGATTAACGCTTGTTGGTTGAAGATTGTGCAGGTACTCTTTATTAATTTATAAAAATACATACTTATTATATTTTAATAAACAAATGGACCGTAATGTGGCTTGCGTTGCGTGCGGCCTACTTGCTACAGATAGAAGAAATCCCAATGTGTCAGGCTTTTAGGGCAAAATGTCCGGCTAAATATTTATCTGTGTCAGGCTTTTTAATTTTTGAGCCTGGCAACCTTAGCTGCGCTAGCTAGCGTATAAGCACAGACCAAACAAAGAAAAGGGGAAGTCTGAAGTGGACGTGGTCGTCTGAGTGTGCATTTGCACCTATTTGCTTTTAAGCGTTGATTTGTTGTCCGCCAAAATCGGTGGCGCCAGATCAGCAACTCAACTGTGTTTAGCGCGTAATCTACTATATAAAAATAAGTCGGGTTTTCCTTCCTGACGCTATAACTCCAGAACGCACGAACCAATTTCCACGGTTTTGCATTCGTTGGAAAGGTCTCGGGCTCCGTGAGGTTTATAGCAAAGAAAATTCAGAAAAAAAAATTAATTATCTATAATTTATAAGGCAAAACAACGTTTGCCGGGTCAGCTAGTCTACTATATAAAAATAAGTCGGGTTTTCCTTCCTGACGCTATAACTCCAGAACGCACGAACCGATTTCCACGGTTTTGCATTCGTTGGAAAGGTCTCGGGTTCCGTGAGGTTTATAGCAAAGAAAATTCAGGAAAAATTTAATTATCTATAATTTATAAGGCAAAACAACGTTTGCCGGGTCAGCTAGTTTTTTTTATAAGTAAAAAGGGCTTGGCGACATCAAGACCGGTAAACTTCAATGACACTTCTTGTTCTTTTGTATATTCTAAGTTTCAAACTAAGTATGCGAAGTGTAGGGTAGTCTACCTTGAGAAATGGATACTTGATAGTTAGTACTTAAAAGAGCCCCTGTAAAAGACATGTATTTATGTCATCTTACCTAAGTGAGAGCGAAAAAGACAGCTGTTGGATGAATGTCAAAATTTTGTCACCGTTTTGTCGGAACAAGGCTTCTAGGGTTACATTTCCCTGGATTCAAAGAGTAAATAAAGGAATGGTGATGGACATTTCGTTTGAAAGCAATTGAGATATCATATTTAATTGTTTAATACATATTTAGTGATTCAAGGTACTACCTAAGTTTTAGGAATCGTTGCCTATAAGAGTACCTAAATATAAATAATTACGTATTCACGTATTTTTAATTTCAAAGTTTATATAAATTAGTACCCAAGCGTCCAGCCAACCAGTTTGTTATTGTTGCATTTGACTATACGGCTACACTAGCGGGTTAGTTAAACGGCGCCATTTAACTAAAGGGCTAGCCTGTCAACGATATGGCTAATTAAACTACTTACTTGCCTGCGACTGATAGATTACATTTTATCCCGCTACAAGAAGAAGAATTATATAATTATTAATATATTATATTTGCTATAACGAAAAGTCAACCTATTTCATAAAACAGTACCTATAACTTTATCTATTGTTTAACCGTCGTTAAAGTTAACGGTAGATAAAAACTAAACTTAACTATGTTAATTAATTCAGATGTTAATTATTAATTCAGACTGATTAGGAGCCTATTCATAAAAATGTAAGTTAGTCTTAATATTAGAAATGTTATGAAATACATGTTGCCTTTATAACGGTTTTTTTATTAAAATTCTCCAAAAGTTACACCTCTCAAAACAGAAGATTTAATTTTACGTGTCGGCTGTAGGTACATAATACAATATTGCATAATATATTCAGTGTCTAGCATTCGAACATTATCTATGCCTTCTAGTTTTCGTGTAGTGGTGTGGCTCGCCTAGTTTAAGAGTTTTCAGGTCATCCTGTTACATAATGATCATTGATGGAGAACCGTTAATTGTAGGTAAAGGCAATATTAAAACAACCAATAATTTTACTATTTTTATGTAATTTTAAAGTTTATTTACATTTTATATACAACTTTAACATAATAGTAGCGATAGGTACGCCTGTCTTAGCGCTTTTAACTCAGATTGAGCATTTAAACCGTTGTTGGCGTGAAAAAAGCGCCAAAAATGACACATTTGAATAGTTTCGCCAAAAATTAAATAAAATAAAAATAATAAATTTTGTGCCATTTTTGTCGCGACAAAAATAGCCCATGATTTGGCTCTAATGTTATAATATTAATGAAGGTAACATTACATAATAAATATACACAGTATTTTACATAAGCGGGAATGATACAAAATATTAAGGTATGAAACTACGTTATTTAAGACTAAGTATATGAATATTAAACTGCGCCCGCGGTTTCACCCGCATGAGTCCTGTCTGCTTAGCACACGAATTTACGACATCTAGATTTCGACAAAGTATTTTCTCGTCATCTTATAATTTGTCATCTTACCCTTACGCTTAGCATGTCAGCCATACGTATAAAGATAGACTAGAAATTACACTACTACATTACTTACAAAATCTGATAACAACAGAGAGAGAGAGGGATTGATTTTCACATTACTAAGAAGGAGCGAGAGCGCCAGCAAAGTCAAAATCGTAAATAATAGCAATCATCTTTTTGCAAACGAGATGTCATAATCTTATCTCTACGATCGGTATCATGTATCATGCGTTTATCGAAATTATATGTCGATTTTAGTAGAGAAAAAGATACAAAATTTTGTTTATCACATGTGCTAAGGGTACTTCGCATAATATGTCTTTTTCTACAATTAGGACTATCACTATACTGCACACAAAATTGTATCCACTTGTTTATCTGTGTATATAAGGAATAAACAATAGCAGTTATACATACTTATTTAAACATTTATAAAGAAAATGAGGTTGACGTTAGAAAAAATAATAATTTCTGAATATTTGTGAAGTCTTAAATTATCAATTTCGTATACATATTGTCTTTATTTTAAAACGTTAAATAAATTTGAATAATATTGTAATAGAAATAACGTAGTTCCAACCGGGCGTCTCAGTCCAGATCCCGCCATTAAACAATCACTCGAAAACAAGCTCATGAACATATTCACAATAAACAATACAAACAAACTATAGTATTTAAAATATCATATCTTCTAAGTATAAGAAAAATTCAGAACCTTTTTAAGGAAGTCGATTACTAACAAACTTTCTAAAGACAATTAAATACAAAGAAACGAAATATATAAGTATGAAGGGATCAACAAAAATGTACATTATAATAACAAATAGTCGTGTAAAATGTTCAAGAGCTCAAAAAATCCAAACTTAACAAAGGCTCAACATTATCTAAAAGGCTAAAGACATTAAAAATAACAATAAACCGGTGAATTCTCGATAAGACATTTGATTACACTGGAAAACGGTCTCACACTAAAGAACCATACTTGCTACCGAAGTTATTACAGTCTTAGCGAAGGTAATTAAAACTTAAAATGCCATAGATAGAAAAAGGACGTCCTCTGTCTCAATCGGGATACTTAACTAAAACGTTCTACTTTGTGAATCCAGTGTAGCTGAAAACGAACAAGGCGTATATCCTCTAAAATATCTATTAAAAAGTTTGATCCCAAGAACGTGTTTCTAAAAATAACGATCCACCTGTTGCTATGGATCTCTAGCTCAATAAACTCGAAATTATTATCGAACGATGATTCACAATCAAGAATAAAAGTCATTCATTTATTATGTCAAATTTAATGTCACTGTTGTTTCGGATGCGGCGTCGGCGGCGCGGGCGCAGGCTTGAAGCACTGCATTAAGAACGCTGTGTACATCACAAACGCTATTGCAAGCGCTATTAGTGCGTACATGAATATATTCAGTTCGGGCTGTCTAAATCTGTTCTTTCGTAACCATTCCAATACTTCTTCTTCGGACATCAAGTCTCCTACAACAAAAAATACAAAGTTAAATACCTACCTTAATCGATAACTGCAGTTTATTTATCACCACGACAACATCAATACTTTCAAACTAAAATAATCGGAAATTTTCGGGAACCCCTTCCCGCGGCATGGTGCCTAAGCCAAGTCACTTGCGAGTCGCAAGTGACTTGGCTTAGGCACCATGTAAGCGCAAGTTGCGACGCGTGGGCTTTCACACGCTTAATAGTCAAGCTAATCCGTTGGGACAAGAAACCGCTAACCCTACCCTGTCATCACCAGACGCTTCAAGACGCGGCAACAAGTCCCTAAGAAAGACATTAATGCAACACCTTAATTATCTAGTGTAGATATATTTTTGGATACTAATATTTTACCTCGATAAATACTCGGGAATCTCTTTCTAAAGTACACGATTGCAGGCAGTTTCGTAACGCCCCATTTACGAGCGTATCGTGGATCCTCCATCTTCACAAACGTTATATCCAAATTGTCGGTTTCACTGTCAATGTTTTCCAATTTATCCAATACTTGTCTACTTTCAACTGATTTTTCATCTATAAGAAATTAATTAGATAATTAATTATTAACTTTTAAATATATTCCAGGCGATCATAAAATTACTTAGCGATAACTTACAGAAATAGACAGCCAAAAATTCATTCTCTTCCAATAATTTGTCTAACATTTTCCGATTCACTTCTTCGATTTCATTTTTGATCTCAAAAACATCTTGAGAAGTCAACCACTGTAGAACTCTATCTACTTGATGAAGATCACCGTCATAAAGCATAGGGATTTTCTTTCTAAAGTAGACTAAAGAAGGTATATTGACTACGTTATAGGTAGCTGCAGCTTCAGCGCTTGCTATCTTGACAAAATCGATTCCGTATTGATCGACTTCCCCATCAATTTGTTCTAATGACTCGAGAATTTCTTCACATTCAGGACAGTCTTCATCCTCATCTGGAAACCAATAAAAAATATTAGTATTCTTATAATATTTACTGTATGAATACAATAATTTATTTGATATTACTTTATAATATCATAATCACACGCACCAAGTAGAGCGGCAAGATAGCAAATTGGTACTTGCACGCCCACCTTATTAGGTAGTAAGCGCCTCAAACTCAACTTACAGAGTGGGTGAGCGAGATAGTGCGAGGTATGCTATGGTGACCAATCGACCTATCTCACCATTTTGATCGGCCGAGCAGTCATCAAATACATACCAACCGAGTACTCGGCCGAAAGCACTTTCTCGCCACTTTACTCGGCGCATATGTTCAAGGCATTAGCACTTACAGAAGAAAACAACGAGTAAATTAGACTCATGAAGCAATCTTTCCAACATTCTATCATTTACGGATTCGATTTCATCAGCCAGTTCTCGATTATCGTCATCAATTAACCATTCCAGTATCGATTCTTCATTTTGTAAATCACCCTCAAATAGAAGAGGGTTGCCATTTCTAAAAATATATATTTTTATTTTAATATATTCGCGAAATTCTGAAATGTGAAAACGTGGGGAACAAATTTTTTTTATACCTAAAGTAAACCAAAGCTGGGAATGTCTTGATGGAATATCTTTTAGCTAATTGTGGATCTTGAATTTTAACCATATGAATTCCGTAAACATCGCATTCGTCGTCTATATTTTCTAAATCTTCAAGAATATGGTCGCATATGTGACAGTTCAATTTATCTGAAATTAAATTTTAATCAATTTTAATCTTTTAGTTTAATCTTTTATCTCGTATGTGATACTAGTCCTGTGATCTTACAAAATAAACTTACAAAAGTAAACAGCTAAATACTGCGTTTCTTCGACCATCTTTTCTAGCATTACTCTAGTAATCAACTCTATTCTATCCTCAGTTTTTTGCGTGATTAACCACTGTAACACTTCCTCTTCTTCTGCAATAGAACCTTCATATACATTAGGTACACTGCTTTCAAAGTACACCAATACCGGAAAGTCAGTAGCTCCGTATGATTCAGCTATTGAATAATCTTGTGTCTTGACAAACGTAATTCCGTGCCTATCGCAATCATCATCAATGTTTTCTAGTTCTTCTAGAATGCCTGCACATTGTTCGCAGTCTGGACCGTCTGAAAAATTAATGTCAGTAACGAGTTATAGTATTACACAGTTTTGTGAGCGTTTGTTGGAATTTTGGTCTACTTTGGGTGCGTGAATGGATTTGATCATTACTGCTGAATTATATTGGTTTGATATACATTCTACACTTGGTGCGTGCCTAATGGAGAATGAGAGAAATATTGGGTATTTAAATAGTGGAATTGATTCCAAGGAGTCATGCTTCATGCAATATGCAGTTGATGGTTCAGGATAGCATAATATGCTGTAGTGTTTTCTAAGGGGAAGGTTGTACCCTCTTGTTCATGTCCTTCTTCCGCATCCTGTTCTTTCTCTTTCTTTTTAGAAGATTTTCTCATTGCCTTTGAATTGCAAATTTCGCACAATGTTTTGTTCCCTATTAAAAAGTATGCCGTTAATTTATGTTAAAAATATTATAATTCATTCATGAATACACAACCCAAATTTCTGGTAATTATTGTATGGCAAGTTTTCCCGTTGAAAGTGTATCTGGATCTGTACATGTATTAGTGGTATTTTGTTAAGTGTAAAGCTGAGTGTGTAAAACATAGTAGCTACTTACAGAAATAAACAGCGACAGATGTAGACTCATGTATCAAATCTAACAAATCTTGACCTTCCAAAGCCTCTATAACGTCACCAGCTGGATTCTTCTGAGTTAACAGCCAACTGAGCAATTGATGTTCATCGTAAAGATCACCTGCAAAATAATATAAACTGGATCTAAATAGTTCTTTCCATATTTGCTAGATAGATTCTTACGATCTTACGATTACATTACCGGCATAAATAACAGGATCTTTAGAGCCAAGTTTGAAGAACAAAACAGCTGGTAGTGCGAATACTCCGTATTCTTTGGCCATTTGTCTGTCATCTATCTTCACGAAATTAATGCCTGCGCCATCAGCATCGTCATCGATGTGCTCGATCTCCGCAAGCACTCTGGGGCACTGTTTGCAGTCATTACTGTCTAAAACATGTGTGATGTGCAATACAGTTGGTTTCATAGTTATTAATTAATATATTGTAGAATTTTAGCAGCAAGTGGCTGAAATAGTTTTTAATTTGAAAGAACTCACAAAAGAAGACAGCTACGTAATCTGATGTCTGTCGAATTTTTTGAAACATTTTTCTGTTTACTTTCTCGATGTGATCAGTCAATTCCATATTCTCAGGATTAGTTAGCCAGTCTAATATTTCCTCCTCGTCGTCAATATCACCATCATAATTTATGTATTTCGTTTTTCTGAAGTATGTTATGCCTGGTGGGTTTCTGAAGCCGTATTTCTTAGCCATTAAGCGGTCGCTGCATTTAACTACTTTGATTCCGTATTCTGACGCTTCATCATCAATCAATTCTACATGTCTTAAAATCTTTGGACTGTCTGGATCTTCTTCTTTATCTGTAGGTAACCAAAATGTATTTATTAATTAAGTTGTTTTGTTTTTGGGTGAAACATCAACTTAATTTCTTATGTCCCCCTTGAGCAAAGAGCGTCCAAATGACGGTTCATGAAACGTCAAGAAATGTAATAATTACTTACAAAATACGACTGCTAGAAATTCTTTAGTCTCAATATATTTGAACAGTTGATCTCTATCAATTTCTTCAATACTTTCGTCTTCTTTTTGTTTGACCATCCAATCCAACACTTCAGACTCATCCATTAGATTTCCTAAAATGTATTACAATTTACTTTAAGCTGAAAATCCTATGGAATAATTACAAATTATATAAAAGAAACCACATCCATATCAATTGTTTTGGAAACTCACCAGTTTACATCCAATAATGGCATGCGCGGATAAATATACTACACTAATACCATGCTGACATCATTCATGTGAAATGAGTGAGGACATTTTATTTTAATAGAAAAGGTATTTATTTAACAAAAATGTTGTCCAGCGCCGACTCAACAATTCATCGTAACAAATAAATTATACATTCATGCTAGTTTCCTGACAAACTTACAACTTACAATCGAAATAAATTGTCACACTCGAGTTCTATGGAACATTTTAGACGATCACAAATCTGGTTAGGCACTTAGTTAGGTACATGAATTTAGTCTAGTGATATATTTTTTAAAGATTTAATTTGATAAACAAGAATAAGTGAATGAATTTAGCTTTAGTGTGATCTGTGATCGTCCATAATTTTCCGATTCCTATCGAAATTACTGAATAAACATTAACGAATAAAATTAATTATTTTATTGCACTAAGATCCGGCACTGAGTGTTTTTAAATATAATAAAGTTAATTAGTTATTTAATTAATTAACATGGTGATATAAAAGTGTATAACTATAGCGTTATGTTCTATAAGACTCTGCAGTATTAACGAAGTGTAGCATTACAAAATAAAATGAGATTCCATGAAGACTAGAAAACTATATGAACATGAAATACTTACAACATTAAAATTATAAGTCTTTCAAGATGGCTCGGCAAAATATTAAATTAAAAATGCCATCAAGATGTTTCTGTTACCTCTCATTTCAAAATTATTTTCTAAATATTGGAATCAATTAATTAACAATCAATATAACGATTTGTACACCTGCTAGAAAAATCACTAAACATCCCAATATTTAGTCTCCACATGATCTTTATAATCGTAAAGCGACAATACTAACAAAGATGGTCCAGCGAACTGTATTCACTCGTTCAGGTATAATAGCACATCGCAGTTCAAATGTCTGATTGCTGAGATTTAGGTAATCGAATATGCGATGCGAATACAGTCCACGTGCAACGTGTTACAACATTCAACCCTGTTATATGCTGGCAAGGGATCAAAGGACACGAGGTTATTGAAAAACTAGCAATGTTAATGATTGTGCGACATCACATCGATGCAACGTTAGACCATTCTCGAGACGGTGAGAGGTGAACTCGGGAGACAATAACATTCGTGTCCGCTTGACGCCTTGCGTGCACGTCTTTCTTGCGCCGACGCCCGCATATCGACGCAAGTGCTACTCTAGGAGGTAAAGTTACAGTTTACCACCACCAAATGTTCTCAGTGTCGAGTAAACCTTTTTTCCCCTTGCCCGGTTTGTCCGGTTTCGCTAGCGCCTTATTTTTGCCCTTGGTTGGCTTCTCCGGCGGTTTAGGCTTATCCTTGCCGATGGTCTTGGAAGGCACCTTGGTGGGCGTGGCCTTCGCCACTCTGGTTGGACTTTGGACTTTAGTAGGACAGCACTGGTAGGGTTCATAAGTCATTTTTGGGACAGCCGGTTTCGCCCCCAATCCAATGTAGAAACAGCGATCGCCTGCAGTCAGTAAAAATTTTTGATTTACAACCCGTATAAAAACGGTAATCAAAGGAAGTTAACTGCGAGTTAATACTGTGCACGTATCGAAGCGCCTATCGTTAAGCGCTAGTATAGTTCTAAATGTTTTGTTAGTAAGTTTTAAGAATTGAAAACATTGAATCGGTAAGCGTTCGCGAATGACTGCAGGCTGTCGCTAGAGGCTACACTAGGGGCCATGCGGGGCGACCATGCAGATGTCTCGGACTCGGAGGGGTTCACAGTTTCGGGGCAGGGGGCCTCCGTGCAGGTTCATCCAAGGGCCAGTCTATTTACCTGTAAACATTCTCTTTATTCTACCAAAAAAGCTATCGTCTTCCTTAAAATCGTCTCGTTTTTCGTTTCGATTTTTTTTACCTACTTTCTGAAACGCCCCTTTTCTTCTTTTCTTGTCTTCTTTATTATCCTTTTCATCTTTGTCGTCATCGTCGTCGTTGTCGTCATCATCATCATCATCATCGTCGTCGTCATCATCGTCGTCGTCATCATTATCGTTATCATCGTCGTCGTGATTATCATCGTCGTCATCATTGTCGTCGTCATCATCGTCATTGTCTTCGTCGTCATCGTCGTCGTCGTCGTCATCGTCGTCGTCTTCATCGTCATCGTCGTCGTCTTCATCATCATCGTCCTGTACATCTTCGTCGTCGTCGTCATCATCGTCATTGTCGTCGTCATTATTGTCGTCATCGTCGTCAAGTAATTTAGATTTGGTATAAGTTGTTTTGCTTAAAATTTTCTTAGTAGTAAACCTATCTGCCACTTTTGATTGAAATTTTGACCCAACTTTAATAAGACGGTTTTTATTATTATCTACATCTTTATTGCTATAGTTGTCATCGTCATCGTCATCATCATTGTCATCGTCGTCATCGTCATCATCATCGTCGTCTTCATCGTCATCATTATCTCCTTTGTTATTTTTATTCTTTTTTTTTAACTGCTGTCCGGGAAACCGAATCTTAGTATTTTTATCAATTTTAGTATTTATTCTACTGTTTGAATTTT
The DNA here is from genome assembly GCA_958496205.1 of Idaea biselata. Lineage (NCBI taxonomy): Eukaryota > Metazoa > Arthropoda > Insecta > Lepidoptera > Geometridae > Idaea > Idaea biselata. The sequence continues at coordinate 23,590,842 of OY292398.1, read as the reverse complement.
TAGTTTTCAATACATTTTTAAGTTTGAACAATTTCGCTTTTATATTTTTATCATCATCGTCGTCATCATCATCATCGGCATCATCATCGTCATCATCGTCGTCGTCATCATCATCGTCGTCGTCATCATCATCGTCATCATCGTCGTCGTCATCATCATCGTCGTCATCAAAGTCGTCATCATCGTCATCATCATCGTCATCATCATCATCGTCATCATCATCATCATCATCCTCGTCATCATCACTAACATTGTCGTCTTTGTCATCATCTTCTTCGTTCTCTTTCGCCTTTTTCTTATTTTCTCTTATTTCTCGTATCTTATTTCTGTCAACGCTGCCCGGAAACCGTATTTTCAAACCTCCTATGGTCTTCCACTCTGCAGGCTTCTCTTTCTTTGGGGTCTTTATAGCTTCAGTTTTTGTAAACCCCGAGGCTTTTTTATCAACATCTGCATTGGCCTTTGATTTAATATTAGCTTTATTTTTGCGGTGGCTATCTTCACCTGCAGGCATTAGTAACTGTCATGCAAAATGACATAGCTCAAACACTTAGAATTTAAAGCGTAAGAAGAGACGCTGTTTTATACTTATAACAAAATCGAAAATTAGGAATGATGTCATGCACCTACATTTTTGTAATCTTTAAACATTTTATCAAATAAACTGGATCTTAAATATTTTACTTAATTAGAATATGGATGTGGATTCTTACTTTTTTGATCTACAAGCCACTGGAGAACCTTATTTTCGTTCTTTAAGTCACCTATAAACAGGATAGATTGATGTATTTACATAGTAAACATATTTGGAGTACAATAATTCGCAACAGATCGCAAAGCTTATTGAAATGCGTGTGACTTACCGTCGTACATGATGGGAACTCCAGTTTCGTAATATACCAAAGCAGGGAAACTGAATATTCCTATATCCGAAGCAAGTTTGGAATCCTTTGTCTTTACGAATTGAATTTCGTGTTTATCAGTATCGTCATCAATTGTTTCCAATTCTTCAAGAATTTCGTCACATGTGTCACAATCTTCACTGTCTGTAAATAAAAAGAAAACATCAAAGTATAAAAATAGAATAAATAATAATTATTTAAATTTTATTATTGGTTATTATTAATTGTCAAAGTGGTTTTGATAAGTTTTAAATATTCAACAACTTACAAAAGAAAACGGCCAAATGTTCAACTTCATTAATCAAATCTTTTAACGTTTTTCTGTCTACGTTCTCAATTACATCGGGTTGTGAGTCATGTAGATCCAATACCCATTTCAATATCGCTTCTTCGTGCATCAAATCTCCTTCGTAAATTGTCCTGAACTTGTGACGGTAGAAGGCTAAAGCTGGTAGTTCAGACAGATCGTATTCTTTATCTATTCCGTCATCGGATGTTTTGACGAAATCGATATCTTTCTCTTCGCATTCATCGTCAATATTTTCTAGTTCGCTTAAAATCTTTTGTGATTTCTTGTCACCTTCTTTGTCTGAAAAGTAATTTATTTTAATTTTAAATTCAAACAGTATGCTAATTTTAGTACTAAATATAAATGGATCAATGAAAACAACTTGAATCTAAGTAAATTAAATGACCTAGGTAATTACTAATTAAACATCCAAATTATTTATGATTGAAGACACTGCTTATCACCAGAATCATTTAGTGCTCTTTTGATTTTACTCTTTTGATCGATTGAATAAAGTCTCAAACGTGTGAACAAGAAAAAGTAATACTCACAAAAGAACACAACAACATGATCATTCTCTTCTAAAATCTTTTCCAGCATTTTAGAGTTAACCTCTTCGATTTTTCCAGGTATTTCTAATGTATTTTCGTCGGTTAACCAGGACAGGACTTCATCTTCGTCTTCAATATCACCTGTCATAACAAGTGAGTGATGATATGGGTTTATTAAAAGACAATGTTATAATTTTTAATTTATTTGTTAATTAAAAGGTTTTATTTTTTATTAATCATCTTGAGACACAGATGTATCGTGTCTCATAGATTATTAATAAGTAAAAATACATCTGGCTCGCATGAATATTGTGTAAAGTACATTATTCTGTGTTCAGTAAATTATAAGTAGTAAGTAGTAGTTGGAGTAGTAAGTACATAGTCAGGTAATTATCAGGATAAGAAATTCTACTATCAATATCAGCTGCATGCATGACTTACCCTTATAAATCAAAGGATCTTTATTCCTAAAGAATACGAGCGTAGGGAAGGTCTTGATGCCGTACTTCTTTGCCAAAGAAATGTCCTCAGTGGTGACAAATATGATGCCAGTTTCGTCAAGTTCATCATCAATGTTCTCAAGCTCATCGAGAATGTTGTCACATTCTTCACCTTCTTCACAGTTACCACCTGGATTGCCAAGCAAGATGCTTTAAAATTTAATCTTTAAAAGCATTTTAATAAGAACTCTGCTTTTGTAAGATGGGGCGACGTAAAAAATCTTGTATGTCTGCACATAGTGTTACACATTAGGGTCCTGACAGGACATCCAATTTATATTTTGTATTGATATACAAATATGAATTGGATGTATCGGTTGCCTTTACACGTAGACGAGTTGAGTTACTTTTACTTATTACTTTGGCTACGTCTATCACATTTCGCTGACGTTGAAAATCTAGACAAGTTGAGACAAACTTAGGCAAATTTTAACTTGTTAACACTTAACCGAGTGTTAAGCGCCAATCAAGTAGATTAAAGCTGTAACACAGACTCGTCGATAAATAACAGAAAAATATTTAATGCCATTTTATACGATTTATACTCACTGAAATAAACGACGACGTACTCATGCTCTTCAATCAAATCCGTCAATATTTCATCAGTCACTTCTTCTATGGTTGCACTGTTTTTCTGCTCAATAAGCCATTCTAATACCTCTTCTTCGTTCATAAGGTCACCTTCGTAAATCGCTGGGATATTTTCCTCGAAGTAAACAAGAGTTGGTAGATGGTCAATACCGAATTCCTTGGCTTCTGCTTCGTTGTCCATCCTTACAATTACTATTCCTTCTTTTTCTAATTCATCATCAATATTTTCCAATTCGTTCAGGATCCTGATGTCTTGTTTGTCATCTTTGTCATCTGGAATAATAAATTCATCTTTATTATTCAAATTGTTTAAATATGAATCACAATTAGTTTGTTTTAATTCTTCTTCGTCCCATTAAAGATATTGTAAGCTTTTGTACATTTGAAAGCCGGACATTTATGAACAAAGACATAATTATCGTCTGTTTTCGTTTTAGTGCAAAATTATAAATAAAGCTAAATAATAAATTATCAGTATAGGTCTACTTACAGAAAATAACAGCCAAATATGGCGTAGTATCGATAAGTTTATCCATCATTTCGTCAGTAATTTCAGGAATTTCACTGTGTCGTTTCTGATGCAATAACCATCCTAAAAGCTCTTCTTCCTTCATAAGATCACCTTCGTATATATGAGGAATTCCCTTTTCAAAGAACACCATCGTGGGAATAGTCTCGATACCATATTCTTTGGCCTCTTTGTCATCGTCGATTTTAACGAAAGCAATGTCATTTTGATCGCATTCATCATCAATGTTTTCAAGCTCAACCAAAATCTTCTGACTCTTTTTCTGGTCTTTGTCGTCTGCAAACAATTTGAAGAACTGTATTTCATTTTTATGTCAGTTCTTTAAAGTGTACATCTACATGCCTATGGAATTTAATGGATCTATTCGAGGACTTAATTAAAGAGTTGGCATTGTTTCAAAGTTTAATGTGAATTAGATAAATGAGTCATTATAACTACTTTAGCTCAATTATTTCTACTGTGGATCTAGACTTCAAGCTCAATTGCCAATATCTACTATTCATTATTTTATGAGTCATGATAATGAATCAATAGCTCTACTATGCATTATAGTGAACAAAAATCTTTAATAATCTACTATGTAGTTAACAGACAAAATTGTAATGTTGATTATGTTAAGATAACTTACAGAACAGAACAGCAACGTAATGCATTTTCTCAATAATCAGGTCAAGCATTTCATCAGTAATGTCTTCAATCTCATCGTTCTCATTTTGATGCCGAAGCCAGGCCAGAACCTTTTCTTCTTCTTCTAGATTTCCTTCGTAAAATGTAGGGATTCCTTTCTCGAAGTAAAGTAAGGTAGGGACTTTCTCAATGCCATATTCCTTAGCTTCCTCGTCGTTATCGATTTTGACGAAAGCAATTCCGAGTTGGTCACACTCATCGTCAATGTTCTCCAGTTCGTTTAGGACTTTCTGTGATTTACGATCGTTGTTGTCATCTATTAAATAACAAGAAATGTTCTTATTACTTATGTGTAATGAGGATATATAAAAATCATTAATTAAAAATAGTAAAAAAGTGTAAAAATAAGTGTATCCAACCACTTAATGTGAAAATAAAAAGAAAGTTAATAAATATAACCAAAATGAGTTGTCCAAGAAATACAATGAATCGAAAATAACTTACAAAATAGCACGGCGACAGTCTTTCCGTCTTTAATAAGGCGGTCTAACATTTCATCAGTGACGTCTTCGATTTCATCCTTCTCCAGTTGCTCAACGAGCCACTCCAGAATCTCGTCTTCATTCTCAAGGTCACCTGCGAATCATAAAGTAGTTACGAGTACGTCTTTTATACCGACAAACGTTATTTACTACTCTACCTGAAATAAACTTCGGAGTTTACGTCTCCATCAACTGTTTAGAACTCTCGTAACATAAATATTAGTTCGAACTATACTTTGCATTCGTGTGTTTGGCTTTTTTGTTAAATGTACTGTTTTTTGCATCATTACGATCTAGCATAAACAGAAGCGGCGATAAAACTGAACCTTGTGGGAGCACGTGGGTTTCGTAGTCAATGTAATCATATAGCTCTAGTTATTTTAGAATAGTTCTTACTCGTATTTTAAACAAGAATGTTTAATAATATTTTTACCATAGATTGTTAATAATTAATTAATACAGTTAAGTTTAATTGATACAAATATAACAATAAAACAGGACCTATTATTAAACCTAATAATGCTCTGCCTAAAAACGGTCCTGCGCACTAAAGAAAAACTTTAAAACGTAAATAAAAACTAAAAACGTCCTGTGAGCTGTGTACTATTCCAGTTTAGGCCCTAGATATTAGCGGTCATGGTATAGAGGCCTGTATACTTTAAAAAAGAGGTTCCAATTCTTTTCAAGAAATATTTGGATCTATATTTACGTCAGAAATTAGAAAATCAGAATATTTTTTAATGTTTAACCAAACTACATAATCCTCAATCAAAGTAACAACTGAAATGATACATACCATCATATACATTGGGGATCTGCTTCTCGAAGTAAACGATAGCAGGCACACTGTCAATACCAAAAGCTTCGGCGGCTCTATCGTCGTCAATCTTGACGAATTGTATCCCGTGGCGGTCGCAGTCATCGTCTATCTTCTCCAGCTCGCTTAAGACTGTCATCGATTCTTCGTCTCCGTGGTCATCTGGAATTGATATGATATTTTAATTTGACTTTCGGATGAAATAGCACACTACCCTACAGTCTAACAGGTAAGTAGGTATAGGATATTTAGGATTTTAGAGGAACAATGAGGTAACATAGCTATTTCTTTTTCTGCTCCGATTGGTATAGTGGTGACGTTATTATTTTTATTTTAGTGACTTTTGCAAATTGGTTTTTATGATAGATCAAAGGGTGCATCGAGCGATTTGAAACCGAATAATTTCGGTTAACGGGCTAGGGTTTGGCGTGCCCAAAAACAAAACAAAGCCGAATAATAACTAAACCTGCCAATCTAAAAAGGAATAAAAATCGAGGCTCGGACCCTCAATCTAAACCTGCTGCTGGTGTCTAGTTATGGCCCCAGTAATAAAAAATACTGCTGCTACTTCCAAAATAAACAAAGTTGTGCAGAGTTTAGAGTCAATGTCATTGTTCCAAAAATAAACCAATTAGTCAAACTTTATGTCTCCATCCATGGTAGTATTTTGCCAAATTTCTACTAGAGAAAATGCGCCAAGTGTATACTTTTACGACACTACTAGCTTTTACGATATCCCAAAATAAATTCAAGATCGCTTGCCAGTCGTTACATGAGGGATTCTGTTCTTAACCAATTTTGAGATGAGAATATTCTATTTAAATGTTATATAGTAGACCATCCTCAGAGTTTTATATTATATTGTTTAATATTCTATTTGTTCAGGTCGTGTATCGAATTTTGTGTTATAAGTATGAACTTTATTAAACGTCACATTATAATCCAGAGCCAATCTATCTTGAGCAAGGCGATTGCCTTAATAATTGTATTCAGGAAGAAATCTACACTATTAACACCACATGTACCATTTTTTTCATGAATTATATGCGGCTGTTGAATAAATGAAGTTGTAAATAGGTAGTAGTCATTTAGTAATAAAAATCATAAAACTCACAGAACAAAACGACAAGGTTATCGACATTTCCGATTAGAGTGTTCAAGGTCTTGGCTGTGACGTCTTCTATGATGTCCTCCTCGTCTCCAGTAGACTTGTTCGCGATCAACCATTCAAGCACATCCTCTTCTTTACTTAATTCACCTGTAACAGAAAAAAAAGACAAAGCTACGATCTCTTCAATCACTTTTTCTCTGGTTTTCAATTTAACTTTATTCAGTTGTTTAGCAAGCAGCCAGTGCTAACTACGGCCCACATGTTTACAATTCTTATTTTTGTTTCTCCAACATAGATTTATATCGTTTGAAACTGTTACCACAACAACACCTGAAGATAAAGTAGTGTTTTATCCTCCTACAGATATATCGACCCACGCTACGAGAGTTAAATAATATTCCTCCCAGTTTTGCGAAATATATAAATATTTTGTGTACATAAATGTTTTCAATATTTTAAAACATTCGAATGATGTTCTGTAACGAATTCGCATGTTTTATTTTCAGGAGGTGTAAATTTTCAAAGGGCAAACTCATTTGTATCATTTTGTTTCAGCTCAATAAGACTCAGCAACCGATTTAAAAATAACTAGGAAAGTTTTAGCCCACTTGTCTCCAATTAGGTTTATAATTACGAACGCTCAAAAGAATCGTCTCAATAAATTCATGCTTAACTACATCAATCACTGAATCGCTATCCAATTTCGTAATTTAAACGTCTCAGGAGCTATAAAAATGAGTCACATACCTTCATAGATAATAGGTATCTGATGCCTGTAGTACACCAGTCTTGGCAATTCTCCAAGACTGTACTCTTCGGCCAATTCTTCGTCGTGAATCTTCACAAAACCGATGCCGAGCTGGTCTGCCTCATCGTCGATGTTCTCCAGCTCTTGGAGAGCTTTGGCACACTTCTTGCATTCAGGCTTGTCTGAAACACGAGAGTCGTTCTCTTAACAACTCGGAGCAAGGTGGCGGACCCATCTTATCATGCTCCATATTATGAAGCGGTGCAATTAAGTGCGGCTAAATGAGTCTTAAAAGACAATTAATTAGTGTGTGTGAGTGTAAGCGTGTATTATAGTGCGAGCAACGCGATACCGGGATGAGACTTTATAAATACTTGTCGGTATTGTGTTGCGACTCAACTTTTAAAGCCAAGGAATATCAATGTGTGCTTACACAATGTGCTAGAATCAATGTCATTTTTACGATTCTTGTGGTCGGAATGTGACCCAGCAAATGCTGCATCATCATTAGTGCTATTACGCGGTGTGTCAAACATGTCACAAGTGTGTGGTTTAGTCGAACCGGGATATAAATAGGAGTAAACAACATTTATTTTGATAAGACAACTTTGAAATATTTAGGTCAAGGTCACCGACCGTGCTTTTTAGGAGAATTGGGCAAGGGACGTGATGGAATTCTAGACATTGTGTGTATTAGTTTTAATTAGTGTTTTACATTAATTGTGATGTGTAGAATGGACGGCTGACGGTGACGGGGTGAGCCGTGACACGTCTGTCCGTCAATCTGAGCTTGCTGGCAAGCCACAAATAGCAGAGCCGAAATAGCTCGACTCACAGCCAGATAATGCAAACGTGAATTTGATTTCAGCTTTCCCTTAGACTATACATGCCATCAATCTATAAAACATTGTGCGTGTATGTAATATATATTTTGGTAGGTACACCAATGTTGTTCATCGGAGTTCTTGATGATTATATCTTACTACGTTATATATATGAATATCAGTTACCCCTAGGGATACAATTGTAATAAGTATAAAATGTAGACGTATTGTAGCCAAATACTGAATTCAAATTTATTATAGGCATGTTTTTTAATTTAATGGTAGGTTAATACCATTAAATCAATTAATCGTTAATCACATTGTAATCTTCATAAGATATTTTAACAAGCGAAAAGCGAATCTGTAAACAAAATACTACTCTACGAAGCAAGAACCGTTGCAGCCATACGGACATATAAATAAACCATGCCGTCTCAGCTGTATTATCTTACTTACTGTTTGAAGGGCCGCAAGTTTCGTGATCAGGACCTACGTCAAAAACACAATCATAACACACGCACTAATTACAGAACGCCTCTACTACGAGAAATACTCTATAGACAAATGGTTACAGATATGAATCAAATCACATAGTTCTAAATCCATAGAATTTATACTTTGAAGAATGTTAGTTGAAACAAATGAATTGTTGAGACAAAAATACCGTATTAGAATAACGTACGATCATATAAGAAGAAACATCAGGCGAGTACTTACAGAAGAGAACAGCAACGTAGTTTGTGTCCTCAATGATCTTCCCGAGGATCTTTTGGTTGACCTCTTCGATTCGGTCCGGTAGGTCCATTGCTTCTAAACTCGTCAAGAAATCCAGAACGCTCTCCTCGTCCATGAGATCTCCTGTAATACGAAATTAAATTTTCAACATGATTCAATTCAAAGGTATACCTATGAGGTAGATAATATGTAAAGGTCAGTCCTAGTTCTAGACCTTTTTAACACAAAACTTTTATTTTATGATATTTGAAATTTTCTAATTTTCTTTCGAGTTTTAAGTTGTGTTATTGTGGCGAAAATTTTGCAGTTTTTTTTGGAGAAAGTTTATTATAACTTAGAACAGTCAATGGAATTTGACAAAGCAGCAGCATCGTAAGGTCAGTAACCTTAACGCGTAAACAACAAGTGCTATCTATGGATCTGAATATTTTTGTTACCTACTCCATCATTTAGTACCATCAATGGTACAAATCATTGGTAGGTACAACTGACACATATTCAAAAAGTTCTCACAGGATTGGAACTTAGGTCTCCCTCATTTGTTTCCAAGCTTGTCGGTCTTGGACTGTGTTTTTTCCAATTTTCATCGAATCCAACTAGATCATCACGCCATCTTTTACGGGGGCAGCTAGTAACCAATATTTATGTTAAATTGAGGTTACGATACTATTTTTAATGTCCATGTTAAACAGTATAAGATTCAATAAGTATATTGTTTTTAAAATATATAAGGCATGTTCTTATATAAAGTTTTCATTCAATGCACTCAACCCCATCTTTTTCAAAAAATCATCAACATGAAGTAGGTACTCCGGAGAACTTCATAATGATGATTTTTTGAAAAAGATGTGGTTGAGCGCGCTATTCTAAGAGGAAGACATTACAGTTGACAATGACATAGTACAATAGTATTAGCACTAGATTCTCAGAAAGCAATAAAATTACTATTACGACCTACGTTGAAAATACTCGTAATTAAAGTTAACAGCCAAAGGTACAAATTACGATTCATGGTCCAACTGTTCTTTGACTAGCTACCGCATAATATCTTAATTGTCTTCCATTTCACTCGCATACGATAGATTTACTGCTTTTACTTTGTTGCAACGCGTAAATGTCACGTAACTATCTAAATTATGACCGATATCTGGAGCAAATTCTTTCATCTTATAATAGTAGGTAAACGAAATATAAATTGATATTTGTATAGGTACAAATTAATGTCTCACTTGTTTTTCTCATTAGGTAAGTATTGGAAAAGCCAACACGAAAATAAGAAGAATGAATGGGGTCAAAGTCGTGTCATATCAACCAATTTGTATTAGAAATGTGTACAATCATAATAAACCACCTGCTTTATAACATCTACCTACCTATTTATCAAGAAATATAGATCCAGTGTTCAACATAATATAAACAAAACTTGTATTAATAATAGTAAACCGTGTTTGTTGGATATTGTTACTGCAGGCGACAATCCGTTGGTTATCCTTAGCTGCATTTTATAATGCAGTTATGGCTAATCGCCGGTTTTTTGTCCACTTAGTTTAAACAATAGTTTGCCAGTATAATTGTTATTATAAAGGGCTTCTACGTGTTGGCTTCGATTCTAATAAGCACGCCCTTAAAGGTCTGGGCTCCATAAGTATAGTAAACCTAATTAGACTTAACATCCTCGACGAATCGACTCACGATTTGTTCTAGATGCCTAGATGGCTGTTCTCTATAGAATTCAAGAAGGACTTAGCAAATATGTACCTTAGTAATAATTACCTTCGTAAATAATCGGTTTCTCCTCACGGAAGTACGTGAGGGCGGGGAATTTCGTGATGCCATACTGTTTAGCGAGCCGCTTGTCGTTTATCTTTACGAAGTCCACGCCGAACGTGTCGGTGTCGTCGTCAATTTTCTCGAGCTCTTCGAGTACCTTGTCGCACGTTACACAGCTTCTCGCATCTGAAGGTCAAAAGTTACAGAGCTATAGTTGGGCTATTTTTCTTTTTCTATCTTATAGCGCAGCTAAACACTCGCGTGGGGCATTGGAAACAGCAAAGCAAGAGGGCAGAAACGCTGTGTGGCCACCTTACTCGCCTCGCCATGTTCATTGGCGCAGGATGAAATGTATCTATTTATACGGTGTGGTTAATTTGAGGCAAACCAATCAACGACTCTGTAAAAATAACAGCGGTTCCAGGACAGCACTCACTGGTCTCTCCTTACCAACACATAATATTATATTAGCTGTGTCCCGCGGTTTCACCCTCATAACTGCCGATCCCGTGGAGATTTAAAAAAAACCTTTCTTATTAACACATAAAGAACAGACGTTACAAATTTCGGCTCTCTACTATCAGCGGTTTAGGCTGTGCGTTGATCAGTCAGTCAGTCAAGACCAAGACTTTTATAGATATAGATAAATTTAGCGCGAGCGCAAGTGTGGCACGAGAGCTTATCGAAGAACATAGTGTTAAGCTGCACTATAAGATTAAAAAGATAACAAAGCAAAACGTAACGCAGATAATGTTTTTCAAGACAACAGTAACTTTGGCGAGTCTTCCATCGATCAATCGAATGCAGCTAGCTAGATCATCTTGCCATCTCTTAAGTTTATCGTCTGTCGGCTCCCATTGCCCATTTATTGCGATATTGCCACGGACAGGACTTACAAGGGTGATATTGCAAAGCATCGTCAATAAGTTAAGTTCCCATTTACCTAAGCCCTAAACAGAATCGATCCACCCATCAAAGTTCATCATAACATTAAGTAGTATACAGAGTTCATGTACACAGTGTGACACATAGGTCCTGGTTCTGTATGAAAAGTTATTTAGGTACTGGACAAAGCAACGTAACTGCCGAAATAAAACACACGTAGAAATAAAATACGTGTAGTGCTCTACCTACTCTATATTCCTATAAGATTTTTATTCGATCTTTCTGAAGCTTTATATATATAGATACAAATACAAATACCTCGACATGTCGATCTAAGTAGGTCCTAACATATTACTTTTCTTTAAAAAATGACAAAAACATGAAACAAAACGTGATAATTACTAGTGATGTGCCGAGTATAGCTTGACTCGAGTCAGACTCGATTCTTTCGGTGACTCGCTTACTCGAGTCCGAATTTATTTTGACTCGAGTCCGCAGACTCGAGTGCGGGACTCGAGTTCGGCGTACTCGAGTACCGGACTCGATTCTGGGACTCGAGTCCGGGACTCGATTCCGTACTGCTTACTCGATTCTATTATGCGATTCCAACTGACTTGAGTAAGTTGACTTGCTCGTTCTCGATCTCTGTTCCACTCACTCCACGCAATGTTTCGTTTTCCATAGATACATACATTTACTTGGAAAAAATAGCTCCCGCCAAACCGTCATACTTCGACTGTCCGTCCGTACGAATGACGCGGGATTTTTTATTCAAGAATAATATTGTCTGTGGTAGTCCAATCAATCAATATTATTGTTTGTGGCAGTTCAATTCAGTTAAACTTTGAATAAAACCATAAATGTTGTAAAACAATAATAAATCTTGGGGATTAAGGAATAACAGTGACACACATTGGTGATTCGAGTCCGGAATTCGAGTCTGGGATTCGAGTCTGGGATTCGAGTCCGGACTCGAGTCTGGGATTCGAGTCCGGACTCGAGTCTGGGATTCGAGCCCGGACTCGAGTCTGGGATTCGAGCCCGGACTCGAGTCCGTATAAACCGACTCGAGTCGACTCGAGTCACAAAAACAGCGACTCGGCACATCACTAATAATTACTAAAAAAATGTGTATGTAGGTCCTCGTTAAATGTTTTATTGACTATTATCATTTAGGTTTTTTGATGTACGAAGAGGTTTACGACAAAATTCTCTAAACTTCTTGACTAGACAGTAAATACACTTGATCGAAGGCCATAATAGCCATAGATAGATTATTTATAGCCTATATGTATACCTAGTATACACACCTACCTAATACACGGGGACACGTATATATCCAAACAACAATCTTCAAGGTACCTATGTAACAAATGACATTCTGGCATCGCCTTCGCCATGGCTCTAAGAAACTTTATAACCGGCAAGTATTTACATTTAAATCATGACAGCTCATGGTTTTATTGGTAAGAAGATACGTGAAACTGCTTGAAACCACCAGTTGGCAGTTATCTCTACAAACAGTTAAATGTACCTAATAGTGGATAAGCAAAATATTATAACTCGGAGAAAGAAGCGGCACCGCAAAAGTAACGGAAAAATAAAGATAATAAACTCAGGCGTCTATGTCTACGAAAATACGTTCATCATAAACTCAAGGTCAAGGGTAGAATAATAAAGCTGTAAAAATGTTATCTGCTAAACTTTATGTGAATTAACCTCTAGCATTAAAAGAGCTACGAGCTTTGAAATGAATAATATAATAACTAGTTTTGGGAGCCAATTGAATTAAAAATCTGGATCGACAGTGAAAAATATAAATACAATTTGCATCTTGACAAACATAATCGCGTTTATTTAAACAAGCAGAGTCCCGCGTTTCACTCGCGTAAGTCTCGATCCCGTGACAATATCGGGACCAAAAGTAGCCTATGTTACTCCTCGATAATGTATTATTGTTTGAAAGTTTGTATGGATGTTTGTTACTCTTTCACGCAAAAACTACTGAACCGATTGCGATGAAACTTGGAGTATAGATAGCTGGACACCTAGAATAACACATAGGCTACTTTTTATCCCGTAAATCCCACGGGATCGAGACTTACGCGGGTGAAACCGCGGGGCGCAGCTAGTACATACATAATTGTTATCAACGTTCTTTATCTTTATAATATTAGTATAATCTATGGTATTAGGTAGGTAGATTAAAATAGACGCAATTTTAATTTACACCAGCCAGTGGGAGAGCTAGGCTACAACTACGATTCTTTCGTAGAGGTACCCGCGTATCGAAACCGTAGCAAGAACCGTCCTTGCTACGGTGTTGCTACGATTTCGATTTGTAAAGACTACGCGACGCGGACGCAGCCTGTAGTAAGACTTGATAATATGCTGTTCTTAAGATTATTAGTTTAGGATCGAGTTTTGAATTGGAGATTGAAAGACCTAGACGTACCCATTTTGTAGTAAAAATTACATCAGTAGGTCTGTAAACAGTACACCTCTTGGGCACAAATTTTAAAGATAAACTTTACAAAAACATACCTACTTTTTAAAGAGTTTATCTTCATCAGCTGACCAAATTTTGCCAGAATTGAAGCAGAGACGCTTCTCTTGCTTAATAAATAAATAAAATAATTTGAATTGGTATAATTAGGAGATAACCGCCACCAGACATAGATTCTTAAAAGTATTAGGAAGACTGTCAGTTCGTTTCGTACTGAAAATCTAGCAAAATCGTTTACAAAATAAAGCTTTTACTATATTATGGTGTGTAGCGTAGGTGTTCGTTCATTGCTCATAAACGTTCGACATCTTAGATTTATAAATGTTTACGTTGCTGTCGTACTAGTTGATTCGACAACAAATCTCAAGTAGGTAATCGCTCTCATTCCCACATTTTTATGGCATTTCAATAATTATCTAAGTCTAGGCTAATATTGTAAAGAGGTAACGCTGGTAACATGGTTGTATGCATGTATTTCAGGGTAAACTCTAAAACCACTAAATCGATTCCAAAAAATCTTTTACCAATCTATAAAGCTACATTATCGAGGAGTAACATTAGGCTACTTTTGATCCCGACATTCCCGCGGGTTCGGGATTTACGCGGGTGAATGATAGATATCATTACCCTGTCATCAAATATACTAGATACCTACTAATCTTTAATAACAGCTGCGTTTAGAAAAATAAACCCACATACCATGTATCTAATTAAATGACCTAATATTTGGATGGATCATTGGTCCACGTGAGATAAGCATTAGTTGAAGAGATCTTCCTACTTTTTTAAAGTCGGTTAAACTAATAGGTCAAACTCAATTTACCTACATTTAACTTCCGCATTGTTTTGCCACGTGGCTCCACAAGTTAAAAAACAGATGCAAATACTTATCTTAGTGGTAAGCTATCCATTAGAATTTAACATTGCACAAGCACGATGTGTGGTACAAGTCTGTGAATATGTTACGTGTGTTCAAGCAACATATTCACTGATAAATATGTTACTTTTACATTCAGTTTGATAGCTATTCTCCCCCGGCCATTAAAACTGAACAAAAACTATCGTAAAATTGGCAATCAATAGTTCTTAAATAATTTAAAGCTCAATTTTTAGTGTGAGCTTTATTTCCAGACATTACAGCTCTTCTCTACATTTCAGTTAATTTTTAGGGTTTCCCTATTAGGTACTGAGACTTTGCTGTCTGTCCGTCCGTCTGTCACCAGGCTGTATTCTCATGAACTGGGATAGATAGACGGTCGAAATTTTCACAGAAAATGTATTTTGGTAGCCGCTACAACAACAAATACTAAAAACAACATAAAACAAATATTTAAGAGGGGCTCCCATACAACAAACGTGTTTCAAAAACAACAAGGGAATTTTATTACAATGTGATGGGGTAGGTCGCTTCTGATTGGTCGGAGTCAAATCGAGTAGGTCATGGAATTCAAAATGGCTGCCCTGTCTGTGAAATATTCCAGTCTGCCTTCACTTACCAAAAAGTTTCAGATTTTCTTTGTGCCAAAGGTTTTTTTCGAGAGATGCGGTCGTATGATGGGAGTAAGAATCGAAGCTAAATATTTCACATGAAAAATTTGAAATATTTAGCTCTCAAATTTAAAAATTGATTGAACTATTTTAGGCTTCCGTACCCAATTGTGATAGTGGTACGGAACCCTTCATGCGCGAGTGTCGCACTTGGCCGGGTTTTTTACCTACTCAGTTGTATTTATTAAGTATTTTAATAATACTGACGGAGTGAAGCTGAATAAAAAATGTTTCCATGATAAATAAATAGAAATTTGGAGATAGATAATAGCTAAAACTTTTACAATCCTACTAATATTATAAAAGTTTAAGTTTGTGTGTCCTATGTATTATGTTTGTTTCTCTTTTACGCAAAAACTACTGAACGGAGTGCGATAAAACTTGATATGCAGAAATCTGAATAATCTAAGGCTACTTTTTGTCCCGAAATTCGCGCGGGATCGGGACTTACGCGGGTAAAACCACGGGGTGCAGCTAGTGGAAATATACAATTAAACGTAGGTAAACGTAATTAACAATTAAAAAAAACAATAACACAGTGAATAACTATAACCACTGACACCACTAAACTTTATATTAACTAAATAGTTTATTTGTGATAGTTCACATAGTATTTTATTCCTATTGCTTTTGGGTCTATTCCAGCTGCATTGAAGCGTTTCAGTATGTGTCCCAATGTTTATACACTATGCCTTTGATAGCTGTACCTACAACATCAAACCTTTGTTCGGTGTAGGACAGATTCTGGATTGGACAGATTCGTAATTCGGCAGATTCGCTACTCGACAGATCGTGAATTGGACAGATTCTTGAATTCGACGAATAAGCTATACGGCAGAAAATAAACACTTGTGCACAAAATACTGATCAATGCAAAAGCTGAACTAATCAAACTACAATGCTTTAGATTGAGTACCTACTTACCTAATATCTAGCACCTAACCTTTATACTTGTCCTATCTACTAATAACTGACCTTCTGCATTTTTTTTAGTATAGGTAGGTACCTACTTAAAAGCTTAGCTGTAGCTTTATACCTAACTAGCTGCGTCCCGCGGTTTCACCCGGGAAAAAGCGGGATCAAAAGTAGCCTAACTCAGGGTGATTGTAGCTTTCTAATGGTGAAAGAATTTTTGAAAGCGGTCTAGTAGTTTTTGAGTTTATTCATAACAAATATACAGACAAACACACACACACACACACACAAATTCAAATCTTTCCTCTTTATAATATTAGTATAGACTACTTACCTACTCGTGAACTTATAGCTTTTTCCGTCATTTTGATTTTTTAATCGCTAAAAAACTAAAAAATCTTCATGCTGGATATTGTTTTAAACTACATAAATAAACCGGTAAAACATACCTACCTAGGTATCTAAGTGGGTACAGTGTAAATAAACAATTTCATATTATATCTCACATAACAGAAGAGAGGAATCTTCTAGTCCTGAGCAACAAAAATAGGTACTTTGGTACCGATTTTTTATATTTTTTTATTATATATGACGTGAATGACGACCCCGTTTTGTATCCAGTTATTTTCGTTCATGTCTGATTCATGGGAAAGCTGTACGTCAGATAACGAATGTTGACGACGACACAACATATCGCCCGTGTCTGTTGCAAACTAATCGCAGATTTGATTTCTGCTCCGATTATTTTTTTGTAACTCACACGATTTAAATCGCTAACAGTTGAGCAAGACCCATAATCTACACCAGAAACCTCAACAGTATTTGATAGCAATAAATACTTAATACTTAATATAAAAATGAAATCTGATTTTAACAAAATTAAAAGTAAAGACATGTAGAAAAGTAAACGGAATAACCCGTTGAGTCGACTAGTCTACGATCAAACGACTATATTCATAAATTAATTAATTGATGGTTAGTCATACATAATAGACCTAAGTATCTTCTACATCATCCTACTTAGGGCTTGCATTTTCCGTTAACTTTTTGCTATCCAGATAGTCCGTATATTAAAATTTAATTATCCGGATATCCGGTAATTTTTCGGATAATTCGGATAATTTTAGAAATCCAATAAGGTTAAGCAAAAAAACCTTAGGTTTTTATTAATTATCAGAACCTACTATAAGTATCAATAATAAAATAAAATTAATCAATCAAATATAAATTATCCGTTTTTGTCTGTCTATCCGTTTAACAGTCTAACTAGCAAGCGCCAAGGCGCACAACTAGGTACTAGTTTGACTGTCAATAGCATTAATAAAATAGCAGATATGGAAAATTATTCAAAGTATTGTACCAACAGCACTAACGATCGATAGATAAATTGTCACCAGAAACACTAATAAACACTAATATTATAAAGAGGAATTATTTGTATTTTTGTGTGTCTGTATGTTTGTAATGAATAAACTCAAAAACTACTGGACCGATTTCAAAAATTATTTCACCATTAGAAAGCTTTTGAACTTTTGATCCCTTATATTCTTACGGGATCGGGATTTACGCGGGTGAAATCACGGGACGCAGCTCGTCTAAAATAAAAACCAATAAAGGAGCCGTATACCTGATATAAAGCTTGTTTAAAATACCGAATTCATAAGGAGCATTAAATAAGGAGTATACCCGTGATTTATGTTCGTTTACACATGCGGAAGGGTCCCCGCGGTCAAGCGGACCCCGGGCTCTCGAGAGAGATGCAACCGGGAACAACGCTCGGATGATGATGATGACACACGTGGAAGGGTTTTCACATCTTTGAAAAATGGGTAGTTATTCACCTCTCTTTTGACAGACATATAACGAGCATAATACCTAATTGTTACAAGTAAGTTATTAGTAGTATGGTATAATGCTGTAGCTGTCGCCAAGTTTTGGGCAAAGTTCATTTGTAATTGAGCCTTTTACACGAAAAAGAGACTAGTCATTCTATAAACCTCGAAAGCACTTGACAGACGAAAGAAAATTTCGTCAGACTTGAAGAGACGCTTCGCTCATTCAGTCAATCCTAGACGATCCTAGGTACTTTGTTTGTTTTGGACTTGATTACATGTTTTTTAGTTGCTTACAGCAATATTTTGTACCAGAGATGCTACGCACGCTCGGTCAACAAATATTTTATCAGGATTTTGTTGCCGTTCATATATCTACTTAAATATTGCCCTTGATACCAAATATAATGACATAAACGCTAAATTATTTCATACGTTATTATCATTAAATCAATTTGCACTAGCTAGTTGTCGCAATTTTCATTAATCCAGGATTTAACTATAGAGCTGGTAAATTTGGACCTATTCCAACAGAAACAGCGGTTACAGAGAATTTCTGTATAATTATTGTCTTCTATCTGGCACTTGTAGGCATCGGAGAAACTATTCTTATTTTATTTTATAACAATGATGGCATTTCGAGTTCAGATTTATTTAGAACGAGATAATTCTATCGGGCCGTCTTTCAATCAATGTAGTCGTGCCGGGACTGTTTTACAGTTTTATGTTTCTGGACTTTGATTCCTATTCCTTGATCTTTTATTCTTATTTGTTCTTTATCTTAATATTTTAACCTTGAGGGGTGTTATTAATTTGACACACATGTAATGTATGTCTGTTTATCAACGGGTGGTATCGTCTATTCGAAACCAATCCATCAAATCGAATGCGAATTTTAGTAAGCATTCTTATTGTCTCTAGATTTGATTTGCAGTTCTATATGTGGTGGTGTACCTACCTATCATTAATTTACCCACCTATAAAAGCTACAATATTGGCTAAGCGTGTCAGAAAACGACTCTGACAAATGATTTATTAACCACACTTGGTCGAATTAACTGCAAAGGACTGACAGACGGGTGCATTCTTGAGCTTGGGAGTAGAGCGACAGACAGATAGCATTAGAGATGGCACCGATCGCAAAATATGTCACTATTATTAATGAATATTCGAAGAATCATGCCCCGACATTGGAAACACATCCAACCCACACGAGATTACAGCCAGCACTTTTACAAAACGATATCGTGGGGAATGTGACGTATCAACAAACAGGTCGCTACCGCTCAGTTGGCGACAAAAGAAAATAGTTGGAATGCCGATACCACGTAATGGAAGTCTATTTCAGCAGCACATTCGGCACACTGTAATAGCCGGTCTACGAGCGTAGGCGCTTCGCGACCTTGAAGCACCAGCGGCACCGGGGAACCGTGGAAAACGAGACTCGCCACCATTTTAGGCGGCGCAGACAAGCGCGCCGGTCGCCGCCCGGCTCGGATTTTATCGTCCGGGTTGCATAACCAGCACGAGCGGCGGGGTGCAAGCCGAGCCTCGAAATATCGAGCCGCTCATCCGTAGAGTCGAGCCGTGCGGCTCTCCCTCCGGCCGAAGATCGTTAACTCGAGGATAACCCATTTGGACGGGCGCCGTCACAGACGTTTCGACACGGCGGCGTCCGCCCCCGCGCTGGCCGAGCGCCAGCCGCAAAATAAACCGGAGAGGAGGCACGGGCGGCTTTCGCTTGCTGCACTCGACGCGACTCGCGACCGCACTTACACCAGTAGACCGCGACGAAGTCCTTCTCCTCCAGCACGCGTTCCAGTTGTTTAGCGGTGACTTCCTCGATTTGCGGCTCTTGTTTCGCGTGCGGTTGCGACTTGCGCGCGGCGCCGGCTGACGCCAGCGCCAGCAGCGCCACCAGAGCCTGCAGCCACCGAGCCATGGCGAGGGCGCGCGCGGACTGAGCCGGGCCGCCCTGCGCGCACGCTCCACGCCCGCCTCGCGACGCATACGTCATCGCACGCGCAACCACGCCACGTTGCTCGCCATTACCGCCGCCCGCCCGCCCAACCAACACTTCATGCGCTACCTTTCGATTTGTTTACATCACAATCATCTGCTATTTTATTCGAAATCGATACATAGCGTTCTCTGAGATTTAAAGATTGAAGAAAGCAGAATATTTGTAGGTAATTAGGTAAGATAAGCCTTACAATTTATATTAGGTAGATATTTTTATTGAGCTAAAATAAATAGGTAGACAAAAGTTCTTCATACACTCGCACACTGTCCTAAGCTGGGACTAAACGGCAAAGTTAGCTAGGTAAGTATATTGTAGGTTGCCTACGTCCCGTAGAACCTACATATACCGGACTGTCCCCGTACATGACCTCTCTGTCCCGTATTTGTCCTGTATTATCAACTTAGAAAATAGAGACAAGGGACTACGTGGAGAGCGCCCTGTGCGCTTCGTCGGCCTTTAGTGGCTATAATATACCTTATAGTAGATCTAACCGAACCAATGTGTAGGATCGATCGATCGAAATATGGAGACAAGAAGTAGCTTCTTCTTCTCCTTTTCGTTTAGTGGTGTGGTGTTGAGAGTTTTTAGGTCGCCCATAAGGCCTCTAACTTGACCTAACGACTGCCATCAGAGATAACAACGGGGACCAACTGTTTAACGTTCTTCCGAAGCACAGAGGAGCTCGAGAAAATGATTTTTGCCACACAAATTATCGGTCCAAGTACTGACCGCGCCAGGCGTTGCTTAACCCACGCGATAATTTTAAGTACAAAATAAAACCAATCTACACGACACTGGTAGATGTGCGAAGCAAAGACTCTTCGTGGATCGACGCCATCAAGAAGAAAAAACAAATATTTAAGAGGTCATAAACAACAAACGTGTTTCAAAAACAACAAGGGGATTTTGTTACAATGTGACTTAGGGGTAGGTCGCTTTTGATTGGTCGGAGTCAAATCGAGTTGGTCATGGAATTCAAAATGGCTGCCGTCTGTCAAATATACCAGTCTGCCTT
Source organism: Idaea biselata (assembly GCA_958496205.1). Lineage (NCBI taxonomy): Eukaryota > Metazoa > Arthropoda > Insecta > Lepidoptera > Geometridae > Idaea > Idaea biselata. The sequence continues at coordinate 23,569,582 of OY292398.1, read as the reverse complement.
CAATAACCAAAGAGTTTCTTTTAGGTTTCAGATTTTCTTTGTGCCAAAGTTTTTTTTTTTTTTTCATTTTATTTTAGAGCGCGGTCGTATGATGGGAGTAAGAATCTAAATAATCTACTGAATTACATTACAATCGGAACTTTCCGAAGCCCGATGGGTTAGCCCGAATAAATGGTAGGTAACGTTCGGGTTGCGTTCACAAATTGGTAGGTCCAGTGTTAATTTTAGGATTCCGTACTACAATTGTGATAGTGGTACGGAACTCTTCGTGCGCCAGTGTCGCACTTGGCCCGGTTTTTAATGCATTCAGAATTATGAATGTATGTTCCTATTTATATCTTCTTTATTCATAACATTACTTGGGCGCTGTTTGGGGTCCTTTGTGGCTGATTTAATCACAATGAGACATAGATTTTTCTTCTGTTTTCGCGATGTTGTATTGAAATTCCAGGTCCTTCTTCTTCTCAGTCAAACAATCCTGAAGAAGGGACCTGGAAAGGTCTCGAAACGTTGATCGTTGTAACAATGCTAAAAGTAATAACACTACGCGATTCAAACCGAAAATATGTCTTTAATTTCAATACAATGGTGGGGTCCCTAACCTGCTGTTTATTCGCCGATGTTTTCTTTGTTGGCCCATTCTAATATATTCATGTACCTATTAGGTAATAACTACATTAACTTTTTGTTTCTAAATAACGTTTTGTATCATCATAACGTACCTCTGTTTACTTAAAATACCTCTTTGCTTTTATGCATACAATACTACATGTTTAAGGATTATGTAGGTACCTACCTACTATAACAAAACTGGTGTCTTTGAATTGAATTATGAATTTGCTAATATATCCCTGTCATAATCTGTTTTGTGTGCCAAATAAAAAAAACCGACTTCAAAAAAGCTAAAAAAACCTCGCCTACATACAGTGCGATCTACTTATCTGTTATGTAATTTGAAGTCGGGCAAATGTAAATTACAAATGTAACTTTTACTATATATGTATTCTGTGCCCAAACTACAGTCTGGACCACCCAGTAAAACTGTCGAACACGATGACTGAGACGATGTTGAGACTCGCGCACGATGGGTTCCGTACAACTATCACAATAGAACCCTAAAATAAACACTGGACCAATCAATCCGAGAGCGCAAAGCAAACGTTAAATTTTATGGCGCAAATTTAGCACTCCATCACTAATTAATGGCGTTAGTGGCATTAAATATTTGTTTTATTTTCTTTTATTATTTGTTATTGAAGCGGCTACAGCAATACATCTTCTGTAAAAAAATCAATTGTTTAGCCAATAAGAAAGAAAGAAGAAATAGAATATGCATATAAAATAAAAAGAAATAATATAATATTTAGAATAGGTAGTCTCACTGATGCGCCGTTTACGGGAGAGCTCCAGCAGTCTTCTGAATACGATGCTAGAAAGATTTGACTGTCCTGTAATAAAAAAGGCACTGGAATAGCATAGGTACATAATACGATAGTTCATACCTACCTAGGGTTACCAGATGAAAATAACAAAAGTCCTGAGAAAAGTCCTGATTTCCACCAAAAAATCCTGAGATTTTTACACTTTGTTTTTTTTCCTATACTTATTTACAATTTTAAAATTTTAATACTCTTAATGGGGTTATTAGAAGATACTAAATATTAGGTATGATAAAACTGACTTAGCAGCACTATTTATTGAAGTACTATAAATATACAGTCGCAAAGAAATGCTGATCGAAATCAATTAGTTTGTTTACTTTTTACTAAAAAATCTTAAATTAAGTTGGTATTTTGTTGAAATTTCTAAAAATCCTGTGATTTTAAGAGATTTGCGAAATCCGCCCGCAATCCTGAGAAATGTCCAAAAATCCTGAGATCTCAGGACAAATCCGGAAATCTGGTAACCCTATACCTACCTATCTACATCTATTTTTAGTTAAACTAATTAATTACTAGTAAGTATAGTTTTGCGAACAGTAAGTTTAAATCAAACTTTTTTACTGTAAGTGCTTACCTTCAATGTTAGTAAGTTATTATGTATCATAGATGACTACACTGTTTACTGTTACCGATTGAAGAATTTGTGATGAAAAGATGGTTCTGCGCCATCGATTAAACAATTCTCTTTTTCAAATTCGTTAATCTGATTACTGTTAGATTTCACAAAAACTTGAACTTGACAGGCTTGACACTGGCTTTTTGTGGACAAGCCGTACTAAGAAAAAACTATTTTTGAACGAAAAAAGCGAATGTCATGGAGCTGACTCTGTCAAACTGACGGTTGTAGTGATGGGGTTTTTTTTGCGCGAGATGATTGGCTAAAAAAAATAAAACATGCACGACGTTACACACAAGTCAATCTTGTCCCAAACTAAGCACTGGGCTTGTACTGTGGGTATTAGACAACAGATATACTACTTATCATACTTTTTTTTTGTAAATACATATCTACATAATATGATACCTTTACCTACATAGAAATCACCCAAACCAGAAAAAAATATTTATTTTTAGGCATATATACTTCAATATACTTGCACCTGGCGGGAATCGAACCCGCAACCTTCTGCACTGCCTTCGCCCGACGCGCCACAGAGGCCGTCAAATATTCTTTATTTTCGTTAACATTAATTTAAATGCATGTCAATTGTTTAATTTCCGTGTCATATTAGTTTCGTGAAAGTGAAAGGCAGTGCCAAATTTCAAGGAGTTGTGGTAAAGGCATATTCACCACTAACTATTTTGGCATTCATTTTCAATTTAAAAAAGAACTTTAAAAAATTACAAATAAAATAAACTGATACTAGTACGAACAGAACATTATAAAATATTATTTGTCTTCTCATTGTTAAACACAATGCCGCAAAATAATTGAAGATTATATTTTGAATACTTGGTAGAATGAAGATAATAAAGAGCAATTAAATAAACATCTTCCTCAGAAATAAAGTTATTATTTACCTATGTTTAATATATTATTTATTATACTCAAAATGTATTTTTTAGAAAATTTTATTCTCCAAAAGATCCAGTCCTTCTCCAGACCTCTCTCCCAGCACATCACTAAAACATCGCTTTACCTTGATCAACCAATGGCGAATCAGAACACTGTCACGTGGTGGGGATACTCGAGCGAGCGGAGCCGTTTTTGAACGAAATCTCATCGATTTTTATCGTTGTTCCACGATCGGTGGTCCTCGTTGCTATTTTTTTAATTTTTCGTAGTTCATAAAGTTGAATTAAATTGTGATGTGCTGTGCCTTATAAGATACAATGGATGATTAACAAATAACTGCAAAAAAAGTGTGCTTATGCTTATTTACATCTCCAGTTCACAATCGAAAACTTGGTGAGTCAAAAGTTGAAAAACTTACCTGGATTTACCTAAACGTAATACATTTTGTACCTATTGTTTGATTTTTCTGTAATCTTATCATGAAACTATGCTAAGTACGCGACAAACCGACAATAGACATGAAACTTACTTGATATTTGTTGGAACAATAAGTTTGTAACCAGAAAGTTACACCATGCTGTTTCATTTTCTTACAAATTACTTACCTCAAACTTGAAAAATATTTATCTGTTCTCGGTACATAAGTTCTGATATTCTTTACAAATTTATAATGTAGGCACGTATATACCTACATTGCAAGAAATGTTTATTCAAGTCTTACTTTCAAGTAACTTGTAGGTGTTTTTACAAAGTAAGCAGACAAACCTATCTTTGTCTTATAAGAGCAAAACTGCCCTTCATGAAAAAAACCTTTGAAGATACCTGAGTATTTTGTATGTCAACCTGTTTCTGTATTTCTCATAATAGTTCATAACTTAGACATAATTACCTAGGTATATAATTTGCAAGCTGTTACATTAGTACATCATTAGGTAGGTATATTTTGTTACACCTACGACTACCATTCAGTATTTAAATCATAGTTATTTTGCATTCACTTCCCAGTTACGATGAAGAAAAACATTGATGTAACCATCATGTTTACTTGGGTTTAACTTGCACTAGAATTCATATTAACATACATTGCTTCTAAACTAAATGTAGTCAATTTCCTACTACTGGAATAAAACATTCACAGACCTTCTTATCCAAGGGATGTTTTGAGTTACATACCTCACGAAAACCCAGGGTCCACAGAAAAGTGGTTTTGACCATACCTCCTGCAAGCAGATTTTGTATATTATGGCTAGCTGCCTGCCTGACACCAACTCTCCCTTAGACCGACCAGTTTACCTGCCACTGCACGGGGAGAACTCCAAGTTCGCTAGTCTTCCTCAGCTTCCATACTCACCTTTTACAACAATTACTGAAAGAGATGGGGTTGCTCTATTCTATGCCAGGGCTACAGGGTAAATAGTAACGTTTATAGACTAATTTCCTGTATATAACTGCAGATAGTAAGTAGAGTTATTTTATTCACCTACATTCATATAATGTAGGTGAGCTAATAAAACTCAAATTAGAACCGACAATATCAAGGCTGTCAAAAATACCTAATACAGAAAGATAGCATCAATTTTGTGCCGCTTTGTCTGTAACAATTCACTGGCTCGCCTATTGTTTTGCTTACAATAAAACACAAAAATTGCACATATCTATACAAGGTTGTTTTTTTCGAAATCACTGCCTGTTATCTTTGTCCTTCAGCAAATAAACAGAATTAACAGGAGTTAAGTGAGAGTTTTGGGATCACGCTGGAAAAATCCAATGTCCATTGTCATTTAACATTCGGAAACATTTTCTCATTTTCCTACTTAATTTACTCAGAGGTTTTATCCATACCTACCACACTCTGCATTATTTAAATGGAAACAGTGATTAGCCAAATCACAGTCAGCTTTGCCTCAGTGGTAATATACTGGATACCACAACCAGAGTGGAGTCAATGATGTTCCAGTTTAACATCCTAAAACCGCTTTCTCCATAGACATACGACTCTTTCGCGCTATGAAAATGATTGTTGGGTGTTAAACTGACACATTACCCGCTTTATTGTCGTTCTCCAATGTTGCATCAGAATTTTACCAAAACTCATGTAGATTGATTCAGCAGTTGTTAGCGTGAACATGATAATAATAATAATAATAAGCCCGCAGGGCACCTTGAGGCGAGGTGTCGGGGAGTAGCGACCCCGCGGCTACCCGAGTGCTCCAGGGGGAAACCACCGTTCCTCACCTCCGGCTTGCCTTAGTTGGCTGGTCGGAGTGAACACTGACGAGGAAGCGGTCCCCCGCCTCTGGCTTGCCTTCACCGGCCGGTCGGAGTGGAGTCGCGAGAGTAGAGCTCCCACTCTGCTCGTAGGATGGATGCCAATCGTAAGTGGTGAGTGGGCCAGGTAGGCTGGACCCTCAGGGAGCCCGTGACCTGAGTATAAAATCCAGGGAGGCCTCTCCATCCCTCAGCCACTCACGCCCCTGTTGCCCCCTGGCTGTAATTTGCTCGGCTTCATTTAGGGTGGCCCAGTTTGTGAGTTGGCGAGTCTCCGTCTGCCATTTTTACTTGTTTATTGAACAATGTTACGGCAGGCGCCATAGTCCCCATAGTTCCCCCCAGTATCCAATCCACTACCAACCCATTGTCATAGCCCAAGTAGTTTTCATCTGTAGTTTACACAATAGTACTATCCAAACCGGGGGTTGTCCTTGGCTGCATTTTATAGTGTAGACAGGGATAACCGCCGGTTTGGTGTCAATTTCAACTTTGCGATTAAAATTGTGACTGAAACGGGCCTCTACGTGTTGGCTTCGGCCCCACGCACGCCTTCCAAAAGTCCGGGGCTCCATAGCCCCGTGAAACGGAGACGTTACAAACAATAATAATAATAATTAGCCCTTTATTCTGAACTACAAGTAAGTACAAGTATCAATTTTATAGATTTTGTTATAGTATGTCACGTAGCTCAGTGTGCCTCTTGGCATAGGCCTCCTCTAACATTTTCCACTGACATCGGTCACGTGCTACCCTTCTCCAATGATGTCCAACTGTGAGTTTTAGGTCGTCTTCCCATCTTGTTGGTTGGCGTCCTCTGTTTCTCTTTCCATCTCTGGGATACCAATCAGTGACAATTTGGCACCATTTTTCTTGGGGATCACGGATCATGTGTCCCGTCCATCTCCACTTTTGTTGATCAATTCGTTCAATCAAATCAGCTACTTTTGTTTTTTCTCTTATTGTGCTGCTTCTAACTCTATCCTGTTTCTTTATCCCAGTCAGGCTTCTTTCCATGGCTCTCTGACATCGTTCCAACTTTTCTCTGTGGTGTATGGTAAGTGCCCAGGTTTCACAACCATAAGTGATGACTGGAAGTATACACATGTTGAAGACCTTCCTTTTTATGTGCAGGCCAAGCTCTTTGGATTTCATGATTTCTTTTAAAGACCAAAATTTTCTCCATCCATTAGCAATTCGTCTGGCGATTTCCTTTGTGGTTTGGTCTTTGTGAGAGATTATTTGGCCCAGGTAGATGTAGTCCATCACATATTCAAGTGGTTGGTTGTCGATTTTTATAGTTGTATGTTTAGAGTTTGTAAGCAATTTTGTTTTGTCTCTATTCATGGATAGGCCTACTTTCTTACTTTCATTGTTAAGTGAATCAATCATTTCGCTGAGATGTGTTGGGTTTTCTGCGAAAAGAACTATATCGTCCGCAAATCTTAGGTGGTTCAGTTTCACGCCTTGCACATTTAGGCCATAGATATTCCAGTCTAAGTTGCGGAAGATGTTTTCCAAGGCTGCCGAGAACAATTTTGGTGATAAGGGATCCCCTTGTCTTACTCCCCTTTCGATCTTGAACTTTTTTCCCAAGGTTTCTAATTGGATTCTTGCTTCACTATTTGCATAGATGTTTTTGATAATGTTGGTGTAGATCGAAGGTATCCCTTGCTGTTCCAGGCTTTCCCAGATGGCTTTGTGGCTTATGCTGTCGAAAGCCTTGGAATAATCAATGAATGCCATGTATAGTTTCTTGTTATACTCGTTATATTTTTCGACTATCTGTTTCACTGTGTGTATATGGTCCAGTGTGGAGTGTTTTTGTCTGAAGCCCGCTTGCTCTCTGGGTTGGTTTTCATCTAGTTTTTTGCTTATTCTTTCCAGGATGACTTTGGAGAAAACTTTGTATACATTTGACATTAGGCTTATGGGCCTGAAGTTTCTTATGTCGTCCTTTTGTCCTTTCTTAAATATGAGAATAATATGTGATGTTTTCCACTGTGTAGGGATAATGCTAGTTGTTAGAATGTCGTTAAATATTGAAGTGAGTATTGGCAGTAGTTCTTCGAGGGTGCCTTTAAGAAGTTCATTTGTGACCTTGTCGGGGCCCGGAGCTTTTTCTATCTTCTGGCTGTGTATAGCCCTTTCTACTTCGCTTGGGAGTATTTTTGGTTCAGGTAGTACTTGATGCTGACTTTCATTTTGGTGTTTCCTCTGTTCTTTTTTCCGTTGGTAGTCTAGGTTTGAGTAAAGGTCTTCGTAGAATGTTGTGGCTATCATGTTGATGTTTTTTCTATTTGTGGAGATAATCCCCGTTTTGTTCAGTTTTGGTATCCATTCTTTGTTTGTTTCTCTTAGTTCTTTGAGTGCTTTTTTGACTCCTCCTGTTTGCTGTATATGTCTTTCTAATGTTTGTAGCCTCTTGTTTCTCCTGTCTTTTCTGATATGCTCCCTGATTTCCTTACTTAGTTTGGTAATTGTTTTGATAGTTTCTTTTCTCGGGCGATTAGAAAGTAGGTTTTTTCTTTCCTCTATTAGTTTTAATGTTTTGTCGCTGAGATTATATTTGTTTTTTCTGCTATTTTCAGTTTTGACTATAGTTAGTAGACTTTCTAGCTTGTCATATTTCGTGTGCACATCATTGTCTATTGTTGATATTTCTTCGGCTGATTCCATCAGTGACTGCGCAATTTTCTTTTGGGCCTCATTGCTGTGTTGTTCTGTTTTGTGTGGGGATATATGATTCCTAGATAGCTTTGGTGAATCTTTTCTTAAGATGCTTCTTACCATGCGGTGATCTGTGTTGAAATTGAATTTGGTAATTACTGAAGTGTCCTTGAATGCTTTTGGGTAGTTTGATGTTATGTAGTCAATCTCGTTCTTTGTAGCGCCTCCAGGGGAAATCCATGTCCACTTATTCCTTTTGTTTTTCTTATAGATGCTGTTGAGTAGCGTTAGATTGTATTGTAGCAACAGTTCAACCAGTCGTTCCCCATTTTCGCTTCTTTTTCCTTGACCAAACTTTCCAAGGACATATTCTTCTTTATTTTGTTTTACTCCAACTTGAGCATTGAAGTCGCCCATTAAAATAATATGGTTGTTTAAGTATTTTGTTAATGTTTGATTTACTTGTTCGTAGAAGAGTTTTATTTCTGTCTTTGTTGCTTGCTCTGTGGGAGCATATATCTGTATAATTGACCATGGTTTCCTGTATCCTGGCAATTTGATGTTAAGAACAGCTAGTCGGTCAGAAATTCCAATAAGTTCTTGTATATTTTGTTTCATTGACCGTTTGATTATAAAACCTACTCCCCTTTGTCCGGATATTTCACCTTTACTAAAAAGTATGTATTCGGTGCGTTCCTCGATCTTTTCTCCTAGCCTGCGCATCTCGCTAATACCGTGAACATGAAAGAGACATAATTTTTAATAGTAATTAATTATAGATTGCTGTTAGAGACAGTTACACAATAACTCCTCCACTTAAAATACTGATAATGAACCAATTGATAGTGTATCTAATTCTTATAAAATTAACAATCTAGAACCTTCTACAATTTCTATAGGTAAGGTACTTGAAGGTTCTGTATAAAGTGCGCCCCTTTAGTTACCAAACTCCTAAACTGCTTAGGAACCATTTACAATCTACCTATGTTTTATCATTATCATGCATGATACAAAATAAAAGAAAATAGTGCGGCTTGCTAAACAATTGAATCGATTGGTAAATTACCAAGGTAATAACAAAAAGCAAATTTATATCTAATTTATAGTTGATAATGCTAGTGACAACAGAATGATAAAATAACCAATATATTTAGGTAGTTCGTAGAATGTGCGATAATCGGTATCAAAGCGTATAGTGTCGGAGCGATACTGTGAATACGCTTATCGTAAGGAATCAGTGGCTACGTGTCCGTACAACTGTCAACATCAAGATGGCCGAGTTCCGCGCAGGGAAATCGGGCATCAATGCCCAGGCCCAGGCCAAGATCAACAGCAAGTACAACGAAGAAATCGCCCACGAGACCCTCGAATGGATTAAGCTCTTGACCGGCGAACCAGAGAACACCGCAGGCGACGCCGCTAACCTCTACGATGTCCTCAAAGACGGCACTCTTCTCTGCAAACTAGTCAACGCCCTTCAAGAGGGTTCTGTCAAGAAGATCACCCAATCCACTATGGCTTTCAAGTGCATGGAAAACATCAACTCCTTCTTGGAAGCTGTTAAGAAGTTGGGCGTTCCCCCTCAGGAGACTTTCCAAACCATTGACCTGTGGGAAAAACAAAACCTCTACTCTGTAGTTGTGTGCTTGCAGTCTTTGGGAAGGAAGGCAGGTAACTTCGGTAAGCCGTCGATCGGACCCAAGGAGGCTGATAAGAACGTCCGTGAATTTACCGACGAACAGTTGAAAGCCGGCCAGAACGTGATCTCCTTGCAATACGGCACCAACAAGGGTCAGCAATCAGGCATATCTTTTGGCAACACACGTCATATGTGATAATTGTTTATTGATAGATATCGTACTTTTAACGTAATAAATGTCTTTATAATATTTTGTAAAACTTGTTTCAATTACTTAGAGCATTATGAGTAGGTAAGTACGGTCATTATGTTCTAATATCGAAGTATGCGTATCGTACCGTTAAAAGATAAGATAAGAATATTAGTTTAAGGTGCACAAATATGATGCATGTTTGGTTAATTGAATAGGTAGGTATGCTGGAAATGAAGATCCGTAACTTGGACATAACATAACGTAAAAACCTTGCATATCTCCATCGACTCCGTCTGTTGAAGGTTGCTATCTTCCTCATTTACGTTCCTTATTATCCTTATCATTGAAAATCTGTTTGGCGTGTCTTGTCGCGTCGGTCATCGTCTGCGGAATTAATACATCATTAAAATTAACTTATCAATCGTCTGATGACGTGCGATAAACAACTGTAACAATCTCCAAGCAAAAATAGCCCTACCACTATTATTGTTAATCGCTTTATGAAATACTAAAGTTATCTAAACTTTATTTTCTATTGGCATCGCGTTGGTTAAACAATAATCTATAAAATGCTTTGTCCTGACTAATCATCGCACAGCCTAAATTGCTGACAGTAAAGAGCTGAAATTTGGAGAGTGTGTTCTCTAAGCGACATCGGCATCCGATAAGAAAGGATTTTTCAAAATTCCAACTGGATCTTGCGGGTAACACCGCGGGACTCAGCTAGTTATCTAAATAGTCCTTAAAAGTGTTTCACGTAGTATGTATGACGTAATTTAAGATGACACATAGGTAATAGGTACTTGCCATATTAATTATACTAGTTGTAACCTACCTAATGGAAATCCGTGCATGCCTAGCTTATTGTTTAGTTTGATCTAACCTTTAAATGTCGAAGAGGCTACAAGACCGAATGTACCGAACCCCCTGATGATGTACCTACTTACTCCGAACTTTTCATTTGCGTCATGGCATGGTGTATTGATCCAACTTTTCGTACCGAAACGGTTTCCAAGACAATAAATAGCTGATTAATGTGAGTTTTTGGAGCTCTAAATTTCCCCTCAGGATTATAAGGTAGGTTTATTGGAAACTCGCTGACACATACAATGTGTATGATAAGGATAACTAGTTAAAAACGTGGTTTCACCCGCGTTGGTCCCGATCTCGCGGAAATATCGGGATAAAAAGTAGCATATGTGTTAATCCAACTCTCCAGCTAACTGTATACCAAGTTTCATCGCAAACGGTTTAGTCGTTTTTGAATAAAGGAGTAACAAACATGCTCGTTTACTTAGAAACTTTCACAATTATAATATTGGTATTATCAGCATATTGTGCGTTCATATAGTTGTATATACATTATACTTAGGGAACAACACGTCTTAGCTTCTACTATCTTCGTTTCTCATCAACTTTTCTCATTTTAATATCTAATTATATATATTAAAATGTTTCTAGCGTGACTGGTATTTTATTAAACACGAGTTTCCTAAGCGTGTTGTTCGTTAACTTGACACATAGCATAATTAATTCTGCTTAGGTAATTTTAGCTTTATCTTACTGTACCAGACTATATTACCTACTTAATAATATTTGGAAAATTTGAAAGAGAGCCCATACTCGGTTCCGGCTCACAGTTCTATTATTTTCACCAATTCGGTGTTAATTATATTAATTCAATGTATAATGGCGATATTTCCACAATACCCATAAGCCACCGTCATGGTACGTACCACGGTCATGTCCCCTATTGCCGGATGGCACAGTCACGCACCGGTACCCTGCGGAACCACGGATATCCGACCCCTAGCAAAACTTACCATTTCACACCAAGTATTAGTCACCACGATAATAACCACGAAGAAAACAATACCACGTGTCTGACCCTTATTTCTGAGTCTGACCACGCACGGCAATGACCCTCAATCGATAACATTACCATCTAAAGTAGTACGTACCTTCTTGTCTAGTTTTTGCCCGCGACTGGAACCTTCTGTTTATGATCGAAGTTAATGATACGGAAAAAACGCCGCATTCGGGTAAAAAGTAGTTCTATTGAATGTTGTTAGTTCTACGCTGCCCTAAGCAACTTTTTATGAAATTCTGTAGAGCCTGCGCAGATAAAACAAGTCAAATACACACTTTAGTAATGAAGTGGGGATAGTGGAAATAAGCAGCTATTGCGGCTTTGTATAAGCTACATGTCCTACTACTACAATTCTTGCATAAGCGAAGAAAGTTTCTATTATAATAGTTAATTGGATTTTCTAGAGTCGTAATCCTTGGTGTGGCTCTTTGTTTCTGGGTCAACAGAATTAACCGACAAGTAAGACAAAGATAAAATGGAAGTTGTTTAAAAACTTCCTTATTACTTAATTGCATGAAACAAAATAACGTCACTTAGATAAGTCGTGCTTATTCTCTAACATCTGTGTAGTTGTGATCAGATCTCAACTCACTTTCATTGAAAGTATATTTTCATATCCTATCATCAACATAATCAAGCTTCTTTCAGATCGAGACTGGAGAAAGCTTTGACTCTCCCTGCAATTGCCACTTTACTACCGTGATTAAGCAAAAGGCGACACTGTTAGTATGTTGCACAATGACCTTAAGATTTAGAAAGTGTTAAACAAATCACAAATTCACAATCCGAAATCATCTATTGCTTTATTCTTGTGAAATTGTCTAAGAAGTGTGGTCTAGTAGTTCTCATGTAATACGATATCGATCGCTGTTGCAAGGCTTCAGAGTTACGCTACGGTACGGTGATTCGATCCATCGGCTTGTTGGTCGAAGCCTCCAGTCCCGTTATGTTGGACCGAAGAGATTATCTGGCACTAACGGGATGACGTCCGCTCTGCGAACGCATACACAAATGCACTCGATGCCGCTGCTGCCAACGCACCTAATTATATACGATGTTTCCACAGTGATACAGCCTTATATCACCTATCATGCATCCAATCTTTGTGAAAGCAACAAAACTGTCATTCAGTAAACTATCTTCCCGAACAAGCCAATTTACTACTGATTTAATTTTAGAAAGTTGTTTTCAAAAAGCCATTGTAATTTACCTAATCGTGTACTTTATTTCAAATCGTGACATAAAGTATCACGCTCTGCTACATCTACTTACTGCTAAATGAGTAAGGTCACAGAATACAGAGATTAGTGTAACGTATTATAAGTGGAATATAAGTATTATTGTAAGTATCTAGTTTAATTTAAAAGAAAAGGTAAAATAAGAGCCTAGCTGATACATACGGTTTTATAGAGGAAAACTGCGCAACTCTGTTTTTCCATTAGCACAATTAGCATAACATATCCGCGCGGCAGTTTCAGCCGTAGGGGACCGTGGATTCAATTGATATGACCATGCACAATATGCCCCCGACGATTTAGTCGTTAACCTGCAACTTATTGATACAGCTTGACCTCAATCACCACGACATCTGCATTTTAAATTGGCAATAAATATTTATTAAGATTACGTCTAGCTAGAGCGTCGATTTATGGTTGATCAACATTGTTGTGTAGATATATCCCTGCTTTCCATGATACTGTATGCTGGCGCTGTGTAACGTACACTAGGTATATTTGTTTTTATACTAAGTGATGTACATAGTACATATGTGTCTGTCTGGCAGGTCGTGTAAGTAGCAAGTCATCAGTTGTTATGTGCTACATCCATATATCATCAACATCATTCATCATTAGTGATTATTCGTTCTTTTCGACTCATAATCATGCTTTTCTCTGTCCCATTTTCTTGTATTTTTTCAAATAGATTATTTAAATAATCATCCTGTTCAACTTGTCTGTCATAATTAGATGTGTACTTACATGTTTTGTAGAATTTTGTGAAACACATTCAGTCTGCACATAATCATAACAAATTCTGTTACGCGAGGCAGCTGAAATTCTTTTCTAAGTATTATCTCTGGCAGTTTTGTAATAAAATTCTTGTGTAACATGTAAAAAGTATGCGGAAATGCGTCCGTTCGTTCCATGTCGGTGAATTTGATCTCGTTGTTTTTGCGCGTATCGGTTTGACGTATCTCATAATATCGTTTACATTGTGTGCTATTTTTCTTTCTTTTTATCGAATAAATATCGCTCTTACATCAGTAACCTAATTCATTATCTTTAGCCAATCTTTAGCAGATATACGCGCTGTTTAAGATTTTAGATCCTTTCAAGAACAACCTAACCCATTATTCTATTAACTAATTTGCATACCTATTCATTGTAAATGTCAGCATTGAAAACTACTTCGTATTCCCCTAAGATTATTTTATCAAGACACCGTACCTCTTGATCAAAATATAAGAGAGCTTAGCATCATTATTAAAATCATTATATAGATTTGATATTCTGTTAAGCCAATATAATATGCTGTAGTGGTATTATGGTTACCTATGGTTCAAAAATAACCGAATGCAATGAGATTTTCATTGCCAACGTTACATTCACCGGTTCGGAAGACAGTATGAGTAGCATGACCGACTTCAAATAGAAACCAGTTTTGCTTAAAGTGTATTCGATGTGGGTTAACCTTGGCATTGACGATCAGCGATGACTAATACATACAATATACTTACACTGCTACTTTTTTCTTCTAACCCGTACATAGAGTTACGTAAAGAATGCTTGGAAGTCGTTGCGTGGAGTCGTTTTTATTAACCATCGGTTTTGTTACGTGAATTATGAGACTTAAACGTCTGCGTGCGTCTGTCGCTGTTAGAAATGTCTATGATATGTGTTATTTTATTATGAACCACATAGTTTAAGCTTAGATTATTGAATACCACATTTTCTCTTAAAGTTATGTACTCATTGTTTTGCTTTATGTCTTACAAAGTCACGTTTATGTGTACACAACTACATACCTACTATATGTTGTGATATTTGGTATTAATCTATTTTATTAATTATCCGGTTAAATCGTACCGCATTTTGCTGTTAAAAGTCACAGATAAATACATACCTCATGGCATCTTATGGTAATGTATGTAATACAACAAAGATTCTACCGACAGGTGTTCAATAATAAAGACACCTACACTGCCAACTTGTTCAAGTTACTGCAATGCTTTGCGTTCGTTGCCTCTGACGTAACTACGTGAGATAGGCTATGGCGTTTTCTTATTATTTAGTTTGCTCTGACCACGCTCTACCATACCAGAAGGTAGATTATCGCAGAACCAGATTTAAAATATCGACAAGGTTAAGGACCCCGATTAAACTATCTTACAAACAGTTTAGATTACTTTAACGTCTCTACTGTGAATTAATGTACTTACTCACATGTAAAATTACGATGATAAACTTACAAACATTTCGGCACTTTTTAACTAAGTATAAAAAGCGCTCATAAAGTAACACGTTGTAATCGTAAATTATTTTTTGTGTCAAGAAGTGCTGTGAGTAATATTTAGATAGAAGTATTGAGGCAAATTTTTCATTGTGTCTGAGCCGAGATTAGATAAGATAAAAGATTGGTTGTTTGTTTGTTGTATCGTTTGAATCGTATCTAATGATTGAATTGGCTTTTACCTTGAGGATTTGACAATTGAAAATGCTTTGACTGCTTTAAATAAAACACTAGTAAACACGAGTTCAGCGTAATAAAGCAGCTTAAATTGTGGCACTACGTTTGTGCGAATCATTCGACCCCGGAGGTCGGTAATTCCAATTTAGTTTTGATCAGAGATTAGTTGAGTCATGTCTTCAACCATTTCAGACAACCTTTGTAATGGTCATTTAATTCTATTTTAGTCGCATATGTTTGAATCACATCACTTAAAGTTGTTAAATATTTCAGACTCTGATATCAAACCCCCTTACTTATAAACGATGACTAAGTTTATGTAACGTTTGTCAGTGTCTGTTAACTTTGAAACTTCATGTCACAGTAAAACTAAAAGACAAACGTTACATAAACTTAGTCATCGTTTATAAGTAAGGGGGTTTGTGATTAAATCCGTTGTGGTTGTAGGTTTTGAATGCAAATAAGTACAACCTTTCCAAACGTATCATCTACTAATATTTACATATGTAAGTACCTACCTAATGTGTACACATCTGCTGTTATTTTTTGATGACTCATATGCATAGCTTGTATTAATCGTGTATTCTACTATCTTAGCTACACCAAACCGTTTAAGACGTTAAGAGAGAGAAAGATAGCTACGGCCTCATAACGAGAGAGACTATAGGCTGAATAGGTACCTAATGTAAATTACTAGTAGATAGATCAATCATAATAAACCAAAAATATATTATCCGAAATGACACAGAATTTAGCTAGTGCGGTCAATTTTCCCAAATTGGCACAAACAATAATGAGGTCAACTATAATGTTATGTTGAAGCTCTACCCGACGAAACTAATGCCATCATCATTTTAGTTTATTTTGGACTTTATCTCCAAGGAATAACGTTACTATTTCCACCAGCAATGGGTTCGCAAAGCTCCCAACTTTATGGTTCAAGAATCCATTGTCCGTAATAGTGTAAAGATGTCAGAAGGTCATTGGCATGATGGATGTTCGTTAGAACGTTGATTTTGTGAAATGTTTGACTGGCTTACTTTTACTCGACCTTATTTAAGAAAATTCTGTAGTAGAGGCTTGATCTCCATTATCATTTTCCTACTTACAAAGTTAGACAAGTTAGGCGGCAGATTGGGAAGATCCAAGAAGTGCTGGCTTGACGTCGTAAGATCGGATATGCGTGCAAATGGCCTCACAACACGGGATGCCGAAGATCGTGCGAAGTGAAGAAGTAAAAAGGAAAGCGGACCCCGGGCTCTCGAGAGGGACCGGGAACATCGCTCGGATAATGATGATGACAAAGTTAGACAAGTGCCTCTACGCAGAAATGCCACTAGGCCCCTAATCAGAACGCCAGGCCAAGGTGGTGATATTTCATTTATATTTTCCTTCATCAATAAAGCAACTCACTGAAATAAAGTGAAATCGCAACGTTGAAGGTTAGGAATAATCCTGACTTAACTAAACTCTCACACATAACGTACGCCAAGGCCAATCATAATTACTCGGAGCATGTCGGTGAACATGCAACTGATACTCTTAGATGAAAACAAAAAGCAGCAGATATGTTACCTAGTCTCAAAAAATGAGTCGATAAAACTGCGTCTAGCTGACGCACTAGCCTCAGTCGTATGTCGAACCGTTGCCGCGTGAGTACGTGTTGTCACACTGCGATTATCTTTTTGAAATCCATAAGAATGTCTTTTTGCTTATTTACAAATGCCTGAATCATTCTCAAAGACGAATGTTTTTAAATACAATAATTTTATGAAAATGCATATAGCTGTTTATAGCTCATTTTTCGAATACGCAATGTTAGAATATACCGTATCTACTATTTTTGTTTTAATCTAAGCTGATACTGTGGATTCGGGTCATTGTTTACATTACAATATGAACTCTGTCTCACACACTGTTTTGCTCATTGTTAGACGAATTAAATACTGGTTCTCAGAATTTAAGAATTCACGAATGCACTTCTATACAATTTCGTAACGTAAATTTAAGACAGCCGGTTGTCAGGCAATTTATCTAGAAACTCCATTCTAGGCTGTAAATCGGACGTGAAAATTAAGTCTTGGTCAGACAGTGTGTAAAACTGTTACATGACTACTTATTAAAACTATTAACGGATATTAAATTGCAGTGGATCAAAATTTATCCTGCATGGTCGGTCGTACTGCTAAATTAATAGGTTATGGTTTCATTCGCGTAATTTCAAGTAACGCGAAAATTAAAAAAAGAAACCCTTTCTTTACGGATGCCTATGTCATATAAAGAACACACTCTCCAAATTTCAGCTCTCTCCTATCATCGGTTTAGTCTGTGCGATGATCCATCAGTCACGACAAAGCATTTTATCTCATTTTAAAGTTAGTTGGAATATTATCGGAAATATTCGGTGTTCTGAGAATTCCTTCTTTTAAGCCTGACTCAGTACCTTTATAGAGCTTGATCGTTCGTTGTGTTAAAACAGTTGTTGTTTCCTTATCTACTCATAGAATTATGGACTTAATTTATTTACCTTCTGAGCTTTTGTCTCCGTCCAAAACTATTAACAATCATATTGCACCAATAGCTATTATTAATCGATAACTTTTGATAAGATTACGAGTTCTGGAAAACGTCGGCATCGTTTTTAATCGATATTTTAATGATATGGTTCCAATTCACAAGTACTTAGTTCATTTAGAAGTGGTGAATTAAATGCAGTCTTAAAATTTGTTGTGGCATTAACGAATTGAAATTACAGGCGAATTTGCCATATGATCTTTTTCTAAATTGTGAGGTGTGTATGCTCTTCTCCTAATCCATAAAGTCCATTTCTTCTTGCGAGGTCTACTTGTTAGCAGAAGTATTACTAACTACTAGTAATATTGTCTATTTTTTATCTATAGAATTAAGTTTATCGATAAGCGATATCCAAAATTTTTTTTTTTAAATTTAAATTCATATAACTTGTCAAGTCGCCTTTGTATTGATGTTTCTTGCTCTACCTATAGACTTGCATACATCGTATTGCTTGATTACGAATTACGATTCATCCTTCGACCTTTCAAAGTCAATGAGTTGGTTTAAAGGGCTTTAGCAAGTCCTTCCATTTATCGTCTATCAATCCCTTTGTTTTGATTATTTTGTGCAATTGTGTAAGTACATGAATGATTCGCTTAGTTTCTCTGGTTCCTCTCGTTGGGCTCAGTAATTTGCATCCGTTTATTTACGCCAGTGGTTGTTACTCATACATTTTGCGCTTTCGTTTTGTGTTTTGTGTAATTTTGTGCGTTCGAAACTGTTATTTGTGCTAGTGAATTTGGTGAACGATGCTTATTTGTTGAATGGTATCACATCTTTGTTGATGTTCGTCTGCTATTATTTACAAATAAGAGTTTGACCGCTATCTGATGTTTTAAGTAATGTGAAGTGGTAGGTACCTACTGTCTAATGCACTCGTGGTTTTACCTGCGTAAGTCCGGATCCCGCGGAAATAACGGGATTTAAAATAACTTATGTGTTATTCTTGATCATCAGCAACCTATACTATACGTTTCATCGCAATCGATTCAGTAGTTTTGGCGTTTTGAATAAGTAACAAACATATCCACATTCTTACAAATTCACGTTTTTATTATTAGTAGGATATTATACAAGATAACAAGAAACACAGACTTTAATTAATCTATTTTTAGTACCTAGGTACTTACTGTTATTCATAAAAAAAATATTGATGTACCTATCTTTAAAAGCTTTTTCTTGGTTTTTATTGTAGGAAAGTTATGAATCTGACGTCCGTAATTTATCAAGTATATAAAATAGAATACTAATCAATAGCTACCTATGTAATTGGTAATAGATCCATTATAATGAATTCAGTCTTCATTTATTTAAATTAAAATACCTTCATGGAAATAAATCGCTTGACCATCTGGAGATTATGCTGTTTTTTCAGTAGCTAAATCATTGTAATGTTTTGCAATAACTTTTTGTTAGACTGTTAAAGGTCGATTGTGCTTAATAATAGGAGGTATAAATAATTGCTAATAGTTCAACTTAAACAGTGCAATTAAAACCAATTACGAATCGATTACTTTCCTCTAAACCGGTTCGTAGTAAGGGCGAAGGTAACGTTGTGCGTCGAAACCGTCAATGATAATCATGGTGACGTTTGCTAACCGATATTTGCGTGCTAAGGCTACGTTTATAGTAATCCAGGTAATCCGACTACTCGCAGTAACCGGAAAATTGCGAGTAGTCGCATGCAGACTCGTATACAGACCCTGTACGAGTCTTTGGGGATGTAACGTCAGGAGTCCTTTACACAGTGCAACCTGCTCTCTAGCCAATAGACTGCTAATCAAACACCTGTAGCTCGGCTCCCCTTAGTTGTCTGCACAATACATTGTACTCGCACGTACACTTTACTCGTATCGTCAATGATGTTACGTCCAAACAGTGCGAACTACTGCGGTGCAGCTACTCGGCAGGCTTGACTCGTACGCAGCTTGCACTATTAGTCAGGACACAAGGGAAGTTACGCGTTCTTTAGTACATAGCAGTACATAGCAACTCAATGACACGCACATATACATTCCTAATAACGGAAACACAGTCCTTACAGTCCTGAAAATTGGCAGAATTATTTCGAAATTTAACGTTAATAGCAGCCTGACAGATTCTTCGGACAAACCCCGAATCTGGCCTTTTATAGACGGCCGGCGGTACGCCAGGAGCGATGCTGAAATTGTTTTAAGAGGAGTATCAACGTCAACGACCTTGAAACTGAAAATCCCTGTCGGGCTCATCGAAAATTGTTGATTATTTCATAACGGAATGTTGTAGAACTTTTTTTTGTGCACAGATTGTAGGTGACATTATTTCCTACATTTTGGTGTAGTTTTAAGACAAGAACCTCCTATTGGTGCAAAGCCTATCCAAATTTTAGACAAAAAATGTCTGATTTGGCTAAAATGTCGATAGGCTTCAATACGTTTCGACATATTTGTATGCAAACTGCACTAAAATATCGGAAACAATGTCGCCTACAATCTGTACACAAAAAAAAGTTCTACGACATTCCGTCATGAAATAATCAACAATTTTTGATGCGCCCGACATGGATTTTCAGTTTTTCAGAATAGGGCCCTTAAGCGGTCAGATGCAAAGTCAGCACGATTCGTTGGTCAAGTTAACTTTTTACTGGTGCTCTAAGGTCTCCGTCACACTATGATGACAATATTTTATCAATCCATTTATCTTGTCGTACTTTACTTTAAGATTTATGTCAACTTTCACATCTTTTTTGTTATTTTTTTTAGAAAAACTCGTTGTCATTAAATGGTTCTCGCTTTCTAACTAGAACTGCAAAAACTTGATATTTTTTATTTTTCGTTTTCGTTTTAACCTCCTATTGATTTATGGCGGTTATTTTTGTTCTTGTTTTTTTTTGTGAGTACTATTTTATGCTAAATCATGCAGAATTTGTAGACTGGACGCTTATGTAACTTCTTATTTGGAATAACAGAACATTCAAAGTAGTAGAAAATCTATTTTGACACCTAAAATTATCATAAAAACAAAATTCTTATTGAACCTATGTAGGTAGCAGGTAATTAGGTACTATGTAAGCATCCCCAACCCCATGTTTAAATTAATTTGGTAATCATTTTAACGGTTTTATAGTCCTATTAAACTAGAAAAGGATGAAGCAGTCAGCGCCTCCTTTTCGAGCTATTGCTGTTCTCGTAATATGAGATTCCGGCGGCATTACTTATCTGTACTATTATCTATATCTTTAAAATGCTTTGTCCTGACTGACTGACTAATACGTCAACACACAGCTTAAACGGCTGACAGTAGAGACCTGACATTTGGAGATGTGTTCTTAATCTTATGATGCAGGCATCGGATAAGAATGGGTTATTCGAAATACCTAAGGGATCGAGATTTACGCGTTGAAAACCGCGGAACCCATCTAGTCTTTAATCCTTCTCATCCGAGCGATGTCCCCGGTTTCATCCCTCTCGGGAGCACGGGGTCCGCTAAACCCCAAATGTTTTTTTTATTTGGGGTCGACGCAGTCGGTCAGTCATCATTGACCTTCTGCAATTAAATTTAGATCAAGCAGCAAGATCCGCCACCGCGCGGGGAGAACTTAAGGTTTACTAATCTCCCTCAGATCCTTTAGTCGCCTTTTACAACACCCACGGGAAGAGATGGGATAACCCTATGGGGCTATCTATACGGCAATAACTGTAACTAAAAAGAAAACATATAAACCACGCAACATTTCCTTAACTTTTACATCACAAGATAGCGACACAAAACGATAGTGATCAAAACATTTTGTAACACAAGCGCGTTCAACAGAGTAACACATTCAGCTCACGCTTACCCAGTTTTACGCTATTTTTTGTTTCCGCCAACCCGTTACCGGAACAACGACATTATAATTGAGTTACAAGCTTATGTAACACACGAGAGTGTAACATTACGCCTGTTTGCCACGAAAGTGAGTTAATTGTATACAGCCTCGAATGAAGACAGCCAGAAGGATCATGGCCTCTTAATTATTACCTACATAATTATGTCATTATGGTTTATTAGTGTTGCGTTGCGATGTTACACTTTGTTTACAAATATTCGTATTTAAATTCGAATCAAATCAAAATACGTTTATTAATTTGGATATTATTCTAAGATATCTCTTAGAAATGTCAGTTATTATATCAAATCTACTGTCTTCGGAATGAGAAGAAGACACAAGAACTCATGGGCCTTATTTATTACAAGATTCTAGGTCAAGCCGTTACGAAGTTGCATACAAACGTGCAATTTCCAAAAATCGGTTCTTAGTGCTCACTTTCAACCCCTAAAAAACCTTTGTTCCAAATTTCAAGTCTCTACGCCCAGCCGTTTAGCCTGTACGTTGTCCATCAGTCAGTGAGTTACACTTGCGTTTAATTAAGTATGATGATGATGATGATTGAACAATAGTGGAACTGGAGCAATAATCTATACTATCTATACAAATTAGTAATAAATTAAAGTGTAAAAGAATCGAAGAAAGCATTGCCGTCCAGAGAACTACGTGACAATATTATTATCCGTCTTATCATTACGTAGATATAGGTATATGTGTTGCATGCATTGCACTGATGCAACATAATACCTAGGAATTAGGAATATTTTGAAAACAATTTGACTTTTTCACCTACGAAAAATAATATTGCTTACTCTCTTTTGTCCAGTTTTTTTTATTGATTTATCAAATTAACGAAATTTACTTTTCTATAGCATCTAATCTTATCTCGTTCTTTAGTAAGTCGATGACTTTACTTTAAAAAGGTTAGGTTACTGACCGGATTATTTATTTATTCGTTCACATTAAATCATCCATTTTAAAATTAACATAAAGTGTTTTGTTGTGGTCGATAGGCTTTGCTAATCAATCTCTAGGAAACATTTTATTTTTGCCACTAAAGACGACAGATCGGAACTTGTTCCTCTGCCGTCTTCCTATCTTCACTCGTGAGTGGTGACCAACAAGTCAAGAATGAACATGTACCTATTATCTTCTTTGAATGCTTTCTGTACTGTATCTAAGCCGGCTTCGTCACTTTCCGCCTGATCATATACAGGATGTTTCGACGAGGGGATATTAAGCCGAAAGGGGGTTGTTCTAGAGGTATAGGCGAACAACTTTTATTCTACGATTTTTGGAAATTCGAACTTTTTTTTCGAAAATTTTAAAGTTGTATCACTAAAAAAAACAGCTGTTTTTGTAAAAAAAAAAGGCAATTAATGTTTAGATTGCAGTGATCCAAACTAAATAAAAGGGCACCTTAAGGCCAATGACCTAAAACTCTAAAAAACAGCTGATTTTCATGCAAACTTTAAACTCAAAATTTTCGAAAACTACTTCCAATTTCCAAAACTTGTAGAACAAAAGTTGTTCGTCTAGACCTCTAGAACAACCCCCTTTCGGTTTAATACCCCCTCGTCGAAACACCCTGTATAGTGGCCAAACGAAATCGTTTGGCCACTATCAGGTATAACGTCACCAGCACTCTCGGTGGATTTTTGCTATGGTGTGCCGCGCCGGTGACTACGTTCCTTCATCTCCTCCGTCTGACATCATGTTACTTAGGTCTCTATCTTGGTCTTAACTACAAAGGGCACACCAGTAAAATTATTCAATTCCTTTTTAATCACAAACCTACGTCTAATTTTCAACTAAAATCAATTTATTTCCAAATCTTTGCGTATAACTGAGTCAATATTTTAATACATAGTATAAAACTATATTCCTTAGGTCCTTTTCATCGTGTTGTGATGAAATAATACATTTTACGATAAATCATCGTTTTTTTTTTCATACAATTCTATCCCACTCACTCCTATGCCACCAAAAAAGGACAGTTGATTATCTGTACTAATATATACTTATACTAATATTATAAAGCGGAAGAGTTTGTTTGTTTGAACGCGCTAATCTCAGGAACCACTGGTCCGATTTTAAAAATTCTTTCGGTGTTGGATAGTCCATTTATTGAGGAAGGCTATAGGCTACTTTGATCCCGATATTCCTACGGGATCGGGACTTACGCGGGTGAAACCGCGGGAATCTGCTAGTCATCTATATATCCCCGTCTTAACCATTATTCATCGTTTGATTCCAGTAAACAATGACGATCGACAAGCAGTTAATATGGGTACGCGACCCGGTGGAGGGGTTCGTGCAAGCCCGCCTGCACGAGCTCATGGGAGAAGAGGCGGACGTCTTCCCCCTGGACAACAAGCATCCTCGACGTGTCTGCAGCTTCGAAGACATCTTCCCGGCTGGAGATCCTGCTAAGGACGTCGATGATAACTGTAATTATATCTTCTTATGCCAAACGGATTAGCTCTTTGAAGTGGCAGTGGGCAGGACATATAGCACGGAGAGCAGATGGTCGTTGGGGCCGAAAAGTTCTCGAAGGAGACCGCGGATCGGAAAGCGCAGCTTTGGACGTCCACCAACGAGATGGACGGACGACTTGGTTAAGGCCGCGGGTTCACGGTGGATGCAGGCCGCTTATAACTGAAGCATCTGGAGATCTATGAGGGAGGCTTATGTCCAGCAGTGGACTTTTTACAGCTTATGCTTCTAGGGACAAGTATTTATTTAAGGTTCTGGGTGTATATTCATTCATATTTATATTTATGTACCTACTTACAAAAAACGTAATATAAGTTTATGCATTATATTATCTGTTGTGACGTACCTATAGTAGAAGCCTAGTTTTGGGCTAGATTACGTTGTGTGCAAGGTCCTGCACTATTAATTTATTATTGTTTATTAAAAACTAGACTTAGTGGGAAATTAATTATTTAATTTTCAGGTGAACTCATGTTCCTGAATGAAGCGACACTGCTGAACAACATTCTGATTCGATATAAGAAGAATAAGATTTACGTAAGTACATCCTATATCACTACACACTAATATTATATGAATCCGAAAGTTTGTTCGTTTGTTTGTTTCCTCTTCACGGTCAAACGGCTCAACCGATTTGGATGAAAATTTGCATTGGAATAGTTGAAGTAATGAAGAGTAACATTGTTACACAACGTAACAGTTCGCGGTTGAAAACGCGGGGCGCAGCTGGTTTATCATATTTATGATACCGAAAAACTTAAGTAGAGTATAGTCAGGTAATGGCTATTGCCTAAGAACAAAGGACATTTTTTTAGGTAGTCACTAAACTGCCGCTTCTATTGCCGCTGTAACAACAAATACAATAACAACAGAATAAAATAAATATTTGAGCCAGGTTCCCATGCAACAAACTTGAGTTTTTTGTGATAATAGTACGGAACCCTTCGTGCGCGAGTCCGACTCGCACTTGGCTGGTGTCTTGTGCATTGTTCGTGCAATATCGTCAACATTTGTACAGCCAATATAAAACTAATACATAAAACTGTAAATAAACTAGCATTGATTATGACTCACAGCAGTCTCACAGAATATACAAACAAAAGGTAATTTCACCTTGAAATGTGGGCTGTAGTAGGTACCTATACTTTTTCCATTGGTAGGTATATCGATTAGAATAATGTGTTCTCATTTACTTAGACGTACCTTGGCCTTTCTTGTTAATGCTAGTTGTGTACCGCGGTTTCAACCGCACGAATCGGGATCTCTTAGGAATTTCCAAAAAACCTTTCTTAGCGAATGACCATCATCTAAATATGCCATTTTAGTTTTTGTCAAAATCGAGGACGCAACTCCTTTCAGCATTTTTCGCTATCTATCATAGATTAGGACATCCCCTGATGGGTGGTTTGAAAGGTTTACCCTGTATAATGGAGCCGACCTTATATTAGAACAAGACGTTAGCCTGTACCCATACCATGAGTTGATACGTTACGTAAATACGTATTCTATAACAGTTTGGGCATGTCCACAACGCAAAATATCGGCTCGCCCAGCGACATTCGCGGTGCAGCAAGGAACAGGTTACTTATCAACTCGTGGTAAGGGTACTGCACTCACCTAGCCGTTATTAAAAAAACTCCCATAGAATAAAGTGTTTTTGTTTCAACAGACATACGTAGCCAATATCTTGCTAGCAGTGAACCCGTACGAGGACATTAAGGACATGTACTCATCGAACACTATCAAGAAATATCAGGGGAAGTCTTTAGGAGAACTGCCGCCCCATGTATTTGCCATTGGTACGTTGTTTTTTGGATTATTGATTTCAGACAGTAGATAGATGCTTTTTAAAAAAAATGCTTTCAAAAATTTTAGTACCCGGCGGGATGCGAACCCGAATAGAGTTGATAGATGTTAAAAATACTTGTGTACATTCAAAAATAAAACTTTTGTTAGTCTAGCTAGACTTGGTTAGGGCAAAGCAACAATGCTTACTTATACAGTTTTAAAGTTGTAGTTAGAGACACAAATATTGTATAACTATTCATGCTTTATTCATCATATGTATAATGTAAGAATGTTATGTTGTATTAGTATTGATCAATAGTCTAGTATATTGATCAATACTAACATAAATCATAGAATATATATCTATGATTTATGTTAGTATTAAATCATACTTAGTCTATTTATAAAAAATCTAGATTTATGTTTCGTCAAAATAATTATGGTCTGGTCTAAGAAATACTTACAAATATTATTTAAAAATGGCTATTTACCATGATAACATAATATATTGTTTTTTACGGAGCTCTATATTACGCCAGTAGAATTTTAACAAAGTTAAACATGGTAAAAAAACCCTATTTTTTTTAATATTAAGTATTTGAAAGTATTTTATAGTTTTCCTAAAAGATGATGCTCCATGTCATTTTGTAAAATAGTGTGTCATTTTCATTTAAAACAATGTTTTGTAGATGAAAAATCAAAGAAGTAATTTTTCATGGCTACAAAAAGTAAGGCTAAATTACCTTGAGTTCGAAGCAAGAGCGAGATGTACTTATATCATTATAAGTGAGAGCGAAAGAGACAGCTCTTAAATTTTAATGTTAAATTTGTTCACCATCTTGATAGAACAAGTCGTTTCAACGGTTAAATTTGTCTGTTTTCAGCCGACAAGTCTTTCCGTGACATGAAGTCTCTGAAGCAATCGCAGTCGATCATCGTGTCGGGCGAGTCCGGCGCGGGCAAGACCGAGTCTACGAAGTACATACTCAAGTACTTGTGCGACTTGTGGGCCAAGGGCGCCGGCCCCGTTGAGCAGAAGATCTTGGACGGTGAGATAGATACATTATTTAATAATTAGCCCGTTAATCTGCAGGGCAAGGGCTCTTGCGTCCTAAAATCACGCCCAATGGCCCAATTATAAGGCTACGGAAAACTCCCATCGAAACCTATAACCCTGGAGTCTTAAAGTCTACAGTGAATAGATTTCTTCTAAATAAGCATGTTACACCATCAACCTCATCATGGATTCCCATCGGGTGAGATGAGGTCAAAAATGCTAGCCAATCTAAGTCAATAGAAGATTGTAGGTATATCTAGCGGAGAAAAGAATATTTATCCGGCGAGAGTGTTTTTTGAATCTAGAGAGGAGTGAAGGATTTTAGAGCAGAAACCCGAGCGTAGCGTAATTTTTAATAAGATACCTGAGCGAATCTAGGCAAAACGGTTTTGCCTGCGTGTTATTAACAGCAGTAGCAAAGCGCAAGTTCAAGAATAGCTCGGTTCGAATAAGTGGGGTAAAAAAACCTTAACCCTGTACTGTATGTATATATTAAATTGTCTCCAGCGAACCCAATCCTCGAAGCGTTCGGCAACGCTAAAACAACCCGCAACAACAACTCGTCCCGTTTCGGCAAGTTCATGGAGGTCCATTTCAGCAGCAAGTACCAGGTGGTGGGCGGACACATCTCGCACTATCTGCTCGAGAAGTCCAGGATCTGCACGCAGAGCGCCGAGGAGAGGAACTACCATGTCTTCTATCTGCTCTGTGCGGGGGCTTCGCAGGAACTGAGGAACGCTCTTGCTATCACTAAACCTGATGATTATTTGGTAAGTTTTTTTAGGGACAAGTTTACTTAAGACTTACAACAACAACTGCAGCAACTGAACTACATATACAGGATTTCCAGGATTTGATCTTTATCAGCAACACTATCAATCGATACAATAATACAATAAAAAAAGACAAGGTTCGATTCCTGGCTAGGGTAATGAATTTTTCAAAAATCTATAAATGCCATTTTACTTTTTGTCAAAATCGGGGACGCAGCTCCTTTCAGCATTTTTCACTAGCACTTATGGTTTAGGATATCCCCCTGAAGGCCCGTTTAAATGGTTCACCCTGTATATAGCGTCCATGGTCAAAATTTAGGCATTTTGATGAATTTTGGTAATTGAGATAGATGGGACATTTGAGAAGGACATAGTATACTTTTGATCTCGATATTCTTGCGGGAACGGGACTCATGTGGCCCAACTAGTTTCCAATAATTCCTTCATATGATGCTCGCTTACGACCCTTACGAACCCTACGCTATATGCCAAATTATAAATATTTAACCACATACACTTTTCCTTTTTATATTTTTTATTTTTAACGTTTTGTCTTACAGTACTTGAAAAACGGCTGCACCCAATACTTCACAACGGCCGCCTCTGAAAAGAAACTGAGCGCTAACCGACTGAGCAAACAGCAACAGAGCAAGGGGGGGCTAAGGGACCCTATATTGGATGACGTTGAAGACTTTGATAGGCTACGACAGGTTAGATTTGATATTTATTATTTCTGAAACTGAAACTACACGTTTTGAAACATGTCTACATCAAAATGAAGGAAACAATGCTACCTACAATCCATACACAAAAATTGAATAACATTTCGTCATGAAATAATCAACAATATATACCCCTTTATTGCATTGCTTTACCATTTTTCAACGACGTTCCAAAAAAGCGCAAAAGGAGGAAATTAGTTTAATTTCACATTAGCATCGCGATAACCGATAAACAAAATTAAAGGAGGAAAATATTTAAATAACACACAAATATTATTAAATAACGGAGTATTTACTACTAGCAGTGCCCGCGACTTCGTCCGCGTAGAAAAGTGACTTTCAGGATTTGTTTATTTATTTCTTCTCATCTGAGCGATGTTCCCGGTTGCATCCCTCTCGGGAGCCCGGGGTCCGATAAACCCCAAATTGTTTTTTTTTATTTGGGGTCGGCGCAGACGGTTAGTCATCATTGACCATACCTGCTGCAATTAGATTTGGTAATGTTTTACGGCCGGCCGCCTGCCTGACACCAACCCTCTTAGGGATCAAGCAGTTTATCCGCCACCGCGCGGGAAGTACTTAAGGTTAGCTAATCTCCCTCAGATCCCTTAGTCGCCTTTACGACACCCACGGGATGAGATGGGGTAACCCTATTCTATGCCGGGGCTACACAGCTAATGTCGGGGCTACACGGCTAGATTTGTTTGTTTATTATTTTGTACTTATAACATCTGTACAAAAATTATATAATACAAAATCCAATTAGATACGGAAATTGACAACAATAACTAAAAAAGACGTTTGTTGTATGGGAGCCCCTCTTAAATTTTTGTTTCATTTTGTTTTTCGTATTTGTTGTTGTAGCGGCTACCGAAATACATCTTCTGTGAAAATGTCAACCGTCTAGCTATAACGGTTCATGAGATACAGCCTGGTGACAGACGGACAGACGGACAGAGGGACAGACAGACAGACAGACAGCGAAGACTCAGTAATAGGGTTTCGTTTTTACCCTTTGGGTACGGAACCCTAAAAAAGAAGTATTAAAAAGTATCGCTGAGCACAACCGCTTTGCAAGGAGCCGACCGCGCTCATACGTGCGCGCGCAATACTTAATACTTATTTGGTTGCAACATACTTACATTTTTAATATCGCGATATCTTTTGAATGAAATGTCCGAATTAAATAATTCAAAAGGTCCTAGAAAGGTATTGAATTCGTCTTGAATATAAAGTAATTTATTTTGATAAGGATTAATACCAAGGTACAAAATAAAAGGTTATTAAAGCGACGGCATTTTAAT
This sequence comes from Idaea biselata, assembly GCA_958496205.1. Taxonomy (NCBI): domain Eukaryota; kingdom Metazoa; phylum Arthropoda; class Insecta; order Lepidoptera; family Geometridae; genus Idaea; species Idaea biselata. The sequence continues at coordinate 23,539,736 of OY292398.1, read as the reverse complement.
TATTTACAAAAATTACAAAAACACTTATTGTGAGATAACTACAATATAGTTAGACATATGGTGTCGCGATGTATTTTGTAGACAATTACATGTTCTACAAAGTTGTAGTACATAGTTTTGTTCTATATCCAATAGTTTTCGCAGCGCACGCGCCGTAAGGAATTTTTTGGTATTTTTTTTCACACCTTGTGTTACATTATTGAACTTTTAGTAAGGATCCCTATTTTTTTTTGAAAATATAATATAGCCTATAGCCATCCTCAATAAATGGACTATCTAACACCGAAAGAATTTTTCAAATCGGACCAGTGGTTCCTGAGATTAGCGCGTTCAAACAAACAAACAAACTCTTCCGCTTTATAATATTAGTATAGATGTTTAAATTTGCATTTTTCGATTTTTTTTTATTTGTATTGAAAACAACCATGTAAGTATAACAAATTTATCTCACCCACAGGCACTAAACCGAGTAGGACTAACGGAACAAGAAATCCTATCAGTATTCTCCGTCGTAGCCGCGGTGCTCCACCTGGGCAACATCCAGTTCGAAGAAGAAGCCACGACGCGCGGCGGCTGCGGCGTCGCCAAGGACACGGAGCCCGCGCTGCAGCACGCCGCCAGGCTGCTGGGCGTGGATCCTCAGGAGTTGCGGATGGCGCTCGTGTCCAGGCTCATGCAGAGCGCTAGGGGAGGCGTTAAGGGAACTGCTATCATGTAAGTTAGGTTCAAACCTCATACAGCACTCATATACATATGTAAAGAAGAGGCCACGACGCGCGGCGGCTGCGGCGTCGCCAAGGACACGGAGCCCGCGCTGCAGCACGCCGCCAGGCTGCTGGGCGTGGATCCTCAGGAGTTGCGGATGGCGCTCGTGTCCAGGCTCATGCAGAGCGCTAGGGGAGGCGTTAAGGGAACTGCTATCATGTAAGTTAGGTTCAAACCTCATACAGCACTCATATACATATGTAAAGAAGAGGCCACGACGCGCGGCGGCTGCGGCGTCGCCAAGGACACGGAGCCCGCGCTGCAGCACGCCGCCAGGCTGCTGGGCGTGGATCCTCAGGAGTTGCGGATGGCGCTCGTGTCCAGGCTCATGCAGAGCGCTAGGGGAGGCGTTAAGGGAACTGCTATCATGTAAGTTAGGTTCAAACCTCATACAGCACTCATATACATATGTAAAGAAGAGGCCACGACGCGCGGCGGCTGCGGCGTCGCCAAGGACACGGAGCCCGCGCTGCAGCACGCCGCCAGGCTGCTGGGCGTGGATCCTCAGGAGTTGCGGATGGCGCTCGTGTCCAGGCTCATGCAGAGCGCTAGGGGAGGCGTTAAGGGAACTGCTATCATGTAAGTTAGGTTCAAACCTCATACAGCACTCATATACATATGTAAAGAAGAGGCCACGACGCGCGGCGGCGGCGGTGCCGCCAAAGACACGGAGCCCGCGCTGCAGCACGCAGCTAGGTTGTTGGGGGTGGATCCTCAGGAGTTGCGGATGGCGCTGGTGTCCAGGCTGATGCAGAGTGGTAGGGGAGGCGTTAAGGGAACTGCTATCATGTAAGTTAGGTTCAAACCTCATACAGCACTCATATACATATGTAAAGAAGAGGCCACGACGCGCGGCGGCTGCGGCGTCGCCAAGGATACGGAGCCCGCGCTGCAGCACGCCGCCAGGCTGTTAGGCGTGGATCCTCAGGAGTTGCGGATGGCGCTTGTGTCCAGGCTCATGCAGAGCGCTAGGGGAGGCGTTAAGGGAACTGCTATCATGTAAGTTAGGTTCAAACCTCATACAGCACTCATATACATATGTAAAGAAGAGGCCACGACGCGCGGCGGCTGCGGTGTCGCCAAGGACACGGAGCCCGCGCTGCAGCACGCCGCCAGGCTGTTAGGCGTGGATCCTCAGGAGTTGCGGATGGCGCTCGTGTCCAGGCTCATGCAGAGCGCTAGGGGAGGCGTTAAGGGAACTGCTATCATGTAAGTTAGGTTCAAACCTCATACAGCACTCATATACATATGTAAAGAAGAGGCCACGACGCGCGGCGGCTGCGGCGTCGCCAAGGATACGGAGCCCGCGTTGCAGCACGCCGCCAGGCTGTTAGGCGTGGATCCTCAGGAGTTGCGGATGGCGCTTGTGTCCAGGCTCATGCAGAGCGCTAGGGGAGGCGTTAAGGGAACTGCTATCATGTAAGTTAGGTTCAAACCTCATACAGCACTCATATACATATGTAAAGAAGAGGCCACGACGCGCGGCGGCTGCGGCGTCGCCAAGGACACGGAGCCCGCGCTGCAGCACGCCGCCAGGCTGCTGGGCGTGGATCCTCAGGAGTTGCGGATGGCGCTCGTGTCCAGGCTCATGCAGAGCGCTAGGGGAGGCGTTAAGGGAACTGCTATCATGTAAGTTAGGTTCAAACCTCATACAGCACTCATATACATATGTAAAGAAGAGGCCACGACGCGCGGCGGCGGCGGTGTCGCCAAAGACACGGAGCCCGCGCTGCAGCACGCAGCTAGGTTGTTGGGGGTGGATTCTCAGGAGTTGCGGATGGCGCTGGTGTCCAGGCTGATGCAGAGTGGTAGGGGAGGCGTTAAGGGAACTGCTATCATGTACGTCTGATTATTTTACTATACTCTGTTTCGATAATTTGTGTGACGAAAAAACATTTTCTCGAGCTCCTCCTCCTTCCTTCGGAAGGCACGTTAAGCAGTTGGTCCCGGTTGTTATTTTTGATAGCAGTCGTTAGGTCAAGTTAGAGGCTTTAGGGCGACCTGAAAACTCTAACACCAGGTGAGCCACACGGCTATACGAAAAGAAGAACAAGACTCTGTCTCTGAATCTTAGATCTATCATAAATATAAATAAAAAATAATACATTTAAGTTCACTAGAAGAAAGTGCGGCGAGCAATTTATGTAAATTTACCGGATTTACAATTGTTATATTGATAAAATTGCCATCTAGTCACGATATAAGTAGATATTTCTCCTGTCATGATTGGCGTTTTTTGGAATTAGGCTCTTGTGGCGCTACGAATATAACATCTACCGTGATTTATTTACAGAAATGTAGATGATTTAAATTGTCCTAACCGAATGTTGGATACTTGTCCAGGGTGCCTCTCAAGACGTACGAGGCGGTGAGCGCGCGCGACGCGCTGGCCAAGGCCGTGTACAGCCGCCTGTTCGACTACATCGTACATCGCATCAACACCAGCATCCCCTTCCAGGCGTCCGCCTACTACATCGGTGTACTCGACATTGCTGGCTTCGGTAAGTTTCTACCACAAACGTAATAGTCACTGTTCGCTACAAAAGTGGGATAAGCATATATGTATCTATCTATTTAATTTTATTATTTTCTTTATTAACATGGAATCAACAGCTCTTACAAAAGTTAAAAGTAGGTAACTAATAAATAAATCTTATAGGCTGCAAGATTCCAAATTTATATATAATACTAGCTGACCCGGCAAACGTTGTTTTGCCTTATAAATTATAGATAGTAGCCGATTCTCAGACCTACTGAATACGTGTACAAAATCTCATAAAAATCGGTCAAGCCGTTTCGGAGGAGTACGGTAACTAACACTGTGACATGTAAATTTTATATATTAGACAAGTTAAGCCGGTTGTCTACATATTATACAGTGTTATCTGTAGATATTATAAATTAAGAAAAAATCTTGAAAAAAAATCTATACATATAAATTGCTTAGTCCTGACTTGTTATCTCAGATAGCAGCCGTTAGATCAAGTTAGAGGCCTTTGGGCGACCTGAAAATACTAACACCCGTATTCATAGACGAATCTGAGTTATTTGATGACTTTGGCTAAGCAATGCCCTGTCTCGCTATTATTAGTAATTTTTAACATCAACGAAAATGTGACAGACACATTACATATACAAGTAACAAGTAATTACTAAGAATTGACTATATATACGAATGTAGGTGAGCCTAAGAAGAAGACCGTTTAGTTTCTCAATGTAGTAACACCCACATTACCCCTTCCACCTCCAGAGTACTTCCAGCTGAACAGCTTCGAGCAGTTCTGCATCAACTACTGCAACGAGAAGCTGCAGCAGTTCTTCAACGAGCGCATCCTCAAGAACGAGCAGGAACTGTACAAGAGGGAGGGGCTCAACGTGCCGGAGATCAGATTTGTTGATAACCAGGACTGTATTGGTAAGATATACTTGCTATAAAACTCATACATTCTCGTATAATATTAGGTATAATTGTGGCAAACAGATTGACACACGGCTTAACCACAATTAGACCGTAACCCTTCATCCATGTTTAAGCCACCCCCATACAGGTGTGGTATTGCGGTATGCACCTGTGTGCGGTATTGCATCCCATCAAAACCGCATCTAAACAGGTGTAATACCGCACACTGGTACACACCGCAATAGGCATGTATGGGTGGCTTTACACTTCGTAGTTTACCCATAAGTTAAAAACCTGTTTATCAAATTATCTTACGACATATACATAAAATAAAACTGAATTTGTTTATTCCAGATCTAATTGAAAGCAAAAACCACGGTATATTCCATTTATTGGACGAAGAATCGAAACTCCCCAAACCAGAGTTCGGACATTTCACGCACTCCGTTCACAAACAACTCGGCGTTAATAATAACAGGTTAGTTATTTATGATGGCAAGTGACGATACTGGTCTTCTTAGATTTAGCACGCTCATATACAAGAAGGAAAACAAGAGACCGCTTGTCGCTAAGATTTACGCGGTTGGTAAAAAGCTGCGGCTGAAGCCTTCCACCAAGAAATCCCCATTTGTCGCCTTTTTTTTTACGAAGGGCAGGGGAAAGCGTAGCCTTTCTATCTAAACAATATTGATTTATAATCTAAGACCTTAGAATGTATCAAATATGTCACTCCCTGCTTTCCTCATTAATCGGTCCAAAGAGCATTTATCGATTCATGTGTTAAAATTTACTATTATAGATTTTACCAAAGTAAAATATAGATAGATGCCTGTATTTTTTTTAAACTTAATTACTGACTTCATAGTTCAAGCCTAGTGTTTAGATTGCGATGTGTGTAACGTCATGCAATATTTATCTATTTGTTTACTTTCCAGGATACAAGTACCGCGCGCCTCACGTTTGAAAGCTCATCGTACTCTGCGGGACGATGAAGGATTCTTACTTAGACATTTTGCCGGAGCTGTATGTTATAATACGGTTAGTTTTGCAGTTTCAAACATTAAGTAATGCATATTTCAGTGTCACGTCCTCTTAATTAGTATATTATATAGATAATACTAACTTATAAACCTTTTCGTATGTAACACTTCATATAATGGGTGTACTCATATTCGCCCATTATATTATGCTATTCGTCGCATAATCCAGTTTGGTTTAATCGAGCCTCAGTTATGTGACAAGTAAGACATACTAACAGTTGTATTCACGATTTACCGTAAGCGTGGCTTAATGCTTTGTCTTGCTCTTGAGAGTGATAATCAACGTCAGCGGAATTGTGACAAAAGCTGAGTCCAGTTTGTTTCCGCCACACGTTATAGGGAACATGCCAGTAATTGAAACTAAATAAAATTATGTATTTATTTATCTTTTATCTTCTAATATTATTAAGCGGAAGAGTTTGTTTGTTTGAACGCGCTAATCTCAGGAACCGCTGGTCCGATTTGAAAAATGCTTTTGGTGTTAGATAGTCCATTTTTTGAGGAAGGCTACTTTTGATCCCGATATTCCCACAGTATCGGGAGTTATGCGGGTGAAACCGCGGGGCGCCATGTTTTACAACATGGATATCTAAACGAATGACGTCATCTTCAAGTCTTCTTTACATAACTTTTGGAGTCTTAATTCATATGTGTCCACGCAGATAGAAATAATATACGTTTCCGATCATTATAGAACAGTTTTTCAAAAAGTGCTATGTCCCCTATTGCTGGTAATCAACCCGGAGTGTGTTCTGCAAACAGAACCAGTTCATCGACAAGAACAACGACGCATTGCACGCGTCGCTGGAGTTCCTCGTGCAGGAGTCTCGCTCCGCGCTCGTACAGCAACTGTTCCGCACCACGGACAACAACAACGCCAAGGGGAAGCTCAACTTCATCTCCGTCGGGGCCAAGTTCCAGGCGCAGCTGCAGCTGCTCATGGACAAGTTGAAGGAGAATGTGAGTGCTTGCCTCTAACTAGGTCTGCTTCCTGTCAGCAAAAGCCATCGTCATTATTAAGCGTACTTTTCCTCCAACTTCTTCTTCTTTTTTTCGTATAGTGGTGTGGCTCACCATAGTAGGGAGTTTTCGGGTCGCCCTAAGGCCTTTAACTTGACCTAACGACTGCTATCAGAGAAAACAACCGGGACCAACTGCTTAACGTGCCTTCCGAAGCACGAAGGAGCTCGAGAATTTTTGCCACACAAATTATCAGTCACCCATCCAAGTAATGACCGCGCCAAGCGTTGCTTATCCGGCACGACAGTTCATGATCGGCAGGTACAGCTAGGCCATTGAGCTCCTCCTCCTTGCAATCTAGCATTTGGGGACACGATCTATCTATATAACAGATCCCTGACGGCTGCCCCTCGGGGTGGCCTGACGGTACAGCGGACCCCTCTCTTTTTACCCTTGCTGGTCATAGCTGGGGACGCTATCACATATATGCGAAGGTATTAGAGAACTGGGTTTGCTCCTACTTGCAACCCTGCTATACTAAAGCCGCGTATTGACTACGCGCTCTTGCCACGCGCGCCATGAATGACCGCGCCGAGAGTGCGTTCCGCGGAGCGCGCTCCAAATATTTGGACCATATCAACTAAGCGCGCCTGGGGCGCGAGGCGACTGTTCCAGTGTTCGATCGTTCAACATGTGGACCAGTCGTGTAACGCCACAACCCACAAAATACTATGCGTCCGTCTTAACTGTCGCGCGCGCCACCTTTGATACGCGGTTAAAAACCGACACCAGATGGAACGGTCCGCTCCACGTTCGTGAGCTCCAACGAACATATTGGCGCGCGGTCCAAAGTGGTATCCATTTCGCGCGGCTGGAGCGCGCGCCAATGTTCGTCCTCTTGGAGCGCGAAGTCGATACGCGGCTTTAGAGAACTGGGATTGCTCCTTGCAACCCTGCTATACTAACGTGTACCTGTGAATGCGCAGGGGACAAACTTCGTGCGCTGCATCAAGCCCAACTCGCGCATGGTGGGGCGCGCGGCGGAGGGCTCGCTGGTGCTGACGCAGCTGCAGTGCAGCGGCACGGCGGCCGTGCTGGACCTCATGGAGCACGGCTTCCCCTCGCGCGCGCCCTTCAACGACCTCCACATGATGTACAAGGAGTTCCTGCCGCCGAAGCTGAAGACGTTGGAAGCTAAGGTCTTCTGTGAGGTAAGTAGCTCTGTTTTTTTTAATTTGGTTAATATGATTATGGCCATTTGGAAAGTAGCCAGTGTCAATTATTGTAATGTTTGCAAGTTATTTGTAGAAACAACAACAGTAATGTCGTCGTTTGTATGTAGTTATGTAGAATAGAATAGAAGAAATTTTATTGACAAAAGACACGGCACAAAATGTAAAAAATGTACAATTTAAGAAAACAAACAAAAGATCATATGGAAAACACATTAATATTTAGAACAAAAAATAAGAGGGAGTCATTGTAAATGGCAGCTATTTACTAGGATTCTCTCGAGGTTTTTGAAGATGTCATTTTCCTTAATAATATTTCTAGTAGATCTGTCTAGGGCAATAAATAATCATATTACAAAATACTTATAGTTCCTAATTGTTTATCTTTTCAGGCTATTGTGCACGCGCTCGGTCTATCAGACAAAGAGTACAAATTCGGTGTGACCCGAGTATTTTTCCGGCCCGGAAAGTATTCTGAATTCGATACAATGATGAAATCGGACTCTGAAAACTTAAAGACGATCGTAGACAAGGTTCTCTCTTGGCTCGTCAAATCGAGGTGGCGAAAGTCGATTTTCGCTGTTTTGTCGTTGGTTAAATGTAAGTACTATTTTACCACAATATTTTCTCTTCTTCAGGATTGACAATCTTTGACTTCAGTCAATCCTGAAGAAGAGACCTATAAAGGTCTCAAAATTGTGAAATTAATAAACACCACGCATTAAATAGTTTAATTTCTAACCAACATCGCGAAAACAGAAGAAAAATCTTTGTAAATGTTTTCTTAACTTACAGTAAAGAACAAAATCAATTACCGTCGCGAATGCCTCATCACAATCCAGAAGACAGTCCGCGGGCACTTGGCTCGTCGCAAGCACCGCCCGAGAGTGCAGGCGCTGCGGAAGGTGTCCGCTCTCACCAACAACTTGGCTCAGATGAGGACTGTTGCCAAGCAACTGAGGTCGGGAAGTGCGGACGCTGAGAAGAATATTGATGCTTTACAGAATAGTATTGCTAATGCCTGTGCTGCTATAAAGGTAAGAGGGGTTATATCAAGCTACAGGTATTTTTGACCTCCGATGGAAATAAGTTTGAGGTGTCTGTGGCATCGGGGGTGACAAATAGATTATAGTTCTTTTGGGTTGATAGGTGTCTTGTGCGCAAGTCTTAGCTATGTTTGCGAGGTTAAACTCAGATAGCCTTATTAATAAACGTGGAGTAAGGTCGGAGTAATTTTACAACTTTTTGTTTCTTTCTGTCAACTTTCAAAGTTCTTGTCACGGAAAAAGACAGAGCATGTGTTCACTACTCCGAACTTAGTTTAGTTTAGTTTCGCCGGGCTTTTCCGCACTTAGCCTCATGATTGGGCCATTGTACATGAATTTTAATCCCCCAAAACTTCACTCCAACCATCCCAGGTTCTCCCCCAGAAGGCGAGCAGTCCGCCCAGACTGCTGAAGGCTTCCGGGAAAGATTTTTCTATTTTCAAATATCGTGCTCGTTGGTCCGCCACGCGGCTGCATTCCATCAGCACGTGGTGGGGTGTTTCTTCTGCCGTCATGCACCCCCTACATAGAGGGCTGTCGGTTATACCTATTTTAAAAAAGTGCTTATTTAGGGGGCAGTGCACTGTTATAATGCCTATGATTTTACGGAGCTTGTCCCTATTTAATTTTATCAGACTGCGAGCAAACTTTTTTGATGCTACCGGAACAGCATCCTTTGTTTGTTTGCAGCTTCATGCTTTTCCCATTCAATGTTGTGTGTTTGTTCTGTTTGATATTTAAGCCATGTTTTTATTTGTGTTCGGGGAATGGGCAACAATGGTTCCGGTCCATATACTATGGTGCTGGATCCCCGTTTTGCAAGCTCATCAGCTGCATCATTGCCCAATGAGTTGCTGTGTCCTTTTATCCATTGTAGAGTTACCTTGTTTGTAGCTGCAATGGATTGGAGTGTGTTATGGCATTCTAAAATTAATGATGAGATTGTATTATTTTTTAGAGCTTGAAGGACTGATGCGCTATCGGAAACAATTTTAATACATTGATGTTCTATGTGTCTAGCTGCAACAGCCTGTGCTGCTTTAATGATTCCAAGGCACTCGGCCTGGAAAATTGTGTTGTGTTTGTCTAAAGTTGTAGATATTTTTATGTTTAGATCATTTGAGAAGACGCCCGCTCCCGTGCCTTGCTCAGTCTTGGAGCCATCTGTATATATCCTACTCCGAACTTACTCCACGTTTATTAATAAGGCTAAGAAATATTTACTATTATTTCAAAATCAAAATTTCATAGATTGATCGTTCGTTTCAATTAAACACACTATCTTAATACTACGTATAAACATACCATTTTAATGAGAGAAAAACCTCTTCCAGGCAAATGACAAAATGAGCCGTGATGAAATAGACAAACTATGCACAAAACTAGCCAAAGACGTCGAGACACAAATGGCAGCGCTACAGAAAGTAATGATTGAACAGAAGAACAGGTATGTTTGAACTTTCCTTTTCGATTTTCTTACGATCCTAATACCTACTTAGGTAAAACCGACTTAGGTAATACCTACTTAGGTAAAACCGACTTAGGTAAAACCGACTTAGGTAAAACCGACTTAGGTAATACCTACTTAGGTAAAACCTACTTAGGGAATACCTACTTAGGTAATACCTACTTAGGTAAAACCGACTTAGGTAATACCTACTTAGGTAAAACCTACTTAGGGAATACCTACTTAGGTAATACCTACTTAGGTAAAACCGACTTAGGTAAAACCTACTTAGGGAATATCTACTTAGGTAATACCTACTTAGGTAAAAGCGACTTAGGTAATATCTACATAGGTAAAACCGTCTCAATATACACGTTTTCACAGAGAGGAACAAGAAAGACTGCGTAAAATGGAAGCGGAAATGCGCGCGGCGGAGGAGGCCAAACGACAGGAGCAGGAGAGACTCAAGCAGGAGGAGGAAAACAGGAGGCTGTGAGTTTAATTTACTATTGACTTACTGTAAATAGATAGATAGACTAATTCTCTATTGTAACCATAGATTTTGTAACACAAATAATATAACAATAAAAAACTAATTTGAATTCCGTACATCCGTTCAATGGGGTGCCACGCGCAAAGCTGTTTGCAGAGGCGCTGGCATCGGATGATCTTTTTTTTTTTCGATCCTCCACCAATGGAAACGCTGAGTTTTTTTTATTCTTTGGATCTCAGACCGATATGGCCAATTTGACGCCGAGAGTTGTAAAAAACACATGTTTGACAGTTCTTAATTCAAACCTAAGATTAATCGACTCGCGCCCTCTGCTGGGATAAAAAATTAGTGTTCCTCCTCATTCCGTTCCTGATGCTTACTTAACATTGAAATGCATGCATTTTTAATGAGTTCTTTTTTCTTTGTTGATTCATAAGCAGTAAACGTATTCATTATTTTCTCTGCGTTTAGTTTTCAAGCATATACATTAGAAAAGTAGGGTGGTTACCATAGGTATGTGTTCAACCCAAATTCGGGTAAGTTTTGTAGAAAATCCAATCCAACTGCTGACGTAATCATAAAAATAAGCAAAGCAAATTTACGCAATAACTTACGGTGTAATACTTGAACAGGCGCAAAGTTTTTTAGACTGAAAATTGTGCCAACAACGCAATCTCGTTAGCATGCAACTTCTTAGTCCAAACACACAGAACTAGATCAGTGTCAATGAGAGACTAGAAGGCGAAAGATCGACTGATAGTAATCCATTTCAAACTCGTCTCTGACGGACGAGCTTCACCAGTTTCAAAGTAAAACTGTTACTTACATAGGCCTTTAATAAAAAGCTTCGATCATATATAAACTATAGATACAAGGTCCCATACAAAATCGAAATCAAAAATCGGCACTACTTCAACGCTTACTTATACGGACATAGTACAGTTTAATGTAAACCTTAATCACTGGGCAATAAGGTTGTAAAACACTTATGCACGACTGACAGCGATACGCCTTGTTTCGCTGTCACCGGCTGAAGTATGCCTTGTTTTGACGGCTCCATTTCTAGAGCGGCGACCGTGCATCTATAGTTTATATATGATCGAAGATAAAAAGGATCAAAATTCAAAAGTCGTTAGAATACCATTTAGGTAATCTAAGCCCGAATAATTGTTTTAAGTAATGCCTCCTCAATAAAAAGTGAATTGCCATTCGTATATTTCCAGCAAAGCGGAGATGGAGTCACGTCGCAAGGCGGAGGAAGCAGAACGCCTGAGACTTCAGGAGCAGGACCGGCTCGCGGCCGTCAAGCTGCAGCACCAGATGGCGGAGGCGGCAAAGGCGGACCAGGACAACAGGGAACGGTACGTATCTAACTTGTTTTGATGTAAGCACCTTTGTTGCCGCTGTAACTACAAATACTAAAATAAATAATGATATACAACTACAACAACAACAACAACAATACAATATTAATTTATTATTATAATTATTAACTGACAATATGTACATAATATTCATTTATTCAATTAAACACGACATTCAAATAAAAAAAAACAACAAAAAAGGTGAGAAAAAAAAACAACACTAAAACTAAAACTTAAATCCAAAAAGAAAGTTATGAAACTTATTAACCATTTCTCAAATTACATAAAAAATCAGTTCTACACTAAGCACAAGCTTGTATTGCAGTAACCGAGATACCAAATGTAATAATGAAAATAACATTCAATAATTATTCATATAAATATATACCTACCTTATGGACTAACATACATACTTATAATCTTCTAATATATAAAATTTCCATGTCACAATGTTAGTTACCGTACTCCTCCGAAACGGCTTGACCAATTTTTATGAAATTTTATATTCGTATTCAGTAGGTCTCAGAATCGGCTACTATCTATAATTTATAAGGCAAAACAACGTTTGCCGGATCAGCTAGTATATATATAAAATTAGGGTTTAGGGTTTTCTTTCTTCGGGCGGGCGTCCGTAAAACGTCTGTAGACTATGCCATAATAAATATTATGAGGAGCTAATAGAACGGAACCCTTCGTGCGCGGTTCGTGACTCGTACTTGGCCGGGTTTTTTATGACAGACGTAACAAAATCATCAGCGCTGCATCGAGTTTCTACAATTATTTCGTTTATATTGAAAACGAAACATGGAATTTAGTAATGAACTCATTTTGGGGTTTGAATCACATGGTGTTTATTACTTTTAGCATTGTTTCAATGCTCAACATGTATTCGGTTCTGAAAAAGAGACCTGTAAAGGTTTCGAAACGTTGAACAATGTAAAATACGTTTAATTTCAATTCTTCATCGGGAAAACAGAAGAAAAATCAACATGGAAAATGTATGAAACTTCATCTCTAGTACTCATCATCATCCGAGCGTTGTTCCCGGTTGCATCTCTCTCGAGAGCCCGGGGTCCGCTTTCCTACTTTTACGTCTCCACTTCGCACGATCTTCGGCATCCCGTGTAGTGAGGCCATTAACACGCATATTCGATCTCACAACATCAAGCCAGCACTTCTTGGGTCTTCCCAATCTGCCGCGGCCGGGCGGAGGCGCCATAGCAAGACATTTGTTTCCCACGTAACTAGCCGGTTTCCGTAGAACGTGGCCGTACCACCGTAGGCGGCATTCTTGCAGTTTGTCTGCAATGTCTCGGACATGAAGGCTGGCCCTGATGCGGGAGTTTCTGACGCGGTCTTTTCGCGTCACTCCACACATCCAGCGCAGCATCTTCATCTCCGTGACACGCAGCTCCTGCTTATGTTCATCATAAACATCATCTCTAGTACTAGTACAGAATATCTCATGCATCGTATTTTGTTTCCAGTCTAGAACAAGAGCGTCGCGACCACGAGATGGCGGTGCGGCTCGCGAAGGAAACCAACGGACACGTGGAAGGTTCGCCGCCGCAACTACGCAGGTATATTGTACATACAAACACACACACTTACTTCCTTTACCTATCTTGATTTGTCGAAATGCTTCTATGTGGACGGACAATGAACATAATTCCTATATCTACGCACATTCGGGTCCGCGATATTTCCTTCTTGTATATAAGCTTAACACTTTTGCTAAAAAAGTGTTTGGGGCAAACGATAGATGTCGCTGTTTTTGAATGAGGTTATTTTTTCGGAGATTTTGAGCAGTCAAATGGTAGTTTTAGTTAGTGATAGTTTTTACCCTGTAAAATTTTTTGTGTTAATTAGATCTACTTTAGAACCTGAAGCGATTAATAAAGCTCTACAGATATTATGTATAATACTTAAACTGTGTTTTAAAGAATTATAAGAGCGATAATATATTTCACAATCACTTCGAGTGATTGTGAAATATATTATCGCTCTTATAATTTAAAAGTTTAAAATGCTAATTTATCATCATTAAAAACGCAAAGTGATATAAAATATGCCCATTTTAGAGCCATAACAGGGTTTGACCACCTTATAACTCCCATTTAGAACCTTTATAACTAAGTCCCTAATCGTTACTTAGGCACAAACTTTTATCAACAACCATCAACAATGTTTTAACAACAACAAACAACAATTATGTAGCACTATAAATCAATAAGCTAATTTCAATAATTTGTGTGGCAAAAACTCACTTCTTCGAGCTCCTCCGTGCTTCGGAAGGCACGGTAAATAGTTGGTCCCGGTTGTTATCACTGGTAGCAGTCTTTAGGTCAAGTTAGCGGTCTTAGGGCAACCCGACAACTATAACACTAGGTAAGCCGCACCACGAAAAAAAAACGTGTGGCACTCGGGGACTGCCGCGGTAAAGCTATTGCATAGCATTTTTTATCAAGTTATTCAATTGTAATTATACAGGGTGTTTCGTAATGAATGGTTAACCCGGCACGTGCGTATGCGGGGCCAAGGCGTGGATCCACCCCCTGAATTTCAGTTTTCTATTCCAAGCCGTTTGAGCTCTAGGCCATTTTTAGTGAAATTCTGAAAATTTCTACCTTTTCCCACATTTATGGGTATCACGTCCACAGTTTAAGTCATAGCACCATTTTTTTCTTTTAATATCTTCCCTAATAATTGTGTTTGTAAATTGCATTTAAATTATTTCGTTAGCTGGGCGTAATAAAGTACAAGACGTCCCTAAACATCAATTTTAGTTTAATGTTTTTTTATCTGCCAACTTTGAGCACCAGTGGTGTAAAAACAAAGTGTAGAACCTATGTGTTCAACCATTTTAAAAACTAGCCACATTATGAGGATTTTAAAACAGTAGCCAAGTATGTACTTTAGATCATGAAATTTCGGAGATATTGCCATTCGAGTATCGAAATAGGTAATTTTAGTTACAAAATCTCAATAGACAGTTTGTTAAAAACCGTTGGCCGAGCTACATGGTAGGCGGAGTGGGGGGTGTTAGATTTTATTTTCGTTACGGAATTTCTTGATTCGGTCGCCGCGCTCAAAGCCCGCGATAAAAACTATGCAATAGCTTGAAAAAAGCTCATTCTCAAACAAGCGGCATCCGAACCCCCCTGTTTATAAATAAGTATTTGTAATATGAATGTATGTCCGCACAGTTTCCCAACAATGGAGTCAATGAACGGAGAGAATAAATTAAACAGGTACTTCTAGCTGAACTGTCTAGCTTGCCTTCACTAACTGCTAGCTAATCTGTTACCTAGGAACGCACTGAGTCTCTAATTTTTGGCGCAATTTTCATGAGTTATTGATTAAAAGAATAAAAACAATCCCTTATGAAATTACTTTCTTGTCCGTTTGTTATTTTATTTAATCAATAACTGATGAAAATGGCCCCTTATGTCTAACTTCTTCGGAATGTTTTTAAGCGTATGGACTATTTGTATTTATACACAATGGTTTTTTGGGATTGATTTGTATATTTTGACTATAAGCATGTATTATGCACTTAAAACGATAAAATAACCAATCACCAAAGTATTAAAAACTTATTCTAACACTGCACTGAAATAAATCCAATGCTCTGTAGGTACAGACCATAAAAACTAGCCGCTTGATCGAAGCGATGCGACGATTGTTTGCTCATTGAAAGTTTTTAGATTCTGTAGCATAAACAGCACAAGCATGATTTTAAAATAATACTGCATGTAAATAGTTTTATCTACACTAATATTATACTCACAATAATCCGTTCAACGTAATCTACTACTAAACTTAACAAAATAATGTTACCCTATAACATTATCAACAGCGTAATCTGACAGCGCTTGGTTCAAACAGACAGACAGACAGCGAAGTCTCAGTAATAGGGTCCCGTTTTTACCCTTTGGGTACGGAACCCTAAAAACGAATGGCTTATTTATATAGGTATCTTATTAAAACTATGATAACATATATATTTTTCTAACAACTATGTACCTAATTACTACAGGAAATAAGACTGAAAAAACGTTTACAGCAAACTTTCGATTCATAATGAAAAAGAAGATTGCTTTAGATCTTTTCAGACAATTTCAGACGCGTATTGAAGTAAACTAAAAATTATGCCAATGTAATAGTAATCAGAGTAACTTTGGACAGTTTTCGAAGTCAACGGTCTAATAATAACCCGGTAAAAACTGTAGAAGAAGGGGTACTTAACATCTAATTACTTACCTATATAATAATTAAAAACTATTTTTAAATAGTTAACACATTATAACAATGTAACCTTACTACTGACAATAACTAATTGATTCTTAAGAGGATAGTCTCCATTCTCTTTCTCCATACAAACGTAGTTTAAATTTTCCTTCCTGGATAAAGACATTACAGACTTTTTATTTTCTAATTAAAATAATAAAAAATAAAAAGGTAGATGCATTGTCATGACAGATATAGTTTTTATGGCATAAACATATTTGCTCCAATGTCTTTATCCAGGGAGGAAAATGTAAACTACGTTTGTATGGAGAAAGAGTATGGAGACTATCCTCTTAACAAAAATACAGTAAAATATCGTACTAAAGAATGAATGAAACAGGTCAGAGCGTGTGCGAATGCAGCAAGCCATGCAAGGGAAACAGAAGTACGATCTATCGAAGTGGAAGTATTCCGAACTACGGGACACTATCAATACGTCTTGCGATATTGAGCTGCTTGAGGTGAGTCTAGTTTATCCTAACTTCATTTGTGTTTCTGTGAGTTTTCCCATGAGTTTCTTGTAGTTCCTTCTCGTCAGAAACCATCCTACTGGTATTATAAAGCTGAAACAAGTGCACAAGTTTATGCGTTGATCCATCAGTCAGGGACAAAGTTTTTTATCGATATATACCCCCTTATTTATAAACGCTGATTTCTAGCTGCATAAACTACGTATTGTTCGTCTTTTACTGTGATGAGGTTTAAAAGTTGACAGACAAAGAAAAACGGTACATAACTTAGTCGTATGTTATTCATCGTTTATAAGTAAGGGGGATAGAGTGTTAGGTATGTCAATGGTAAATTAAAATTTTGAATTTAAATATTATGTCATTCATTACAATAGTCATTATTATTAAGAAACTAGAGCTCTTTCTGAGACCGCCGATAAATTAGACCAGCTAGCTGATTACGTAACTCCGTTGCTAACAAATCTCGATTGAAACAATTGAAATTGTTGGTTTTTGCGTTTACGGATATACAATTTGACGACAGTTGTCAAATTGTATATCCGTAAACGCAAAAATCAACGGCTGTAACTACAGCCGATAGTTTTCATTGAAATGATAATTTGTTAGCGACTGAATGACGTGAAAAATAACGTGTTGTGAACAATTTCTATTATTTAAACTTAGATTAAAACAAAAAACTAAAGATACGGTACCTAGTCACGGCAAATGAGACGATAAAACTGCGTCTAGCTGAACACTAGCCTCAGTTGTATGTCGAACCGTGCCGCGTGAGCACGTGCTGTCACACTGCGATTATCTTTTTGAAATCCATCGGAATGCCTTCTTGCTTATTTTACAAATGCCTGAATCATTCAGGGAAGCAAAAAAAAATATCACGCGTAATTACTCAAATAATAAAATTAAATTAAAATAACAAAAATACCTACATTAAAATGAATTTTTAAACACAAATGTTTTTAAATACAATAATTTTATGAAAATGCATGTAGGTGTTTCTAGATCATTTTTCGAATACGCAATGTTAGAATATACCGTATCTACTCAAGTTTGTTTTCATCTAGGGGTTAAAATCAAAATTTGTTAACAACACAGTTACGTAATCAGGGGCCTGGTGAGAACATAATATCTCACTAGATCCATTATGTATCTGGGCAATGGATCTACTGAGAATGTTATATGTATCTCCTGCTAGGCGTGTCGTCACGAGTTCCACCGACGACTGAAGGTGTACCACGCGTGGAAGGCAAAGAACGCGCGCAAAACTACCATGGCTGAGCAGGAACGGGCGCCGCAGAGCATCATGGATGCAGGTGTGTTGATGAAATATATTAATTACTTCCTTATAACAGGTTTGAAACAGCAGCTAGCAAGATAACCTCAGAATTTTAATATAAGTTTGAAACAACTCCCGGCCTTAACCGGCCGAGTTAGAGAAATAATGTGACCATTTTATTTAGGTTCGTTTCTGTTCCCTATTAAATAACCCTTTGTGACGTCACCGCTTTTGAAAAGTTCAAAGTTGTGTATTTGTATTATTAATTTTTTAATTACATAATATAGTGTGCAACCTTGGTTGTTATTGTTATAGAATCCATATGGGTTTGTTAACATAATGTAGATTACGGCACGGAGTTTTGCAAAATTTGGTTCCAGTCTTTCTTGTCTGTACTTTTCTTCTACTTTATATATTATTAGATTCAAGATAATTTTCGAAGACTTCTATCTCTACATAAACTGTTACAGCTAAAACCCCTCGCCTACCGCAAAAGGGCGAGATCCTGGGCGCACGGCACCGCTACTTCCGCATTCCGTTCGTCCGACCCGTCCCGTCCGAGACGGACCGCCGCGGCTGGTGGTACGCACACTTTGACGGACAATACGTCGCGCGGCAGATGGAGCTACATCCGGACAAGACGCCCGTCTTACTGCAAGCCGGTATGTATAGTATAGACACGCGGCTGGTGGTACGCACACTTCAACGGACAATACGTCGCGCGGCAGATGGAGCTACATCCGGACAAGACGCCCGTCTTACTGCAAGCCGGTATGTATAGTATAGACACGCGGCTGGTGGTACGCACACTTCGACGGACAATACGTCGCGCGGCAGATGGAGCTACATCCGGACAAGACGCCCGTCTTACTGCAAGCCGGTATGTATAGTATAGACACGCGGCTGGTGGTACGCACACTTCGACGGACAATACGTCGCGCGGCAGATGGAGCTACATCCGGACAAGACGCCCGTCTTACTGCAAGCCGGTATGTATAGTATAGACACGCGGCTGGTGGTACGCACACTTCGACGGACAATACGTCGCGCGGCAGATGGAGCTACATCCGGACAAGACGCCCGTCTTACTGCAAGCCGGTATGTATAGTATAGACACGCGGCTGGTGGTACGCACACTTCGACGGACAATACGTCGCGCGGCAGATGGAGCTACATCCGGACAAGACGCCCGTCTTACTGCAAGCCGGTATGTATAGTATAGACACGCGGCTGGTGGTACGCACACTTCGACGGACAATACGTCGCGCGGCAGATGGAGCTACATCCGGACAAGACGCCCGTCTTACTGCAAGCCGGTATGTATAGTATAGACACGCGGCTGGTGGTACGCACACTTCGACGGACAATACGTCGCGCGGCAGATGGAGCTACATCCGGACAAGACGCCCGTCTTACTGCAAGCCGGTATGTATAGTATAGACACGCGGCTGGTGGTACGCACACTTCGACGGACAATACGTCGCGCGGCAGATGGAGCTACATCCGGACAAGACGCCCGTCTTACTGCAAGCCGGTATGTATAGTATAGACACGCGGCTGGTGGTACGCACACTTCGACGGACAATACGTCGCGCGGCAGATGGAGCTACATCCGGACAAGACGCCCGTCTTACTGCAAGCCGGTATGTATAGTATAGACACGCGGCTGGTGGTACGCACACTTCGACGGACAATACGTCGCGCGGCAGATGGAGCTACATCCGGACAAGACGCCCGTCTTACTGCAAGCCGGTATGTATAGTATAGACACGCGGCTGGTGGTACGCACACTTCGACGGACAATACGTCGCGCGGCAGATGGAGCTACATCCGGACAAGACGCCCGTCTTACTGCAAGCCGGTATGTATAGTATAGACACGCGGCTGGTGGTACGCACACTTCGACGGACAATACGTCGCGCGGCAGATGGAGCTACATCCGGACAAGACGCCCGTCTTACTGCAAGCCGGTATGTATAGTATAGACACGCGGCTGGTGGTACGCACACTTCGACGGACAATACGTCGCGCGGCAGATGGAGCTACATCCGGACAAGACGCCCGTCTTACTGCAAGCCGGTATGTATAGTATAGACACGCGGCTGGTGGTACGCACACTTCGACGGACAATACGTCGCGCGGCAGATGGAGCTACATCCGGACAAGACGCCCGTCTTACTGCAAGCCGGTATGTATAGTATAGACACGCGGCTGGTGGTACGCACACTTCGACGGACAATACGTCGCGCGGCAGATGGAGCTACATCCGGACAAGACGCCCGTCTTACTGCAAGCCGGTATGTATAGTATAGACACGCGGCTGGTGGTACGCACACTTCGACGGACAATACGTCGCGCGGCAGATGGAGCTACATCCGGACAAGACGCCCGTCTTACTGCAAGCCGGTATGTATAGTATAGACACGCGGCTGGTGGTACGCACACTTCGACGGACAATACGTCGCGCGGCAGATGGAGCTACATCCGGACAAGACGCCCGTCTTACTGCAAGCCGGTATGTATAGTATAGACACGCGGCTGGTGGTACGCACACTTCGACGGACAATACGTCGCGCGGCAGATGGAGCTACATCCGGACAAGACGCCCGTCTTACTGCAAGCCGGTATGTATAGTATAGACACGCGGCTGGTGGTACGCACACTTCGACGGACAATACGTCGCGCGGCAGATGGAGCTACATCCGGACAAGACGCCCGTCTTACAACAAGCCGGTATGTATAGTATAGACACGTGGTCTTAAGGTTTTTTTAATCCCCAATAACCTTAGAAATGGATCCTAATACATATTAAAGTTAACAGTAGTTACGCCTCATGTCGAAGTAAATTCATCCTAGATTCGAGTCTAAAGATAACTCTAGTTTCGCCAGTCGTCTCAGATCCTTTAGTCGCCTTTTACGACACCCACGTGAAGAGATAGGTAACCCTATTCTATGCCTACTATATCAAGAGATTGGTCTGTAGGTGTGGATGACATGCAGATGTGTGAGCTGAGCCTGGACGAAACCGGGCTGACCCGCAAGCGCGGCGCCGAGATACTGGAGCACGAGTTCGAGCGGGAGTGGGCCAAGCACGGCGGGCAGCCCTACCGCGGGCCTGACGACCGGAAGCGATAGGTCAGCTCGATTATAACGATAACTAATCTTTTTTTTTTTTCGTATTATGTCCATTTGGGAGTTAGCCGGTGTCAAGTATTTTCCAATAAATGCAAGTTATTTGCATGATTTTGACGAAAACGCGTTAGGGAAATGTCTTGCTTTCAAATGAGTTTTCGTATTCGTGAAACTTACTTAAAATAAATTAAATCTGTTTATAACCGATAACAAAATTAATATGTTATTTGGAGATTTAATAGCAGTCAAGTCGTCAGCGTATTAGTTAGTCAAGCTAAGAGTCATAGTATAGTTGGCTAAAAAAATTACAAGAACTCTTTACAAACTTCCATTTTTTACTAACCATTAAGAAAGGGTCATAAAAAACATGACTTAAACGTCACGCGCAAGTTTTATCACAATCGGGAAGGGCCAAATTGGAGTAATAAATGGCGTTCAAAAACTCGCATTAAACCAGTAATTTATTTTTCAGATGGCGCCTTTGAAACCATGAACACGGACCTACAAACGATTTTGAATTCTATTTATAAAACCATAAGTTAGAATATTGCAAGACAAGTGCTTTCATAGTGCCTTCATAGGTTCCTAGACATATTATATTAGTGCAATAAGAGGGCCACCGGATGTAAGTTAAATTATTTTAGTAAAAAATGGGAAAGAAGATTCTTTGTAACACTTTATATTTTATCATTATTTTTTTTTAAGTGCTACACTTAGGAAAAACTGCTTTATAAAAAAAAACTAAAAAAAATAATTGTACCCGGCGGGACTCGAACCCTCGACTACAGGTATTCCGTTCCAGCGCGCTGGCCGCTACGCCACGGGTAAGCCGAAATTAAGAAACCACGTAGTAACCTTCCGAGTAAGGCCTCGTAGTGACATCTCCCGGCGAACTTTACAGTTCAACTCGGCTTGTAATTTTCTATATTACTTAAAAATTATTACGATATATGATCTCACATCTAAACATTAGAGTCCCGTTTGGGTTCGAGTCCAGCCGGGTACAAAAATGTTTGAAAGCATTTTTTACACTTTTAATTTTTGAATTTTAAAGAATTTCTTAGTCTTATTTACATTTAACGACTAAAGTAGTTAAGGCGCATTATCAGAAATCACGTAAACGAGTATGCATTCTACTTAACGACACGATTGGGTTAAAACACCCATTTTTTGTCCCAATGTAAAGAAACATATCTGTTGGTCCAGTTTTACAAGTTAAATAACAAATTTTAACCACCAAGTTTTGCACTGATCATATCTTTTACTAATAATTATATGTAATACTTACTGCGCCCCGCGGTTTTACCCGCTTCAGTCCCGATCCCGCGGTAATATCGGAATAAAAAGTAGTCTTAGTAGTATTACTAAACTACAGCTGCGTACATTCCAAAATTCATCACAATCGGTTCAGTAGTTTTTGTGTGAAGACCTTACAAACTTTCGCTTAAATAAAATTAGTAGCATGCACTGAGAGGTAAAAATACAGTCCGACTAACTTATCTGTCGTTTTAATTTTTAAATTGACAAAATACCTAAGCTATTTTAGCGCCAGATAAGTCGATCGTACTGTAAAAAGTATTAATTATAATGAACTGGGAGATTTATATAAGATTGTCTATGATATAACAAATGAAATAGAGAAATAATAGTGAATATTTACTTAAATAAAGTTATTTTAAGAAAGCTAGCTACATTAAATAAAAGCACATTTTTACAAGATTAGATTATGGCGGGTGAATATCCGGCTGCAACGCCCCGGAATATCTGGTTGCGGGTTCGATTCCCGCCCCGGGGACAAGTAACTATGCTTGTTTCTGATTCTAAGTGTTTTCTATATGTTTAGAGATGTATTTTCAACAAAAAAAAGTTGTATGTAGTATATCCGTCGTCTAGTACCCATAGTGCAAGCCTAGTTGCTGTGCAACGGCAATATTTATCTATTTATTTTTAAAATCAAATAGTACAACGTATATTTTTATTAAAAGAACGACAGCTATAAATTATAAACATTCCTTTTTTTTAAAGAAAAATATTGCATATTGCAGACTATTCTATTCCATTTTAGCATATAAGATAGATTTTTGGTAGCTAATATTGCACTAGAAAAATTAAAAGGTGCATACAAAATGTAGTCAGTATTACAAAATAAAAAAAGTTTATTTTCAAAAATTATACAGATTTCAGTTTTACCAAATTATCTGATCAGTTTGTGGCTTATATTGTTATTAAATATTTCTGGTCTTAACTGTTTCAGATAAGTTAGTAGCACTGTATATTTATAAAAGATTATCAATTATCATCGAAACAATTTTAGGTTTATACAAGTACTGTGATTGTTTTAAATTGTAATTTATTTGTCAATGCATTCCTTTGAGACTTAAATAATGTTACATTCATTGATTTATGTGTACTGTGGCAATTTTGTATTAACTTCGAGGAGCTAATTGCGCCATCGTGCGGGTTAAGTCATTACTTGGATGGGTGACAGATAATGTGTGTGGCAAAAAAAACATTTTCTCTAACTCCTCCGTGCTTCGAAAGGCACGTTAAGAAGATGGCCCCGGTTGTTATCTTTGATGGCAGTCGTTAGGTTAACTTAGGGCCTTAGGGCGACCTAAAAACTGTAACATTAGATGAGCCACACCACTATACGAAAAGAAGAAGACTTTGTATTAGCCATATATAAGTTAAAACTAAAGTCCGACAAACTTACAGTCACCTTCAGCACTAGGCTTGACAATATCTGTCTTTATTGTTAACAGATAAGTTTGTCGGACTATATAGTATTGATTTTATAAACTTCCTAATCAAATAAAGTATTTACAAAGCAGTATTTTTACATTCCATCCTTTTTCCTTGTGTCTTAAAAAAATTATACATAATTTTAAAAGTACAATGTAAAATGTAGTATCAGTTAAGTGCCTTATTGTTTTGTGAGAAAATAGAAACGTATTGTACCTATATGCTTTACCAAAATAAATAATAATTTTGATGGTGAAACTGTTGTTTTATTTTTAGTCCTTTTCACGAAAGAAGTCGCCAAACAGTGTCTAGATACTTATGAATACTATTTATCGTATTTTTTTTACTCGTTGCCCACCGTTTGATGATAAATGAAAGTAAGGTTAGAGCAATGCAATAGCGATTCCGTTCATCGATAGCAGTCACAGACCTGAATTATATGGACAGAAGGCCTCGCACTGAATTTTATGCCTATTTGATCTGCGCCATGTTGCGTTGTTGTCGCGCGTTTTCTATTGAAAGTGATGGTGACCGTTCTCCGGGACTGAGTTTCCGGCGCATGCAACATGGCGCAAATCAAATCGGCACAAAGATCTTATGTCATTTTGTATGGTCCAACAATGAGGAGGAACACTAACTTTTATCCCGGCAGAGAGCGTTGGTCGACTGATCTTAGGTTTGAATTAAGAACTGTCAAAATATATAGTTTACCTACAGCACACATTAAAAAGGAATTCGTGTATGAGTGCTGCATGAGTGGGACAAAGAGCAAAATACAACGAAGTATCAGATAGTGCGCAACGAGTGAAATAGTGAATTCCTATTTCATAATCATAACAAGTAGATAGCGCAAATATATTTTTTTGGATAGCGCAAAGAAATCATGTTTTTTGAAGATATTTACCTATTAAAACTATAACTAATTATTTTTTATTTTAAGTTTTTACCCGCTTGGACTCGTTTCATGTTATCAGTGTTTCTATGGGCATTTTCACTTTTGGGTGCCACCCCACTTTTACGCTGTCCCACGTCTTTAAAAATTTATTGCATATTAATAATAATGAGTGTTATTATAATAAGTATATCAATCGATGCAGAGTAAATTAAACTATGTGTCTGAGCATCAATTTTTATGTAATAAAGATTAATTAATTCAATTATGGATTTTTCTTCTGTTTTCGCGATGTTGTATTGAAATTAAAGACATTTTTCGGTTTGAATCGCGTGGTTTTTATTACTTTTAGCATTGTTACAACGCTCAACGTTTCGAGACCTTTCCAGGTCTCTTCTTCAGGATAGACTAAGATGTGATTTGTCATTCTAATGTATTAAAAAGTTACAGTGAGACTACCGTCTTATTATTAAAAACTATTAAAATGTTATCAAAAAAAAAAATCAAATCACATCTTAGTCTATCCTGAAGAAGAGACCTGGAAAGGTCTCGAAACGTTGAGCGTTGTAACAATGCTAAAAGTAATAAAAACCACGCGATTCAAACCGAAAAATGTCTTTAATTTCAATTCAATTATGGTTAATTCAAATACTCAGGGGAGCCGTTTCTGACTTGTCCCAGTCCTTGTCAGCTTCAAAGTATTGAACTTACTGGTAAAATTTCCTACAAAAACATAATCAAGTTTTGGTTACCATGATAGTGGATCTATTCTTCCGTCACATTTATCTAAAACTGTAAATGCAATTGTGATATTACAGTGGAAAAATACATTTATGTAAAGTCCTCAAAACTCGGTGTCATCTGACATGTCAGCAAAGTGACGGGTCTAAAGGGATATTCCGTTTTATTTAAAGCCGTTTTATTTTAAAAAAATAGTGACACTAACCACAAGGGATCATTTTAGCTTAGCGAAATCAGTCAGTCTGTTCAATCCGCGGAAAAAAGAGGGTGTCTTGCTGGTGTTGGCGGTTGGTCACGATTTGGTAGGTCAGATTTGAAGCCTTTTTCTTAATTATTATATTTGTCTCACACTATCCAACTATTTACTATCTGTTTTTGGTGTTATTTAGCGAGTGTTTTTAGGAGTTCATTTAAAAAAATGTCATTCAATTAGGTTAGAATGCATTTTTCTCATTAGCTACGTGTATAATGTGACGGTCAGTTCAGTGACGTTTTATGCCGTCACATATAGGGCGGACCACCAAAGTCACCAAACTGACTCATAAGGCTAGGTGTACATACGTGTACTCAATCAAATGAAATTTAAGAAATACTTCTTTTATTACTTCTTTAATTAATTAGCCTTACATTTTTGTTTTTTTTGCCAATTATTGTGCCATTATAGTTAAGCTATAAGTTAGTTTAAGTAAAAATAATAGATAACTTTCTATTACCTATTCGCATGTTTGACATGTTTGCTTTAATTAATAAAATTAATATTATTAATACCATACTTCAAATTATGTGATTAAATGTTACTATGAAAAAACATCGACTTTTAGTTCTAATTTAGTATTGTACATCATGTAGCCTCACCTTAAGGATTTTAGGTGTGTCAGTTTGGTGACTGTCCCAATTTTTATGTGGTTTATTTTACTTTTATCAGTTTTGTTTTGAAGTTTGCCTAGTATATATTTTTCTTTTATTGTTTCAAATAATTTATTTTACCTATGCAACTTATAAATTAAGAAATAGGTCACTAAACTTATATATTAAAAAGAAAATTATGATTGCAATGGAGTCACTCGTCACCAAACCGAATTTAAATCTTAATTTTAAGAAATTTAAAATAAGAAACTCATTAGTGTGTATTGTTTTTTGATAAATTTAATTAATCTGCATTAATTAAAGGTAACAATTACGTTTAAAACCCTTTGTTTTAAATGTTACAGTCGTTTTTCAATGTCACCAAACTGACCGTTATTTTTCTATAGTGTCCACTTAAAAATTGATTTTTACATAGAAATTAAGGTATTTGTAGGAAACAAAATATAATTTTTAGTTCAAAAAACATACGAAAATATTATGAAAGACTTTAATAAACTCAAAACTCATGTCTATAAAACCTCCATAATTTACGTATGGTGGCACTCAAAAGTAAATATGCCCCTATACAAGCCGGACAATGCCAGTCGAGAAAAACAAAAAAGCGACAGTGAAAAGACGACTGACAGTTTGGTACCCTTTTTTTTAGTAGTGATGTTATCTAACGTGATTTTTGTAACTAATGGCGCAACGAAAAGTACATTCATAGTAGTTTTTGCTATAATATTATTAAAACGGTTCAGCAGAAGATACATGTCATGCTAACCCTATGTCCTTGTCTAACTAACTGATGACAGCTACATTGCAAAAAGGACAGAGGGTCGTTAACATTTTTTCCCTTAACCGTTTTTTCGATGAAATTGCGATTTCCATTGTTTGTATCATTTCGGTGTTTAGGGTTCGTTTTTAATTACGAAGAATAATTTTTACTTTGAAAATTTGCATCAGTTGTTACGGGGGACAAAGAAACGAATAGGGTTTTATTACAAATAATTGCTTAAGAGAAAAATCGTCATTTTTTCTAAAACTCATGCTCGAAAAACACGACGGTCACTTACACGGACACTTTGCCTAACTAAACAGACCATACCCACAGACAGCAAACATGCACGAATTTCTATTAATTGTGTGCTGTAAGTGTGGGCTGTTTTTTATGTCAGTCTAAGTTGTGTGTCATTAAGTAGTTTGACTTTTATGGTAGGACTAACGTGGGAATTTTCAAAAATCCGTTCTTATCGGAATCAACATAAATAACACATTCTCCAAATTTCACCTCCCTACTATCGGTGGTTTAGGCTGTGCGTTGGATCAGTCAGTCAGTACAAAGCAGTACAATACTGTCGGCGGATCTAGGCCCGTCTGAAGTTAGGCTTTCCGAAAATTGTTGTCCCCATATTCCCGCCATGAGCCAATGTAAATCAGCTCTAACTTTACAGATAGTACAACATGACACATCTTTTACAACACTAATATTTTCACCCGCATAAGTGCCGATCCCGTGGGAATATGGGGACAACAATTTTCGGAAAGCCTAACTTCAGACGGGCCTAGATCCGCCGACAGTATTGTACAAAGTAGTTTTTTTTTTCAAATATCGAGCTAGGTGCTAACGCATGTTTTTCAAAACGTTTTTCAATTACGCATGCAAATTATCGGCCGGTAAAACGCGGCGAAAAGCCAATAATTAGTATTTTCATTTTTGAATTTTCTGTAGTTACGTTTCGTGATCATTTGTGATTTCGTGACTCTTTTCGTTACTTCATCAACGGGTACTATAATTATACAATATAACGGTAACGTTACTTATGATTATGTCACATCACTACTTTGCGTGCCATTTTGTTTGTTTGTTGTTATTTGACAAGTTTCTGCTCTTTATTTTCTGTGATTCCGAATTTTTCATGCTTAATTCATTATATTGTCATTCAATGGCTTATATTTTCTGAATTGCTCTTGTAATCGTGAACACAGGAAGGATCAAAATGCAACTTTGGAAGCACTGGAGTTCGTGGCTTTTATTGCTGTTTGGTATAATAGTGAAAGTGCAATCATTACCTTATCATGGCAAGTCTGTTTGTAAATTATCGTTATTCTATTAGACTATACAATTATTAATCCACACATACTATTTTCTAAAATAAACATAACCTTAAATTTCCTATTTAGCCTCAAATTCTTACCTTAGATAGTTATAAAAACATAATATCCATTTTCAGTGCATTGGCTTGGAGGTCCTACAACTATAGAGCGTGATGTGACCACATCAAAACCTGTTGATATCTATTGTTACACTGGAACTGCTAAGAATATTTTTGCACTGTGGCAAACAGTTAAGGTGAGTTAAAATATTGGCAAACATTGTGCATTTTAGTTGTAGAGTACACATAAAAAACTACCTGTATTTTGAAAAGTTTTTACAGAGTTATAAGACTAGATATGTAAGGTCAACTCGCCGAAGACCGTCATAGGGGGCATCACCGTCTACCTTTCGATTTAGGGCTTCAGGCCATAGACAACACAAACATTTGGTATATGGGCCAAAGAACAAGATACGCTCTTTGGTTTATAGACCATATGTCCGTATTACCCATGCCACAAAGCCCTAAATCAAAAGGTAGACGGTGATGCCCCCTATGACGGTCTTCGGCGAGTTTACCTTATCCAAGTAAATAGGCTAGTGAACTGAACTGTGCATGCTATTCGCACAACTCAGAACTCCTCATTAATAAAATGAGAAGCTCATTAGCCTAGCTGTACATAGCAGATGTTGTAACGTCTGGAGGTTAAGCAACGTCTGTTTTTTGCCACACACTGATGTGTGTGGCAAAAAACATTTTCTCTGGTTCCTTTGCACTTCAGAAGGCATGTTGGGCAGGTGGTCCTGGTTATTATCTCTGATAGGAGTGTTAGTTCAAGTTAGAGGCCTTAAACTGACCTGAAAACTTAATTGTAGTTAAAATGTAAAATTAAAGTTGAATAAATACCTGTGTACAGTTTAATTTATTCCATTTTTCAGTTTCACATACGTATAAAGAACAATGAATTCAGTCAGTACCTCGGGACAACACCCGAGGATGTTTACAAAGAGTACACAGAGGACAGCTATGGCTGGGCCGTTGTTAGTCCTTTTATTAAGAAGCAACATAAAACTGTCTCTATCGACCTATTCGAACCAACCTGTATGGCTGTGAACACTAAACAGAGGCATGCAATTGAGTTGCAAGTGCAAAGTAAGTATATTATAAGGTTTTATTTTCGCTAGCCTGTTTATTCGCCTCACTCTAGGGTTAGGGCCTTCTCTTATAAGCATTAGGCAGTAATCTAGATTGACGATTGTCCAGACGAATGATTATTTACATTGTTCTGTGCTCCTACTCCTATGAGAATGCCAGAGCAGTTTGTTCTGTGCCAGATACTATGAGATACCGACTTGGTGAACCAACAATGTTGTAGCGGTTGCAGGGAGTTGTTGGATGGATGTGGCTCGGGTCGCTACTTGTAGCGTCGGGTGGGGGATGCCGATTAGTTTCATCCACTGCTGAATAATATGGGGCTGAGATGATGATGACTACTATAAGTAGGATATGAAGCAAAATAACCACATAAAATAATGAACATTTTAAAATCACACAATTTGTTAAAATAGTAACTTTATTTACCCCAAGACCATTGTAACATGGTTAAAACGTCGAAGTAAGAAAATATATAATAATACGCGATTAAGACCCAGAAAAATGTAACTATCACTTAATAAATTTACTTAACTATGTAATTCACTTAATTAATCATTTGACTATCACTGAATTGATTACTCTTTCTTTCTAGGAGTTGATCTCTGGCGTATCATACTAATGTTCCTTGGTATTGGTATGATATTCTCATCTAGAGCTCTGTGTGGGAACCCTGTATTCTTTTACCTGTGTGGAGTGCTTGTCGGGGTGTGCGCGTCGTTCATGGTGCTGGTGTATTATATTAGTAAACTACTGCCTAAAGTAAGTTTTATTTTAAATTATCGGCAAAATAAAAAGAAAGAAAGAAAATATGTTTATTAGGACAAGCACACTGCAACAAATACAGAACAGAAACAAAAATACATACCAAAATAAATAAAAAACAATTTCACTAACAAAAAAAAAGAATTCAGGAAGCTGTGTGCAAACCCTAAGTAAGCCGTAAAATAAGAATTCTACTAGAACTATTTTCAATGAAAAAGGCGTATCAAGTAAAACCTACTAATATTATAAATGCGAAAGTATCTCTGTGTGTCTGTTAAGTTTGTGCGCCTTAACCTGAACCGATTTTGCTGAATTTAGAATAAAGATAGATGAGTCTTCAGCTATGCACATACCGAGTTTCATTGCAATCGGTTCAGTGGTTTTAGTGTGAAGGGAACACATACATACACTTACAAAGTTTCATCTCAATAATATTAGTACAAAGAATTTCTTGTTTCTTATTATAATTTTAGTATGCATTAGGCCTACGCCAATGAGGCGACTATTACTGAATGACTATTAAAAAAAAACGAATTTTAAATTAAGTATATAAAATCAATTAAATATAATTTACATGTAATTTAATGATAATTGTAGTAGAATAAATGGCTATTTTATTTTATTTTATTTTATTTATTTATTTATTTTATTTATGTGTAAATTACTTGAAATTACAGAAAACACTAACTTACGGCATTTTGATCGGAGGCTGGACGGTCGGCGTCTACATATTTCAGCAACTGTTCGAGAATATCCGATCTATCATAACGTCGTACCAGACATACGCGTTTTGGTACACTCTGGTCATGGGGTTCATTAGCTTCTGCGTCTGCTATAGGATAGGACCGCCCAGGAACCAGAGAAGCAAGAACTTGGTTATGTGGACTTTACAGGTACATCTAAGTTTTAAACATACTTACGTATTTTGTTGTTTATTTTGTTCTTTGTTTGCATTATCATATTTAGGTTGTTTTCTTTAAAGTGATAAATCTTTTTTTTTTTTTAAGTATGGATCTATTATTGGCAGTCTTTTTACCTAAGAGTTATTTTAAACTATTATAAGTGCTGTTGATTCTGTGAAATTAATAAATAAATAGACCCACGGCTTAAAAGTCACGCAAAAAGGCCCAGATACAGAGCTACTTGCGAAAAACGCTCAATAAAAGTCTAGATTGAACTGTTCACACGACAAAATGCTCAATAAAAGTCTAGATTGAACTGTTCACACCAAACAAGCTGTTTTTCACTCATTTTCATACAACCATGCTCTCTGCTCATATCAGTCTGAACATGCACTGAGGTATAAATTACCTACTTACATTTCAAGTTTCCTCATGATGTTTTTCTTCACTGTAAGAGTGATGTTAATAGCGCATAATATATTTGGTGGTCGCCCGGGATTCGAAACCACGACCTTCGGAATAAAAGTAGGGGCATCTACCACTAGACCAACACAGCTCTTAAAGCCTTATTAATAAACGTGGAGCAAGGTCGGAGTAGTTTTACCACTTTTTGTTCCTGTCTGTCAACTTTGAAAGTTCTTGTCACGGAAAAAGACAAAGCATGTTCTGACTACTCCGACCTTACTCCACGTTTATTAATAAGGCTATTTGTGTCTAATATATTCCAATTTAGTTATTTATTCTATATATAAAAAATTCAAAGTCCTGACTGACTGAACTTAAAGACATACAAAAGGTGTTTTCTTTGTAATAGGTACCCACTAAGAAAGGGATTTTTGTGATTCCCAGAGTTGAGATTTACGCGGGTGCAACCACGGGACGCTACTAAGTAGTTTGTTAATATAATTCCAGAGTGTCGGAGTCCTAATGATATTCTTCAGTAGCGATTACCAAGAGGCATCTGCGGCCGTCATTTTGATAAGTCTCACGGCCAAATACTTCCCGCAGTCATTGTCCAACAAGATTAAAGGTTATTGGTGAGTGCAACTGTGTTCTAATTGACAAATCTAGTTTTCGTAATTAGTTAATTATGTTGTTCTGACTAGCCAGATCTACTAAAAATATTTTAAAGAAAAAGTACGTCTTCAAAAATTCACTCGCGGCGAGGCTTCAACTCAACTCTGGTCTTTGGGTATACAGGGTGACTATTTAAACGGGCCTTCAGGGGGATATCCTAAACTATAAGAGATAGCGAAAAATGCTGTAAGACTCTAGGTAGAGCAATAAAAAACTAATTACGAAAACCAGGTCAATTTTGGTGAAAAGCAAAGTCTTACAGCAATAAGTTAAAAGGAAAACCCTAATTTTTAACTTTTTTAAACCCTTAAAAAAGTTAAAAATTAAGGTAAAATTTTTTGGAAACCTCATCTTCATAAAACCAGTCTTACTATGATTTCTGACCGGTGTGCAACGAGTGAAAAATTGTACCATAGTCCCTCCTATTATAATAATTTTACGTGTGTTTTAGGAGAAGAAAATTCCCGCCAAAAACAAAGCTATTATCGAGCGAGGAATATTACGAAGAAGGTGCGAGGGAAACCAAACAAGCTTTGGAAAGCCTAAGGAAATATTGCGCGAGTCCAGACTGCGCACAGTGGAGCATTATGCTCAAATTGAATGACTCGAAAAGGTGAGATTACTTGGAGATGTGACGGCCTCTGTTGTGTAGTGAACATACGCCTGTTATCTAAAGGGTAGCGGATTTGATCCCTGCGAAGGAAGGAATATTGCAGTAGTAGCATACAAGCACGAGAAATATTGTCGTTGTAAAATAAAGTGCCTCTTTTTCTCAAATAACGAGAAGAGACGGAATATTTTAAGTTATTTCGGGTGTTCTTGTATGGTAATATTGCACACAAAAAGTATACTCTATTTCAGAATTAACTGGGGTTAGCACTAGCATCTGGAATAACACATAAAGCTACTTTTTATCCCTATATTCCCGATATTTACTTACGCGGGTGAAACCGCGGAGCGATGCTAGTCCAATATAATATAGTGTACTTAATTATTTCCCCTCCAAAATCGAAGCGAGTATCTGTAAAATAAAAATTGCACGACGTTACACTTACACACAGCGAATTCTAGCCGCAAACTAAGCACTAGGCTTGTACTATGGCTTAATTAGCCCAAACCATTAGCCCATTAGTTTGGGGTTTAATAAATGTAGTAGGTATATCCGCTGTCTAGTACCTATGGATACCTACTACATTACCTTTTTTTGTAAAAACGTATATATTGAAACAAAAAACAGCCAGACCAGAAACAAATATGTATTTTTAAGTACAAATACTTGCACAAGGCGGGACTCGAACTCGCAACCTTTTTCGAAAGGCCTACGAAACTGCCGAGAGCTCATCCACACACAACAGAGGTCAAAAAACATAATTTCCCAACATCTTTATTAATATTTTAAAGAAACAATACTTCTGCAAAAACACGCACAATATACGATACTGTCATACGATGATTCTACTGTCACATTCTGATAGTAGGGTGACAGTAGAATCATCGTTATGACAGTATCGTTGTCGTATCGAAACGAACCGAAGTAACCTTCCTGGATTCGAACCCGCATCTTACTCAAACCCCACTTAAACCAATTAGTCTATCATTATGAATTTATCTCCATTAACAGTCGGCACGGTTCCAGATTCGCCAGCTTTGTGGAGGGCAACTCTCACCTGAGTGACGATGAGGTCATGGGGTACGAGTCGTACGCCTTCTCCTTGGACGGCAGCAGGAAGGAAGCCCGGAGACACGGCAACGACATATCCGAAGACGATGACGATGACACCACTGATGATGATGACTGATGAAGTAAAGATGATGAAGACTTAGGAGTTTGAACAAATTGGTGTTTAA
Organism: Idaea biselata; assembly: GCA_958496205.1. NCBI lineage: Eukaryota > Metazoa > Arthropoda > Insecta > Lepidoptera > Geometridae > Idaea > Idaea biselata. The sequence continues at coordinate 23,505,763 of OY292398.1, read as the reverse complement.
ATAACATGGTTATCTATCATACATTTATTTTTATTTTGTATGTAGGTCAAGGCTATTTTATTTAGAAAAAAAATTTGAAAGGAAAAAATATCATTCCAAAATTTAAATGCTATTTTTCCTTTCCTAAATGGTTATCATAGCAATTTACTTTTAACAGCCGAATACAGAAACGTTACTTAAAGCTTAAGCCGTACTTAAATAATAGAGCAGCGTCAAAATTTAAAAATAGTATGGGAGTTTTTGAATTTGAGAGGTGCTTAGTTGTTTAAGTAGAACTCAAATTTTGAGTTGCGTTTCTGTATTCGGCCGTTTAACTTACACAATTTCTGTGTTGTTTTATTAGAAGTACACTACGGGTCTAGATCGCGTTTGTAGATAATTGTAGATTTAAATTATCTCGATGTTTTGGCCCGGGTTACACCGCCCGTGGTCGCGAGCGGACTCGTGTGGCGAGCTTCGTTTTTGTCGAGTGGATAGGTAATTTTACAACTACTCTCTATGCCAGAGTCATTAGAGCCGCGGCACTCTACACTACCAACGCGATCTTGACTCCCGTTGTTCTAAAAATAATGCAAGTTATTAACCCATATATTTAAAAATAGTATGCGAGTAGTCGTCGCCCTTAACTGTTTTTTGTCTTTGATATGCGTAATTGGGGATTTAAAATGAGTTGTTGAGTCTGGGTTGATTCAAAGAGAAATAACTTGGTTTCGATTTCGAACACTTGAGCATATTATTATATGGGTTAAGTTTGTTTTTTTTCTTCTAAATGTGTTAATTATTGAAATGGGCTCACTTGCACCAGCCAGAGTTAACTAGAGACAACTCTTAAGTTTAGACTTATAATGTCATTAATGTATTCAAATAATACGTTAAATAATTTTGTAATGCCAATACTGACATCATTATTAATTTGTCTACGTTGACTTTGACGATGAATTTGTTTTATGTATGGACTGTTTGTCTACAGGCAATGAACATTTTTGTAGTAATTATTAGCCTTATTAACATTCTAAACATTACATACGCAATACTGGCCCAAATTGCTGGCAGAAAGGCCATAATTTAAAATTTGAATTAGGGTCGGTCACTGAAATGAAACTATACAAGTACGCTGGAATTGCTATACCGTACAGAATGACATTAGATTTTTGTGCCGATGTGATCTGCGCCATGTTGTCGCGCGTTTTCCATTGAAAGTGATGGTGACCGTCCATGGAACTAATAATTCTGGAGACGGTCACCATCACTTTCAATGGAAGACAGCGCAACATGGCGCAGATCAAATAGGCACAAAATTAAGTGCGCTATGTCCTATCCAGTTGTAATGGAGGTGAGTGATCGACCCTTACTACGGACAATTTTGATTCATTGGGTAGTACTTAGCAATGAGCTTTGATATTTTTACTTATCTAATTGCGAGGATATAACTAGCGGAGGTCCGATCTCAGCTTATTTTTTTCAACTAATTAGATGATTAATTGTAGTGCCAATTTTTTTGTGAGTAAGAATTTTTGGCAAAAAAATGCACCATAACGAAACTCGAATTGGCGACCTTTTGCTCACTTTTACAAGCTGCGATTTGAGTTGTTATTTTTTTCGTAGCGCAGTTGTTTGTGCTTCTGGTAAGCAAAGGTCGTAAGTTCAATTCTCGTAGTGGTAAAGATATTTCGCATTTATACCTAATATTAGGCTTACTAATGGTTTACAACAATTGGAATTTTTTGAAAAACAAAATTAAATCTCCAATCATCTGTGGTAATACTAAGCTGAGTTTAAAATAATTTTACTATGGGCTTTTTATGGCCGTCTAAGGGCCTTTTTATTGTAAAACATACATTTTTTGACACAGCTCTTTATTTATTTTTTCCTTTGATATGGACAGTTCTATGTTTACATTTTTGATCTAAGATGCTGACTCAGAGAATAGACTGCAGATGGAGAGGATCGTGATTATCGGGGATGCCCCATGTAATCAATAAAGAAAGCAAAGACCCTCCCTCCGTACTGCTTACGTAACACTTGCATCATCATCCGAGCGTTGTTCCCGGTTGCATCCCTCTCTCAGCCCAGGGTCCGCTTTCCTACTTTTACGTCTCCACTTCGCACGATCTTCGGCAAACGAAGATCGTGCGAAGTGGAGTGCTTACGTAATACTTGAAAGGCCCCTAAATCATTTAGATGTAAAAGCCAATATTATATAAAGGCCAATATTACATTATTATTACTATAATACTTGACTGAGTAGCTAGGTTATTAAATAAAACACATTGTTTGTTAGTCATTATTAATTTATTAAGTGCATTTAGTAATAATTATTTTAAATATTAATACATTCTCTTCACAAAAATACAAATATCGCTTAAAATATTAGCACCATCAAATATGGCTTTGTAATACTACAGTAAATAATTAAGATATATTATTGTATATGAAATTTCGCCATGATTCTGACGCAGTTGAGATTTTATTTTGACATTATATCTACTGAACTAGTATTACCAACTAGGTTGTGTAAAAATTATGTATATTCATCACAAAATACTGTTCACAACATGTACACTTAAAGCCTAAAATACACTATGACACTTACAATTTACCTAAAACAGACCACACCTACAGCACACATGCACGAATTTCTTTATAATGTGTGCTGTATGTGTGGTCTGTTTTAGGTAAAGTGTCAGTGTAAGTGTCATAGTGTATTTCGAGCTTTAATTTGTAAATAAATACATTTTCGTAAGTGCACTTAACAAAATGTTATTCTTGTGTAATAAAAAAATTAAAATTGTAAAATATTTTGGTATTTTTACTGTACTTAGAGTAACGTCATGGCAATATTCTTCTACATTCCTTTGAACTCCGTAGGTAATTAAAGTGCATTATTCACAAACATTGAGGCCCTTATATTTGTCTTCGGTTTTCATACAATTCATAAAATTAAACTCATTGAATGGCAAATTACATCTCAGTCTACCCGTGAACAGGAAGCACATTATAATAAGAGTTATTTTTTTTAAAAGAATTATAAACAACAGTATTTTAGCCTCACATTAGTAAAAGCAAGTGAATGGCCTAATTAGGGTTCCTTTTTTACCTCTTGAGATACGGAACCCTTAAAACGATCATTCCTATGTAACTAAACTTTACAACACACTTTTTCAACTTACACGATTTCCGTCCATCATTTATATTAGAACTACAGGTCTAGATCACGTTGTATATGACTATGGATTTTGTTTCCTCGACGTTTCGGCAAACGGGTTACACCGGCCGTGGTCGCGAGAAGACACGAACGCGAGGTTCGTGTCTTCTCTTTCGTCGTGGAGATCAAGGTAATTAAAATCCATACTCCATACGATCTAGACCCGTTGTTCTGATATAAATAAACAAAACAATATACGACAGTATGCCTATCGCTGACAAGGTGTCGTGACTGTCTCGGTGTGCAGGTGTCAGTGTCTCGCCAGGCGCGTGTAGTGTGGGGTCAGGCTGCGCCGGCGCGGCTCGCCTTCTTGCTCTTGTCGAGCGTCTGCGGCGGCGGCGGGGGCTTGGCGGACATGTGCCGGCTGTACAGTCTGGGGAAATATATTCTTATTGTACATACACTACCCAGAGAACTTTGTTCCGTTTTAGAGGAGAAAAAAACCTGTGTCCCGTCTCCTGGTTCTAAGCTACCTCCCTCCCAAGATTCACAACCAGTTGCCAAAGAACTAACATTCTTACTTCGCAACCAGTTAATCGATCCACCCGTTCTTGAGTTATAAATAGTTTAATTAACACGACTTTCTTTTATATAGATAGACTAGCCTTATCCCGCGGTTTCATCCGCATAAGAACGAAAGGGTGAAGGATTTTTTGCTAAATGATAGTGAAAACCTAATCCTACTACTAGGTATATATAAGGAAAGGTATTGGAACTTACACTTTATAAGTTTCAGAGCGCAAATAGTCGAGTACATGCGAAGGTCCCAGTTTGAGCTGGTCTTCGATGGGAGGCACCCAGAAGTTGCCTTCCAAGCGTAGCACAGACTTGTTGCTTGCTAGATCCAGGTTGCCTGTAGCAAAACATTACAATTTATATTATCAGCAGGAACTAAGTGGTGGCAGCATCTCTGCTTCAAGTCTGGCTAAATTTTCTTTTATCTGTCAGTATGTTGCTTCTCCTCTAGAGGTCGTATTAGATTTATACCTTTGTAGATGTTTGCAGGATCATGTAGCCAATTTAACCGACTTTCACGAAACTTTGTAAAAGTTACCTTTGGATATACATAATTTATTTTGTCTTTGGGGATTTTTGATTGGTGGGGTATTTCGCCCACTAAGTGAGCTAAGCGCTAGCGAGATCTACTTTTCGTAGAATTACTAGTTTTAATTAGCATGAGCTATATTAGCCTATTAACATTTTTAAATAAAATATAACACTGCTTTTTGAAAAAATGCTTTCAAAAACTTTAGTACCCGGCGTGATTCGAACCCGCGACTATTGGTAATCCGAACCAACGCGTTAACCGCTTGCCACGGGTAGCCCAATTATTTCCTAAGTGTGGATTAACACTAACAAATAATGTTTATAAAATATAACAATTATATTTTATTCAAAAATGGTTCAAAAATTTTAAGTTCCACTGAAGCTTTTGAAGTGTTCTTTATTCTTTAATGTACACACCACAAATACATAGGAACGTTATTAGGGAGAAAACTTACCAACTTCAGGTGGTAGTACAACCAATCGGTTTCCCTGCAGATGTAGTTCCCTGAGTCGCGTCAACTGTCCCAGCTCTTTAGGAACCTCAATCAGGTCATTTTCTCTCATCGATAACTAAAAAGAAATAAAATAAGGTTATTTATGAAAGAAAAGTAAATAAATAAAAAAAATTGGATAGTTTTAGTAGGTACCTACTTTTGCAAGTACTTAGTAACATATGTCTGAGTAACACGGAATATTTTAACTAAGTCATCATCTGAGCGAGAAAGCCTTCCTACTTTTACGTCTAGGGTTGCGGAGTTCCGGCTCTGGAGAAGGATGCAACGGGGAACATCGCTTGGATGATGACTTATACACGAAATATTTTAACTAAGTAAGGTACATAGAAACATAAGTAATATTAAATAGGGTTTAAGATTAAGTGTAGGTTATATGATCTTACAATTTGCAAGTTCTTCAAGTTTCCAATTTCCGGAGGCAGGTATTCAAAGTCGTTGTCACCCATATACAGGGCTCTGAGACTTTCTGAAACAGTTTAAAAATAACTTTTACTATCTAAACTTAACTAAAACGTAAAAAAAAATAGGTTGGTTCAGCTGATTATAAACCTATAATATTGGTTAGGGATACCAAATGTATTTTACCTTTTCCTGTTCTATAATCTTAAACAGACACATTATCTACATCTACATCATGTTTAACATCTAGGTACTAACATGATTAGTTGAACAAATTACAGAACTTATTTTATTGAAATTTACCTATAATGAAGAAGTTTCCAGACAAAGTTTTCTCATTCAAGTTATTGTATGTGAGATCCAAAATTTCCAGCATAGGAAAAACTCCGAAGCCTCTCGGCAAGCCATACAGCCTGTTGAGTGACACATTGAGGATCCTGAGCTTTGGCAAAGACGATAGACTGACTGGTAGCTCTTGAATGTGGTTATTAGCCAGGTTCAATATCTCCAAGTTGGTCAAATTGGCCAAAGCAGCCGGCACAACTTGTATCTTGTTGTGGCTAAGTGAGAGGCGCGTTATGTTGATTAGATTAACTGGAAAGAAAAACGTTGGATTAGGGTTGCAATATGTCCAGAGTTCATTTAATTCGAAGTTACATAATACATGGCATTTTTGTAAGTAGTAAATCTGTTTTTAATGGTCACAGCAATGATGTCACTTATTTATTATTAGGATGTTATTGGGTCGGTTCTTCCTGATTCAGACTAATATTAGAGGTATTTTAACATAAAGTTTCAGCAAAAAACCTGGCTCATTTTTCTTGTAAATAAAAAACTAGGTGTACATCTGTACATAATATTAATAAGAAACAAGTTTGTAGCAAACAAGTTCCACATGTTCCTTATATGAGCCAAACTAGTTTTGTAAAAATGACTTACACAATCCTGGTATCTCATCAAGGCTCGTCAGGCCTTTATCCACCAAATCTATTTCAGGATTTCCAATTTCTTTCGCCTCTTCTACCACTTTCTTTGCTTTAGACATTTTGCCCGTGTTTGGAATACAAGAAACTGGGGTTTGATGACTCATTTGCAGCTGTTTTCCTCGCCCCGCCCAATGAAAAATGTTCCATGAGCGTCAGAATAAAATATCTGATTTGTAGCATTATGTTTTGCTGATCATTGCTGATCTGCTCTGTGGTTTTGCCACAAACTTTATTTTAGTTTTTTTTAGGTTGGCCGCCAGCCAGTCCGTTTAGATTATACCACAGCACAGGTTTAGATATGGTAGCATTTTTGGGGAATACTTAAATGTTTTTGCAATCCACAGCTATACAAAGCTTATTTTGTTTACGAAGAAATTATGAAGTTTGCAACTTTTTTGCACACTTTTTGTAGCAAAGCTCTGGCAAGCGTTATTATTTTTTTCTAATGCGTATCTTGACTTGTACTTTTAGTAGCGGCACGTTATAAGAGGAGATTCAAAAGTAGGGTACAACGCTCATTTTGGCCTGTCCCCCAAATATTTTATTTTTTTACTACGAATTTCACAATTTATTCGTGTAGGTTTTGCCATTTTCTTAAAAATTAATATTTTATACTATGTTATAAAATAAATTCATTTATTAAATCTAAAACTAAATATTTTTTGATTATTTTATTAAAACAGGATCCTGCATTTCGGTATGTCCCCAGTAGAAATAAAAATTTCAAATTTAATTTTTGACAATATTTTCTACCACTCCTTGACAGGTTTTGTTTTTTTTACAAAAATAAACCTGTAATAAATAAGATAAATAGGAAAATAAAGTTTAAAACCACGTTTATTTAATTAAATTTAATAAAAAATGTTTGGCCCCAAAATTTGCTACTTCCAGACAAGTCAGGTTTGTTATCGCAATAAATAAATGATTAAACGAATAATTAGTATTTTTTTTGTTTTCGGATAATGGTAAAACTGTGATCAAGAGCTCGGCCAGTTTTAAAAAAATCCGTCAGCGTCTTTTCATCGATTTTTCGAGTGAGTTGTGCCGACGGTTGCATTGTGAAGAAATTTATTGTCAAGTTTGTAGCTGTTTATTTAATACCATCCCCATATTTCTTATAATGCATATTAATTAAGAAATACCTGGTTTTGTACACAACAAATTGTTATATTTAGTTTAACTTACCAAGAAATTGAACCGTTAAAAATATTTTTTAATGATACATAGATCGGATTTTGGGTGCTGTTTTAGACGTTGTCACTAACATGGATATGACTTTCCGGAATTCTAAATTCCGTAATTCCGATATTTCTTTTTAAACTTTACAAAAATATTAAATGTATTGTATGTATGTATGTAATGTAATGTATTGTAAATGTATCGTAGAAATTGTACTATTAATTTAAAAAAAAAACAGGATTTTTTTAATTGAATGCATAAAATTTACTGAGTCATGCAATTTCGCAATTTTAAGTTAACAATATCCATAAGTAGAGACCCAAAGTTGAACAAAAAAAATCTTTTGAAGACAGCGGCCATAAACATTGTTTATCTTTTGCAATACCTATTGTCGCTATTGTCGGCAATATTACAAAGGCGGCGCCAAGGTATGTTTGTTTATTTTTCTTCGAACAATTATTGGAAGTTGTTTATACTAAATACCTATTTGTATATATTTATTTATACCTATTTATTATTCCGTTATTCCTATGGGAAAAGTGAAACTGCAAGTTAAGCTCATTCGCTTACTTCGGTTTGTTGAGTGTAGTCTATCCGTGTGTTTTATGCTATTGTTTATTGACCCCTGCTCGTTACTTGGATTTTGGATTTCACTGCAAAACCTGACATTTTGGCTACTAAACGGACTACGATTATTGCAACTGGATTGGATATCTTTGACATTTGTCGAACTTTGGGTGAGTAGATTTTTTATATATTGTAATAGAATAAATAACATAGCCTATAATCAAGAAACTTACACGAATAACTGTAAGTTTCTTGCTTATAATTTGTTGTTAAAAAGAGTGTAGAATTTTTTTTCTTCATTCCTACAAATTTACAACTTATAGATGTTATGGATTAGGCTGATTCCGTTCCGAAATATCGAGATAATTTAAATCTAAAAGTAGCTACAACACTATCTAGACCCGGAATGAAAAAAAAAATGATCATCAGATTTCTATTTTCAACTTGGTAATTCTTAAGTAAAACTGGATATTGGGCGTTACCATGATCTTTTCTCGTTTAATTTGTTGGTTTGTTGCGCAAAAAAATAGAGTATTTTTTTCTTAGACTATTAAGAAAAAACACAGAAAACAAAAAAAACTTTTTCTGTGATTTTTTTATTATTTGTTTTTTTTTTAATTTTATTTATTTATTTTTGATTAGCTGACGAATTAAATCCTGCAATAAGTAGATCATGGTAAGGGTCAAATTTCAAAATTAGCTTCCAAGTAATTACATAGTTGTAAAATTCCGCAATGTCAACTATTCAGCTCGCACACCGAGGTAGATGGTGCGTAGTCCACTTAGCAAAGCTTGAAATAGAACAATTTAAATGTACAGAGGTACAAAAATCTACTTCCCATTTTAACCAACTCGGTCAATTTGTAAGGAAAGTTGTATTTTTGTAATATTTTCTCAACAATAATTCCATGTCGAGGGAACATTTTTGGTTTTAGTAATACATAAATTGTTATATTTTAAGCTTTGCTGGATTGTCTTTACCCTACCGTTGTAAGGAAATACTGGCTGAAAAATAAATGTTTGTAAACAAGTATTTGAAAATGTTTGTTCCACGAACATGCTTTAGTCGTGTTTTCTCTTAATTGTGATAATTATTTATACTCAGAACAGATTTTATCCATTGTTTGTATATTAAATAAAGAAATATAAACATTAAACCCTTTTAATTTATATGTGTGTTTTATTTATTTCTGACGGATAACTCTAACCTGTAAACAGAATCTCATTTTAAATTTTGAAGATTATTTTTTTCTTTAAAATATTTCTAGTAAATAAAAACAAATGATGATGATGATACTTTAGATAGTGATAGTACTCGTGATTTCGACACCTATCCTTATTCGAAATTCCAAGACGCGGAATTTTTCTCGGAATTTTTTTTGGTCGTATCCATACTTTTGATGTCGCATTTTTGAAACGGCACCCAAAAATCCGATCTATGAGATAAGTTAACATAATATGTTACCTCGGTTTTGTTACTACAAATATGGTAACATATAGTTGGACTGAAAAAGTAACAAAACTTTATGTTACTTTTTCAGTCCATTTCTGTCAGATTTTAAATGTCAGACAGATGTCAGATTTGGTCGGTTTTGTTACTGTCCTCAATTATTTTATTGGTTTTTTAAGTATTTTCGGGTGAAATTCTTTACTTTTCTAACCAAACTGGATTTTGATTCAAAATAATAATTATTTAACGACTTCTGATCATGTTTTTCATTTGATAATGGTCATATTACATTCTTAGTGTAAAAAATAAAACTCGATTTAGAACCGATGGTAACAAAATCGAGATAATTTTGTATTTCAACTGTTTTTGATTATGTTTTGTTCCTTTTTTATATGTTTAGTAATAAAGAGACTGTATTTTTTCCAAAAACTTTATTAAACTGATAGATTTCGTCATAATTTTATTTATTGGACCACTTTAAGTTTGGTAACAAAACAGACAAAATTCAAGACTTACCCTCAAATACTATTTTAACCTATATAAAATGTTATTTCTTAAAAACTAGAGAATATAAGCAATAATTATTATTATCAATTCATTTGAATATCCTACAGTGTAATAAAAAAATAAGCCTTATTTTCAGCTGTTGTACCCTATTTTTAAATCTCCTCATATAGGTAGTAGTAGCGGCCCTAAAAAACTACTTGTAGGTGTAGGTAGGCTGTAGCGACATCTATCGTTGCGAATGAGTAAACTTTTAGTAGCGGCATCTAGTGTTGATAAAGCCTAAACTCTTAACAGCGACATCTAACGGCGAAAGTGTCTAAACTTTTACTATCGACATCTAGCGGTAATATTTTGTAAAAAAAAATACTAGCGACATCTAGTAACGTATAGTGTATGTAAGGCTCCGCTTAAAGCCTCTGTAAAGGGCGGTTTTGGTTGTTTATTTTTAATTTAAAATAATAAAAATCTTTTTTTTATATAAGCTCTTAATTTCTAGTGCTCCCATTTATTTTTACAATTAATTCATTTACAAAGCAATGTTAAAGTTTACCTAACATCTTGGTACAAGGATAATAATAATAAAATACATGGACATCTTTGTTTTCCTGACTGGCACTGGCACCAGTTTCGCCACATTGACAACTCTATTGTCCATAATAAAAAAAAATGTCTTTCCACCACACTGATGTGTTACTGCCTTAGCTAAGAGCGACGAGGCATACTGATCACTAGGTAAACTGTGGTTCGGTTTATCTCGTCACTTTTTGTTCACCCTTAGTATGCAGTATACGCACATGTATAAAAAACTTGATAAACTATGCAAACTTAGAGTAGTTGGCGGTGGATATTCGACTATATTGGTGAAGGGTGTTAAGTAATCAACAATTTCAATTGTTTGAATCGAGATTTGTTAGTTACATAATCAATAATTCACTTATTGTGACAAACTAAAATTATTTAAATAGAATGTTAAATATTTTATGAAGATTTAGGCGAGGGTTCTTGCAACTGCTTAGAAGGCTGTCTTTTATGGACATTTGGTTTCCTCAACCTGTGGTAGTTGGGCATCACCTTGCTTAAGAAATCTAGTTGAAGAAGTTGTGATGGTTGTTTCTCTAAAGCTTCTCTTATATGGTGTTCTGAGCCCCAGATTACTGTATTGTCAGCTAATGTTTGCGGGGCTGAAAGTTGGCATGCTGCGCCTGAAATAATAGGGTTCATTTTATTAGTTAGGAGAAAGTTCTGACATTGACATTCAATAATTATATTTTACACTAGCTGAACCCCACGCTTTTCTGAATAAGAAAAACGTGGGGTTCAGCTAGTGTAAGATATTACTTTTTTTCAAAATATTAATAAAATATAACTTTCTTTTTTTAAAATGAAGAAGAATGAAACTAAGAAGAATAATGAATATAATTAGCTTAGAATGCAATACAAATATTACCCTTCCTTTTGGCATTGCCATAGTAGGGTAAAAAAATGTTTATAAGAAGGCAATTACCAATAACACATCCACTACCGATTCTGACATTGACACCAACAAATGACCTGCATTCAAAGACATTGCTCTCCCCGACATGCCCGCAGTAAGACTCCAACTTGCATCCAACTTCAAACACATTGTGTGCTCCTAAGAACAGAGGCTTTGGTGGATCTTCTTGGTTGTCACTTTTTCTGCAATCAATAAAATATAAGATAAGACATACATGCTTCAAAAGGCATGTTAAGCAGTTGGTCCCAGTTGTTATCTCTGATAGCAGTTGTTACAAATAGGCCAAGTTAGAGGCCCTAAGGCGCCTTGAAAACTCTAACACTAAGTCAACCACACTGCTATATGGTAAACATGAAGAAACAAAACTTAACAAAACTTCATAAGCAAAACTTTTCCTTCCCAGTTTCAATCTTAAATGTATTTTAGCCATTTGAGTTTTTTGATTGTCTATTAGTAAATCATATTTCTAACTTACTTGTGTATAATAGTAGAATACTCTTCAATAATACAGTATTCAGCAATGATAATAGGGCCCCCTTCAGCGATTATGGTCACTCGAGGGTGAATCACAGTGCCTCCGCCTATTGTGATGTCCCCTTCTAGAGTGCAATCTTCGCATACTGTAGCCCCAGGTAGTATTTTAACGCTGAAATGTAGATACATTTTAGTACGAGTACGAGTAAAAAGAACTTTGGAAAAAAGGTAGTGGTTTGATTACGAACTTGTGAGACATTGTAGTATTTTATAAGGGTTTGTATATAAAAAACTGTATTATTCCCTGCAGGAATCTTTCTTCGTGTGGTTAGGAATTGTTACGAATAATAATCAAAGGGTTTTCATAAAATTCAAGCAATTCACATTCACAAAACCAATGAGATTGAAAAACGGACGAAATAAAAACAAACATGACATTGACATATGATGACATGACGTCACCATGTCACAGAATATAAATAAAAAGAAGCACATCGATTTTTTTTTCTTGTTTGATGATGGTCCCCATGACACGGCTTTCTGCCGTTCTGCCAATTTCAAGTTGCTTTACACTTTCTTCTTTTTATAGTTTTGCCAGTATCAAGTATTTTGCATGAAATTAACCCGATCGGGCTCATAGTTTCAAGTCCGGAGCTATGGTAAAGCGGTGGCAACTTTACCATAACCTCTAAGGGGCTTTTTTTTTCTTTGTTATTGGTCCCCACGACACGACTTTCTGCCGTTCTGCCAGTTTACATTTTCTTTTATAAAGTTTTGGCGTCGTACATCTTGTACATCTTGCCAGTATCAAGTATTTTGCATGAAATTAGCCCGATCGGGCTCATAGTTTCAAGTCAGGAGCTATGGTAAAGCGGTGGCAACTTTACCATAACTTTCAAGCAGCATGGGAGAGAATGACGGAAAGTCCATGTTTATCACTCAATTTTGTTTTCACTACACTTGTGCACATTCACGGAACTAAATTGAATAAGATTCCACTAAAATTACACAATTTAACCGGGTTTACAACATAGTATAACGAAAATAAAATTGGAGCACGACATGTTGTCTCCGATTTCCCGCCCAAACTCCCATGGCAACATTTCAAAATCATTAATTTTCCACCACAGATTAAAAAGGAATAAGGGCGACCACATATTTTGCGACAAATAACTGTCACTTTTTTGTTACTGACACTGTCACAGAAAAGATGAACTTTTTTTTTATCTGACAATGTTCCCAGTTGTAGGTAGTTTCGCCAAATGTATAAATATTTTTTACGGCTTACGGTACTTACTGTTTTAGAAAATACTTTCCGAGATAAAAATCCTGATATAAATAGGTAAGTCTTGGTCATTGGTAAAATTATAATGCCACCATCTTTATTTTGATCAAATACAACATCCGAGTATATATTTTTATGATTTTTTTACGATATAGGTACTTATTTTAATTTTATAGATAGCGAGCAGTAAAGGCAGCAAAGAAATTGGAGTAAAGTTTATACGAGAATTTGGCAACATTACTTGGTTGTGGTTTGAAAAACAAAAACACGTGTTTTGTGTTTCTTGGTTGTATTTAACTCTAACATTAGGATTATAATTATGAATAAATAATGTCTCTACCTGTTGTAAAACCACCTGGGAAAAGTTGGCGTGAAATCAACCACGAAAGAAAAGCTTTAAAACGCCAGCGTAATGAAGAAAAAATGGTTAAACAAGAGAAGCGACAGGCTCTCGAGGAAGAAATCAAACAGAAGGAAACCGAGGAAATAGAGAGAGAAAAGAAGAATTCCGAAATCTCGACCATAAGTATAGCAGTTCCAGGGTCTATTTTGGAGAACGCGCAGTCAGCAGAGTTGCGCACGTATTTAGCTGGTCAAATCGCTCGAGCGGCCTGCGTGTTCTGTGTTGACGAGGTGATAGTCTACGATGATATTGGTGACAAAATAGACACGAAGAAGTCTAAACTGGATGAAGCGGATGGTGTTAAAATTGCTCGTAAAAGTTGTGTGCAGTTAGCAAGAATACTTCAATACTTGGAGTGTCCCCAATACTTGAGGAAACATTTCTTTCCTTTGCACAAAGATTTGGAATTCGCTGGGCTCCTCAACCCATTGGATGCCCCTCATCATTTGAGGCAGTCAAACGATTTTAAATTCAGGTACCTATCTACTACTACTATCTTCAGGTAGCTTAGCTCTATCATTGTCAAGTAAACTTTAAAATACTCAAAATTACCAGTCTGTTAATTAGATGATTTTCGGAATTTCAGAGAAGGAATCACAATGAACAAGAAAGTAAAACCAGGTAAAGGTTCCCAAGTGAATGTCGGACTCCTACAAGATGTTTCAACAGATAAACACCTCGCTCCAGGCATTAGAGTGACTGTCAGAATGTTGCAGACTCTTGAAGGCAGTAAGAAGATGAAAGGGAAGATTGTTAGCCTGACCACACCTAGGGCAGAGACGGGAGTGTATTGGGGATACACTGTCCGAATAGCTAACAACTTGAGCCAACTGTTTACTCAGTGCCCTTATAAAGATGGGTAAGCATCTAATTTTGTTTTATATGACTATGATTTGCAGAGCCCCACAGTTTCAGGGATAAAAAGTAGCCCATGTGTTATTTCTGGCCTCCAGCTGTCTTCATACTGAGTGTCAATGCATTTGGTTTAGTAGTTTTTGCGTGAAGGAGTAACATACTGACATTCATACATACATTCACATAATATAAGAAGTAGGATTCAGTGAAAGAAATGGTTTATTTTATTACTTCTAGTGGGTCATAGACAGGTGGAATTGTATTATGTGTCAACGCAGGATCTTTTTGATAACAAGACACCTACAAAGTTTCATCACAATTGGTTTGGTAGATTTTGCAGGACTGACAAATTCATTCATTTAATTTAAATTTAGTACCTATGCATGTTAGTGACACAAACTTATTTATAATGTTAGAAGAATTACTTCCAAATTAAATAATGTTAAATTTAATTAAAAATAAAATGGGCCTGGTCTTAGTACATTAGAATTATTCAATTTTGTATAGTGTCTCTTAAATTTTCAGTTATGATGTCACTATTGGCACATCAGACAGAGGCACTCCCATAGACGATCTGCCACATAAAGAATTAAAATACAACCATGCTTTAATTGTCTTTGGAGGTCTCCATGGAATAGAAGCAGCATTAGAAAGTGAAGAGCAACTTCAAGTTGATGAGCCTAGTCTGCTTTTCAATCATTATTTAAATGTTTTGCCGAATCAAGGCTCGAGGACAATAAGAACAGAGGAAGCCATACTTGTTTGCTTATCAGGACTAAGAAGCAAATTGAAAGCTAACAATGAGCCTATGGTGTTTAAAGACAAGGGTATTGCTACAAGCTCAATGTTCCCATCTCCAAAAAAGAATGAACTTGGACAGGATAATGTTAAATTAGATTTAAGTAGATTTGATTAAAACACTTTATAAACTTATAGGTAATTTTTATTTTGTAAATGTTTCGAAAATATGTCTTTGGAAGCCCCATTTTTTCTTATAATATAATAACAACCGACCTATACTAGGAATGTTAAGGAAACCTTTATACAGGGTGTTTCGACGAGGGGGTATTAAGCCTAAAGGGGGTTATTCTAGAGGTCTAGGCGAACAACTTTTATTCTACGACTTTTGGAAATTCGGACTTTTTTTTTAGAAAAATTTAAGGTTTTATTACTAAAAAAAACAGCTGTTTTTGTAAAAAAAGGCAATTAATGTTTAGATTGTAGTGGTCCAAACTAAATAAAAGGACACCTTAAGGCCAATGACCTCAAACTAAAAAAAAACAGCTGATTTTCATGCAAACTTTAAACTCATAATTTTCGAATATCTAAAACTTGTAGTACAAAAGTTGTTCGCCTTGACCTCTAGAACAACCCCCTTTCGGCTTAATACCCCCTCCTCGGAGCACCGTGTATAAATACTCAGTATTTGTCAATAGCTTGTTGTACAGTATCTCTTAATATTTTGATGGTTTGAGCTTGATCTGCTGCTCCGGTGACTGCTGTGCCAGATACTATCATATTGGCACCCGCCTGGAAAATTACCAGATTTTAGTTAAAATGTTACATTTGCCTTAAAAATTAAGAGGTCTTAAAGAACCCAGAATGTTCACTGCGGGAAAGACGTGTTAAGGTCATAGCACACTTAAACGACTGCTCCAACACCGCTCCCATCCAACACTGCCCTAAACTAAGACAACTGCTCGCAGTCTACGCGGCGACAGCTAGCAGGCAACCAGCAGTCCACGCGGCGACAGCTAGCAGACAGCCAGCTGTCCACCCGCCTTTACCGTACCGTACAATTTAAATCGTACGGTTGGCAACACTCCACGACGGCGCGCGCGGCGACTGCTAGCAGTAAGCGTGCGGCCAGCGAGGCGTCAACTCCCGAGCAGTCTGACGGTGGTAAGCTCGCTGAAAGCGAGCTGTCTGCTAATTTATGATGCCAATGTAAAATATATCTAAAGAGCAATATTTAAAGCCCATATTTGAATTATATTATTTTTGCCGGGTGGGAGCAGAGTCGTGTAAGTGGGCTATGACCTTTATTCTAACATTTACTATACTAAAAATGTGATATTATCTATATTTATGAGGTTCTCTTTTAAAATACTGAAAGAGACACATAAATGTTAGAAAATAAAGTCCTTTTACTACAGAAATTAACCATATAAGTGCCTTGCTCTAACTAACAAAATTATGACCATATTTTAACAGCTGTCTTTTTCACTCACTTGATATATATAATTTTAATTGTGAGTTAAAAAGACAGCCTCAATAAAGTAACATCATTTTACTCACAGTAGCACAGCATCCAATAGTACTAGGTCCTACTCCACCATCAACCTCAATGTTCAAATCGGCATAGTTGTCCCTTAGATATTTGACTTTTGTCATCTGATCTTCCATGAACTTCTGACCTCCAAACCCTGGTTCTACAGTCATTATTAGCACCATATCTGCCATATTTATATACTTTTCTACTTCTGTCACTGGTGTACCAGGTTTTATTGCAAGACCTACCTGAAATAAATTAAAAACAGTTTACCTAGAAATTGTGTGCCTTGGTTATCAAATATTATTGACTAGCAGCTCCCTGCGGTTTCACCCGCATAAGTCCCGATCCCGTGGGAATATAGGGATCAAAAGTAGCCTATAGCCTTCCTCAATAAATGGACTATCCAACACCGAAAGAATTTTTCAAATTGTACCAGTGGTTCCTGAGATTAGCGCGTTCAAACAAACAAACTCTTCCGCTTTATAATAGTAACTAGCAGCACCCTGCGGTTTCACCCGCATAAGTCCCGATCCCGTGGGAATTTCGGGATCAAAAGTAGCCTATAGCCTTCCTCAATAAATGGACTATCCAACACCGAAAGAATTTTTGAAATCGGATCTGTGGTTCCTGAGATTAGCGCGTTCAAACAAACAAAAAAACAAACTCTTCCGCTTTATAATATTAGTAAGATAGATGAATTAATTTTTTTGTTATACCGGTAATTTGTCCCACTGTACCACTGGGCAGTGGGCCAAATTACCCACTGCCCACTGGATCGTTTGGAATTTGAATCCAAGACTTAGGCATATTGTTTTTTTGGCATTTTAGTAAAAACACAAACTTCCATAATCTTCTAGCAATAGGTACCTACCTTCATTCCATTCTCTTGTATCTTCCTACAGACATCTGCAACATTTGACACAGGCTCAATGTGGAATGTGTATTGGTTCACGCCAGCATCAGCCATTGGTACAATCCACTGGAAAATGCATTGGTCATACTTAAAAAGGTTAAACCTATTCTATTTTCTTAATTGTATTGTTGTTTGTATTTTAGCTTGAAATTAACAATAAGGTACAGGTGCCACGAACATCTTGATAAAATGGTAAAGTTGATTTTTCATATAAGTCACACGTAAATGTACCAGGTACACACCTACCACATCAGTATTTTTCAAGATGTTTGCTGGGACCTGTATTACATTTTTGAGTTTTATTTTCATTACTTTAGTACATTTTGATGAGTATATTAAAAACCTTACATTATTTAGTTACTTGGTCACAACTGTCTGGAACTACTAACATAGCGCCAAGTAGACCTCTAGTCTTTACACATCAGCCCCCATGTTGTAAGTGTCTAAGCCTTAAGAGTCAATACAAACAAACTAATCTGTGTGCACTTACATGTATGTCCCATTTGAGGACTCATTTATTATTGCAATTTGCAAGCCTAGATTAATATCGGGGTGTACTTTAATTCCTACGCCAAGAATTTCTATTCACAATGACCTGTAGAGTATGTTCACTTACTTGTTCAGGTTTCGATACCATCATGTGTGTTTCAAAAAAAGCAGATTTTATTTTTGATCGTAAGCATTTTACAATAGGATGACCAAAAGTCAAGTTCGGTACGAAATGCCCGTCCATAACATCCAGGTGCAAATAATCCGCTCCATTGTCCAGGAGTTTTTGAGATTCTTCGTAAAGTTTAGACAGATCCGAGTTGAGAATCGAAGGGCCGATAAGCGCACGAATATTGCGAGACATAGTTGTATTGTAACAAGATGTCTTTGGATAGTTGCTTTAAGTTGTCAAATGTGTTATTTATTGCGTCATGGAATTTTATCTAATTGTAATTACTTCCACTGATAATAAAATAACAAAACAACGCGGATACGCGGCACTTGATTCTTATTTTGTTTGAGGTTATTTTTGGTTTTTTTTTCAGTCTTTGACTGACATTATAGCCAACGTCAATTTAAAAGACTTGTTTAACATGGCTTCGCACAGATAATTCAATAACACAATGTTTTTTTTGCGTTCATCAAAGTCGATAAGTCGTTAAAAATCTCATTGTTGGACTACACTTGTACATTTACGTACACTTCTCCACCGGAATTTCACGGATTTCAACCAAGTTTCATGAAAACGGAACAACGGATTTTTGTTATCTTATCTATCACACTAACATAACCACCGAGTATTAATCCAACAGTGCAACAGCTTCATACAAGGCGAGGGCGCGACAACGGCGCAGCGCGGCGCGGGGCGTTAGGTACTCCACTACATGCGCAGCTATGTGTGCGTGACTTCTCACCGTTTTCCGCTCGGGTTTGCCGAGGCCTTCCAAAGAGCCTACTCGGCTCACGTACGTGAACCCGTCGGCACCCTGTCGATGAGAGAGTTCTCGCAACATAACTGCTCATGTAGTTACGTATTTACGCCCCGCGGGCTTGTATGAAGCTGTTTCTCTGTAGGATTAATACTCGGTGACCTAACTATCCTATGACCTTATAGAATTCTTGTCCTATAATACTGCTAATAGACAAAATAAAGATAATTCCATGGGACTTTTTATTACAAAAGCGACAAAACATAATATGGCGGAAATTGAGAGAGCGCGAAACCATCGAGATTTGATTTGAGGTGGTACCTAACTCATCATCTGCAGTAATCGAAATATCCAATAGAAATAACATGTTTTCTTTTTTAATATTTTTAATGATAACAATAAAATGCCAAGGATTCAATTATTGCAATTCTACTATTTGCCAAAACAGTAAATATACCAGCATATGTAAATTACAGGTTAGAACAACATTATTTATGTACCTACTACCTACACACCACCCACACCTTGTATTATTTATTTACACATTAGATGCGTAGAGAGTGAACCGAGGACTTGCATTATGTATTAAGTAGGTATCCTGGTAAACTGTAGTAGGTACCTATGTCTCAATTATTTATTTCCAATACTTGGTCTCCAAACCAAGTACCTAGTTACTTATTGTCATGAATATTGTGACGGTCCACACCAAATTTAGATTGACGACTAAATACATAGCTATAATTTTATTGTGCAGAGCGACTAGAAGAAATATTCCCAGTCAACAAAGTATTATGTAGGTATAATATATAGGTGTACAGACCCGGCCCGGTAGTACCTATATTTATTACAGAAAACTAAGTAAGTAACCATGTAGGTACCTACTCATTTGGCACGCCAACAAGAAGGATTTCCTAATTTCCTAGAACACAACTTACCCTTATCCAACCATTCGGGCCGATGAATACGAACGGCCACAGTATTTTAAGTAGGTATAGATAGGTGCCTACATGGCAATTCATGTTTTTTTAAGATTCGGATGCGGATCACTGAGCCACTTCTTTTCCAAATGAGCCTTGTACGTCCTGCCCACCCGGTCGATAATATTAATAATTGAGAAAAGTTTTCTTTTATAAAATTAAACTCATTTTTTTCGGGGTTAATTTTGTTGATTTTTTATTATTTTCATCGGCCCACCGTCGTTTCGAGGTCTTTGCAGCTTCTTGCTCACGGATAAATGAGTTTATTTCCCAACAACATCGCGAAAACCGAAGAAAAATCTAAGTATCCTTCTATTTACTTATAAGTTATCTAGAAACGAGTGTGCTAATATATTGAAACTTGTTGGTAAAAGTAAATCTTGCAGTCTTCAGATCCCGCTCGACACTGTATAGATGTTCAGGAAATAATTAAAACGGACCACGATCGAAAGGCGTTACTGGAAAAAATGAATAGTAGACGCAATAAAGTGGCGGCTGGCGAGATTCGGTCGCTGCCGTCGGCCGCGGACATGTTGCAATTGGTAATCTATAGAAAGAAAGACATTCATTTTGACGACCTCTGTGGCGCGTCGGGGGAAGACCTGACTCCAATGCAGAAGCTTGCGGGTTAGATTCCCGCCTTGTATTTATGCTAAAAAATAAATATTTGTTTCTGGTCTGGGTATCTCTCCATGTATAATATTATGTATGTATTTACAAAAGAAAAGTAAAATGTAAGTATTAGGTATATCCGTCGTCTTGTCTCCGTAACACAGGCTTAGAAGCTTACCACGGGGCTAGATGGCGCTGTGCGTTGTTCACAGAATTTATTTATTTACTTACTTATTTCATGTAATAAATTGCCTCGAACTCGAATCACATATACCTACCGGAAAGGGGTCCGAGCATGGATTCTATAATTTAGCAAAAAATCACTTGAACTAGCTTTTAGTGAATTTGGGAAATTGGTAAAAAATATTGAACCGTTTTCGTGTTCCTGAACATAGTTGAGGCATTTTAGCTAGATTTAACAAGTATCGCCGAGTTAGAATCGTAGACAATTTAGAAAATAGGATTCCAACTGTCTTTACGGTCGGCCGTCTGCCTGACCTGACACCAACCTTCCTTGAGACGAAGAAGTTTACCCGCCACCTCGGAAGATCTCGCCGTGCGAAATCTTCCCCAGATCTCTTGGTCACCTTTTACAACACCCACGAGAAGAGATGGGATAGCCCTATTCTATGCCGGGCGGGGCTACGCGGCTTAAACTACGTAAAACCTTACTGTGCCTAATCCATTATTTTGTTTTGAAAATAATTAGGAGTGGAATAACGAGTTAGAAAACAAAGCTCAGAAATGGGCGAATCAATGTATCAAAACTAGCATGTCGGACATGAAAGACCCGTGTCGAGATATTGGTTAGTTATTATCATTTATAACTTCTACTTTACAACTTCTTCTAGCTGATTTATTTAACTATGTTGCTAACAAATCGTTTCACGTTATTATTGACGTCATTCAGTCGCTAACAAATTAAAACTTTAACTGTCAAATTGTATATCCGTAAACGCAATAATCAACAATTTCAATTGTTTCAATCGTGATTTTTAGCAACAGAGTTGCGTAAAGCTAGCTGATATACAATTTGACAGCTGTTTCAGTTGCTTGTTTCAATTTCAATTGCAATTTGTTAGCTACTGAATGACGAGAAAAGTGAAGTGTAATCAACAATTTCATTGATTTCCATTGAGATTTGTTAGCAACAGAGTTACATAATCTAACTGAATAAACGGTACTTTCTGCGTAGATTTAACTGATGGAAAGGTTGCCTAGAAGAGATCGCTTTTAGCGATAAGGCCGCCCATTGTGCCAGCTAGATTTAAGTTGTTTATGTGTTTCTTTAAATTGTAATTTTATATTGGTGTTACAATAAATAATTAATCCATTTATCTATAGAAAGCAGTAGGTATTTGACTGGGTACTTACTGCTACTACAAATACGTACCTACTAAACCCTTTAACACCTTTAAAAACATCAACGCCTAAAATAATGAGTGATGGATGATGGATAACAAGTAAATTTAACATTATTAAGAAACAATTACCCCCTTATATGTTTTTTTTTATCATAAGTTCCATTTTTTTTAATAATCTGTAAAAAAAAAACAAAGAAACAGACTAAGTTTTTAAAAACTTTTCTATCGTGTTCAGCTACCGATTTTGAGATGGGTCATCAGTAGTGGACTCTGCTATGAGTAATAGTGTTCTGTGGTAGTGGATTGTTTGTTTATGGTACGGTCAGCATCAAAACTCGATGACCACAATCAATATAAATTGTGGGGTGTCAAAACAGGACAGACATTCTGAT
This sequence comes from Idaea biselata, assembly GCA_958496205.1. Taxonomy (NCBI): domain Eukaryota; kingdom Metazoa; phylum Arthropoda; class Insecta; order Lepidoptera; family Geometridae; genus Idaea; species Idaea biselata. The sequence continues at coordinate 23,483,445 of OY292398.1, read as the reverse complement.
AATAACTCTCTATCTTCTTTTTAGGGTTTCGTGCCCAAAGGATAAAAACGGGACCCTATTACTGAGATTTCGCTGTCTGTCTGTCCGTCTGTCAAATAGGCTGTATCTCATGAACGGTGACAGCTAGACCGTTGAAAGGAATACTAAAAACAAAATAAAACAAATATGTAAAGAGGGCCCGGGGCTTCCATACAATTAACATAATTTTTAAAGTTTAACACAACGATATCACGATTTATGTTTTACCACTGGCGCTATCTAGTGGCACCAATCGTAAAAATAGATGCTAACATTGCGTTGTCAAATACTTTTTGTAATTCGATAATGGTACCTACGTGCGCGAGTCCCACTCGCACTTGCCCGGTGTTTTTTTTACTTTTAGTATGTCTATCCTTTTTTGACACTTCACAATTATGATGTAGATACAGATTATGAAAATCTCATTGGGGTCACGACTTTTAATGCTTACTGTACAACAAACCCATTTATCTACTAAGAAGGCCTATTCTTTTTAGGAAACATTAGCGTGGGACAAAATATAGCTACAATAACAGGCGAGGCCCCCGGTCTAATACTATCTGCTCTAGTCGACATCTGGTATATGGAGTTACTGAATTTTAACAAGTCACTTGTGTCGCGGTTCCGTGAGTAAGTTTCCAAATCCTTTTCTAATTATGCTTCTTTTCTTATAGTGGTGTAGCTCACCTGGTGTTAGAGTTTTCAAGTCGCCCTATTAGAAAGTATGCGTAAGTATAAATGCCTCAATCTTTCTCCATAGAAACAGTCGACTCTGTTTGCAAAGTTTGTATGGAGAAAAGATTAGGTAGACTTTCCCCTTAAGGCCTCTAACTTGACCTAACGACTGCCACCTGAGGTAACAACCGGGACCAACTGCTTTTAACGTGCCTTCCGAAGCACGGAAGAGATAATGTTTTTTTTGCTACACAAATGATCGGTCATCCACCCAGGTAGGGGGGGTTCATAAATTACGTGAGATGTTTAAGGGGGGGAGGGGGTCGAGTCAAATCTCATCTAATCTTACGTTGGTGAGAGGGAGTGTCTCGGCAAATATCACGCAATTTTTTTTCTAATTAAAACAAAAAAAAATTATACTATTTTGGTCCATTTAATCCAGATTGTACACACTGAAAAAAAAATTCTGCTACCGGAGCTGTATTTTACTGCTCCGGCTACTACTGCAATTTTTTTTTTCTTTTTACAATAACAATCTAACGCGTTTACGTAAGAAACCCACATTATGAAAAATCTCACGTGAGATTGGAGGATGGGGGAGGGGGTTGAATAAAATCTCACGACTTCCTCCTCACCGGGGTTTAGGGACAGAAAATTTCAAAAAACACCTCACGTAATTTATGGACGCCCCCTAAGGTTAAGATTAAAGATATAGATTATTCAGTTAAAGTTATACGTCTTAATTGCCTTGTAAGTTATATAAGTTCAGTACTCGTATACCTATATACGTACTTACTTAGATACACATTATTTTACAGGTCCGTCGAAACTGAATTTCAACATTATGAATATTTCACCCAATTAGTGTGGAGTGAAACGAGGCAAGTGGGATGTGGAGGGGTTAAATTCAAAGTTAGTTTATTTATTAACCGACTTCCCAAAAGGAGGAGGTATTCCACTCAATTCGACCCGTATATTGTTTGTACGTGGATATGTTCACACCGTACTCTGGTACATGAAATCCGATTTCGATAATTCTTTTTTTATTTGGAAGTGAAAGTCCCGAGTTGGTCCCATAAAATCTTAGTAGAGATATGATTGGAACTTTCGGAATGATGAGCAGAATAGCATTCTAGACTGCAGTAAATTACTAATGGTTGGACTTATATCAATGGAATTTGATGGAGCACCTGAAACCACTTTGTCATCTGAAAACTCTTCAATGATTAAAGTTACGTTTACAATTATTATTAGTGATTAAAATGATAATTAAATTAATTATTTTTAGTGGTAGTCGAAAAAAAGGGGTTAAATAAAAAAAAATCAAAACACGACTTCAAAAAAAAGGTCAAAATAACCTTATCAAAGCAGATTTGTAAATGAAGGACGTAAGATACCACTACTTATGCAAAATTTTGGCTTATGCCCGAACGTGCCATTCTTTTTTCCATTCGGTTCAAAACAATTTTCGAATACCTTATCTTTTTTCCCCGACGGACTGTTTATAATGTTTTAAAGTACCTACCTACAAACAGTAATAAAAAATACTTAGAATTTCATCCTCACAGACACACTAAAGTGAACCATCCTGCATCCATCCATTATCATAATATCGTTTCATACGCTTTTAGGAGTTACTGGAAGGCACAGAGAGAGGCCAGAATAGAACTGTGTATAGATTGGTATGCAATTTCCTGCCCGGAGGCAACAAATTAGATAAACCCGTTTATTCACGAGGACTTCCGTGCTCACAATGCCCTGCAGCTGTTTGCGATAACGATTTCAAAGCGCTATGCGGTAAATATACTTAATTAATAAAATTTATATGCTACTACTGAACAATAACTTTATCTAACAGCCGTATTCACGTGGACTCTTCTCTTGTCACATTTTCGCTTACGTGGATTATCACTCACAAGAGCAAGACAAATCATTGAGCCACGCATAGGGTCTTTGTGAATACAGCTGCTAGTGAAGAAAACAAACATGGGACCCCGGACAACAAAAACCTATTTATATACGTTATAGCGTCCTATGGCCACTTTTGGTATAAATGGAGGGATTAGGCCACTCCGAGGAGCAACCGTCAGGGTTCTGTTATAGACAGATCGTGTCTCCAAACGCTATAAGGAGAGCTACCACGTGCCAAAATGGCACTACCAGATTGACGCAAACACACAATGGGAGGTTAGGGTCCAAGCCCCCATCGTTTCTTCAAAGATCTCTCAGGGCGTCTTAACTCGTTTTCGGCGGATCATTAGGCTGGCGGCTTTTTTCTTCGAAGGGTGAGCTAGCTAGCTGGGTGAGGGTATAGGTAGCTATCCTGAGGGGTAAGTCGCCCGTCTTTTTGGGACGATGCCGCGTGGGGATGCCCCAAGAGGGATTTTTAGTTATTATAGCTATTTTTAAAGAAGGTCTTTTACTGTAAGAAAAAAATGTGTACTCTATTAATATCGCTCTTACGGTAAAGGAAACCTGCGTCTTGAAATCATGTACGCTACGATGATACGACGCAATTATAACGTTACTTCTCATCCGAGCGATGTTCCCGGTTGCATCCCTCTCAGGAGCCCAGGGTTCGCTAAACCCCAAATTGTTTTTTTTTATTTGGGTTCGGCGCAGTCGGTAAGTCATCATTGACCACATACCTTCTGCAATTAGATTTGGAAATGTTTTTAGGGCCGGCCGCCTGCCTGACACCAACCCTCTTAGGGATCAAGCAGTTTATCCGCCACCGCGCGGGGAGAACTTAAGTTTTGCTAATCTCCCTTAGTCGCCTTTTACGACACCCACGGGATGGGATGGGGTAACCCTATTCTATGCCGGGGCTACACAGCAATTATAACGCTACTACGCACAAAAAATGCTCACGGAAATTCTTTTTTTTAACCTACTTAATATTATAGAGGTGAAAGTTTGCGAGTGTTTATATGTATGTGTATGTGTGTTCGTTGCTAATTTACGCAAAAACCGCTAAATCGGTATGGATGAAACTCGGTATGTAGCTATGGAGATTACAATACATTTCAGCTACATTTTATCCCGAAATTCCCACGGTATTGAGACTTAGGTACTTACTCGGGTTTCACCACCTCCCAGTGTAGGTACCGACTACAATCGTTTTTTAAGGAAGTCCACAAATACTTGAAACAGTTGGATGAAGAGAAATGTAGGTAGTTATAAGTTTAGTCGTCTTGTCTGCTTGATATTATCAAAGACCATCTCATTGTCATTGCGATTTGAAATCGTAAAAAATAATGCCCTGTACTTTTGCTTGAATAATTTAACGCTCTATTTTAGTACTTATTAGGTCTGTAAATAAGTATGAGTCATTGATTCCATGCCCTCTTTTACGTTGTAATCTCAGGCCTTGGAGTGAATTTTATGCTTCATAAAACTGTTTTAAATTCTTGGCAAATTAAAGCAGAGAAAGATTCGTAACATATCAGCCGGCACAGAGTAAATATTGAGTTCGTTAGCGGGATAATGTTTATTAGTTATTAGTTTATTAGACTTATTAGTTATCTATCATATCTTTAAAATGTTATTAATTTTATTTTTGCATATTCTCATAGTCGTACCTATTAAGTATACTTCTCTTTTTAATTTCAGACTATGATCTGACGTTTTGGTTCTTTGTATTTGACATTTTATTCTTCAGGAATAAAACGTCAAATACAAAGTTAAGTTTGACACATCTAACTTAGTCTACAATTAAAAAACAAAATACGAGGGTTGTATGATAAGTACCCGTGTTTACCGACTGAGGGCACCACCGACGCAACTTAATTAAATGCCATCATGTAGCGCCATCTTTACAACGATTATCATTTTTTACAGTCAAAAATTCAGACAGATATGTCGAGTAGTTTTGTTTTCACAGCTATTGAAAGTCATCAAGTGCGTGTTTATTTGCAATCACTGATCGATATTGTTCTTTCTCTGCGACTGCAAATAAAAACGTACTCGATGACTTTTATTAGCTGTGAAAACAAAACTACCTACTCGACATATCTGTCTGAATTTTTGACTGTACCTAATGGTTGTAAAGATGGCGCTACATGATGGCATTTTTATTTTGCGTGTGTAGTGCCCTCAGCTGGTAAACACGGGTATTTATCATACAGCCCTCGTATACCTATAACATGAAATTCTAGTATCGTCTAGCTGAAAATTGATATTAGCGCCATACTGTATTCTGGGAAGAACTCTACCCATGCATTTTCTCAGAATGAAGATGTATCGCTGTCAAATTAATTTATTTTACGAAATTCAGAGAATTAAAATTAAGTTGTGCAACATGTAACAAGTAATGTCTGTATACTCTATTGTATGTTGCGGTAAAAACTAGAAAGCCGTCAAAGTTAGTTTTGACTGGGAAAATCAGTCGAAATTTGACTTGAGCGGGTAGTTTTGTCAATAGGTCCAACAAAAAGATCGCGTAGGTATTATTATTTATTTTCTTACCTCGACGTTTCAACCATGTTCCTCTCCCCAATGGTCTTGTTCCCAGTCCCCTCGCGACCAAGACCAGACCATTGTGACATGGTTAAAACGCCGAGGTAAGAAAATAAATAATAATAGACCCGGGAAAACGTAGATAACTAGTTTATAACTGTTTCATAATGCCAATTTTGAACAGTTCAATACATTGCTTAATATCCCCCTAACCTATACCTACACTAATATTATAAGCTCTCTACAGTATGTTCAGAAACTGCATATCAAAGGTTGCATTGCATAGTTTACCTAGTAGTTATACGTCTCGGTGCTAATTAAGGCAATAAGAAGTACCTATACAGGTGCCGGCAATATTAAAAAAAATGGCGGATGGTAGGTACATTTACAAGATTCATTCTCAGTATTCAAACATACTAGTTCATATCAATTAGTCGTGGACGTACTAGTTATCAATGCTTCACTTAACGTACTTCCACGTAAAGTGAAGCATTGATAAAGTTATAATTATTCATAACCGCGCGGTAGCTAGCTATAGTTGCGACGTTCGCAGCGTCGGAAACGCCAAACAGTATTTCTTGTTAAATATTAATTATATTACTAACTAGCTGCGTCCCCCGGTTTTACCCGCGTAAGTCCCGATCCCGTGGGAATATTGGGATCAAAAGTAGCCTATGTTACTCAGGGTGAATGTAGCTTTCTAATGGTGAAAGAATTTTTGAAATTGGTTCTTTTGTTTTTGAGTTTATTCATAACAAACATGCAGACGCACACACACACACACACAAAAATACAAAACTTTCCTCTTTATAATATTAATGTAGATAGTATACTCGTAGATTAGGTAAAACTGTATTACCAATAAGTGCAGATTACTACTAATCAAAATATATCCCGTTTCATTGTAAAATGAAAATCAAAATTAAGGCAAAAAACGGATAAATAGAATACCAAAATATGGCTTCCGTATGTTTCGTAATTACTAAGCATAATATATATCTATTTGACAAATTGTTCAAGTCGTCATCTTAACTGCAATCACTGGAATTTCGCCATACAAGGTAGCGCTCAAAACTCAAATTGATAACGTTGAAGTTGAACTAAACGATCGGTTAACTATTATTATGTTTCGTAATTACCAAGAATATATTGACATCCATTCTACCAATTATTCAAGTCGTCATCTTAACGGCAATCACTGGAATCCCGCCATGCAAGGTAGCGCTTAAAACTCAAATTGATAAATTAATGTTGAAGTTGAACTAAACGATCGGTTAACTATTATTACTTAACCGATTGTTTTGTAATTTAATGGCCAAACAAAAACATTACTATGTTTGTATTTGGCCATTTAAATTACAAACTAGAGTATATAATCATTCATATCAAACATAATACATAACGTTAATTAAATTAATAAACTCTAAATTCATTACAATCTATACCTGCTATAAAATTACTTATAACTCATGGTAGAGGTACACAGGTCCAAAAGTCAACTTTAAGTGCCGCTGCCTTAGATAAAAACAAATAAGGGCAGACACGGTACCTACCTAGCCACGGCATGACACGGCAATGAGACGATAAAACTGTATCAGCTGATGCACTAGCATCAGTCCTATGTGGAATTGGCCGCTGCCAATCAAGTTTACAACAGTGCCCTTAGAAGTCCTTGCTGTCCATCCAGGGCCTATAAAGTTTTATGGACGAGCACGCATCAAGTGCGGGCCTGACCTCGTAAGTCAAACTAGTTTTGCTTGCGCGTTGGTTAAAACTAGTTTGACTGAAATATTAACTAGTTTTAGCCGACACGGTTGGTCAAAACCCGAACTACATCAACTTCTTTAATATTTGAATCACCCAGAAAGCTTTTCACACACACACACTTTTGAAACACAACACAACAATCTTAAGATATTTGCAATAAACCAAAGACATGTAAATACATGTCTTTGGTTTATTGCAAATATCTTAAGATTGATTGATCGCTCATCTAAATAGATGAGCGAAAAATGTTCTAAAAAGTGTCCTACTCTGACGGTGCTTATTTACCAAGTGATAGCTTATAATGACCTGAGATTAGGGTTACCAGATGAAAAAAACAAGTCCTGAGAAATGATTTCCACCAAAAAATCCTGAGATTTTTTACATTTTATTTTTTTCCTTTACTTATTTACACTCGGGCCGTTTTCCCTCGAGAGTGGCCTGACGGTGCATATGGCACATTACCCACGTCACAGAATACATAAATAGTACAAGTCCCACGTAAAAAGATTGCATGTAGTTAAGTTGCCCGACTTAAGCTTACATTACAGATAAGTCGGTTGCACTGTATTTAGGAGAGCTAGCTTATTTTGTATTTTTTTCGAAGTCGGGTTTTGATTTTTTTATATTTTCGATAAAGGCTACTTCGTATAATAATGCGAATAGGCATGCAACAAGTTACCTACCGCTGCCTGTGCAAAATCCATACTTAAACAGACTCTGCCATGATTATCTTCTGCACAGCAACAGTAATTCTCTGGTCGTCCGTTTAAATGTAGACTTTTGCACAGCGATACGCTGACTAAGTCTCGGGGACAGCTAATTAGATAAATAAAAAGTTAATTTGAATCGTGGAACTTTTTTTTTTTTTTTTTTTTCAAAAAATTGAAACTTTTTAATAAAAAAATCTTTAATTAAGTTGGTCTTTTGTTGGAATTTCTAAAAATCCTGAGATTTCAAGAGATTTCCGAAATCCGCACGCAATCCTGAGAAATGTCCAAAAATCCTGAGATTTCAGGACAAATCCGGAGATCTGGTAACCCTACCTGAGATTGACAAACCATTAAGATTTGAATCTATTATACTTTCAGGTACATTATGTTATTACTAAACGAGGTGTGATATACCCACGTTTAAAAAAAGTACGTTTACGTAGTAAAGTTTAAAAAGTACTAAAATAATACTAAAAAAATAATTTTATATTATAAGCGCTACCTTATGCTAAGCATCCAACGGAAGGACGTCCAAAGTTACTTTCGCCTTAAAATAGGATATAGAGTTTGATTGCACGCAAAACAATCTGTGATTCTAATATTTGATTCAATTATTATAGGTTTTCCTGATACCAACCTTCCTGAAAATGGTCTAAATAGTGCTAATGAATCAGCAAACACTAATTCCGTAAAACTTCCGACTGAAGTTTCTGAAACAACTCCGACTGCTACTCACTTTATTGAAGATTCATTGGAGACAGAGGACGATACCTTAACTTTATTCGATTTCTTTTCTCATTTCCATAATTATACATTACCAACTATAACCATAACAACAGAAAAACCGAAATGTAACGATAACGTATTAGCAATTGATGATTTCGTCGATCTACTAAAAAAGAAATTAAGTAGTGATTCCGCTTTTAAAGATTTGTTGTTTACAAAATTTCCTCATAATCTGAATTTTACTGAAGCTACATTATCAGACCCTCATGTGGCATCATTTGTAAACAGAATTTATAGTAAAAAGGAACATTTTACTACAACTAAGCCAACAGAAAGCGACCTGTTTAATTCAACTCTATTAGTTGATTTGGTAGAGGCCGTAATTTTCCGAAGTGGAGGTAATTTGTTAATTTTTGAATTAATCATATTAATATTCCTTATGTTTTTATTGCTCAAGGCATTTTTACCAGAATATTAGTTATTAATTTAAATAAGTTGAGACGTTTTCTTTCTTTGCAGACAGAATGCCAACTTTAGGAGACACTCAAGCCACTCAAGCCACGTTTCACGTCAGCGCAATAAAAGTTCAAGCTGAGCTTTCTCAAACTCAGCAAAATAGTGAATTCAGTGGTCACTATTTCTTTCCTGAAGATGACTCTGATGAAACTACAGTTGAAGCCACTGAACCTTACTATGACGTTAGTCCGCCTTCGATATCTGATATATTTATAGAAATAGAAGATATAAAAAAGGGGACAACTAACAATGATTTTTTGGACGAAATTCTTGACTTTGATTCATCAACTGAAATGTCGCCGGTTGCTCATTCCATAACTCCACCCGGTTTGAGTACTTACGGTGGAAGAAATATATTGAAAAAGTTTTTAGAAGATATTAGAAATAATAATACTGATACAACTCTTCAAAAATAAAATATAATTAAAAAAAAAAAATTGTCATTCATAATATTGTTTTATTTTGAGGATTTAAAAGTTAAGATTTTTACATAGGTGCTCACTAATCTATAACAATTTAAGGTACGGAAGAAAATGAAATTCGGCGGGTACCTACTCAAATAAATCCTAGATTCTATAGGCCATACAAGATTTTGTCTATGACTATAATTTGAGTTTAAGTAAGCGAAGATCATTTTGCTAGTCAACCAATGAACTCGGAATATATTAATAGTAAACCAATAAAACTCACTGTAATTTTAATATTACATATTCTAAAAATATCAGAACTATATCAACTGCTCTGGTGGGGTTTGAACTACCACATGGACATTTACTTCTGCTACAAGTCACACATTGGTTTTTGGAATATTCTTTATAGGCTTTGTAGTCATTCCTTTTTGATCTAGCAATATCTTTATAACAAATACAGGGTACTGTTGGGGTCCTAGACGGTATTTCTACATTTACTTTAGATATAGTTGCCTTCACTGACATTTCTGTTACAGTTACTTTTGACATAGTTTTTGTTGATTTTCGACATTTTGCATTAATCTTACTTATATCCCGCCTGCGAAGGTTCAAATCTCGACGTTGACAATAATCCTTGTAATCGTCATCGCTATCTTGGTCACCGTGGTCCCCGTGGCCACTGCCATCATTCTCTCCTTCAATTGGATCTGGGGCTAAAGTGTCGTATTTGTTTCTGTCCATAAAGTCACGGGTGCATGTTGAAGTACGGGTACATCCTGCCACATATCCAGGTCCATGGTTTCCACGCCCGTCTCCTCCACCTCCTGCACCACCACCTTCACCGTTCTCGTCTACTACTATAGAACCATTGCTCAATATTTTCGTGCGAGCAGACCAAGTACAGGTTATTTTGCGAGTGCAAAACCTCAATCGCTTAAAAGGTGGCTGAACTGTGAATGTAATATTAATAGTCTGCGCCGTCGGCGTCGTGGCATTCATTCTTAAAAATTTATGTCCTTTACGTCTTGCATCATGCACGTAAGGATAATCATTATTCAATTTCCGTAGATGCATCAATTCATCAAATGATAAATATTTTTCGGTAACATGATTATTTTTAGACATGTCCTTTAGATTGACAGTAATTGTTTCGGTACTGGTCATAAGTCTAATAGATGTTTGTTTGTACAGAGGTTTTTTCTGTTTTCTGTTTAATGTCGTGTATCGGATTGACTTTAAAATGGATGGCTTATTCAAACTATATTCATCCACTTGCCAAAATGGTTTAAACGTTTGTTCTTCCATATCTCGTATTTTTCGCGCGCTGGAATCAAAGTAATGATATGAATCTTGAAAATTTCGTAGCTCTTTGTGTTGTAAATTATCATGCAATGGCTTTACCTGTTCATCGAGGTCAACATTTTTTCTTTTTCCTAATATAGGTTCGTCCATTTCTGCTTTATCGTGATACCATGAATCATCCAGTGGCAATTTACTATCCCCGCTTCTAATTTCTATGTTAGGTAGTGGTAAATCGTAATGATTGAATGATGTTGATTTGGTTATATCATCGCCATCTGAGCGTCGTACAGCGCAAGGTATTGCCGGCAGTGGGTTCGACGGACAAATCTGTCTGGAACATGGACATTTACTATTATGAGCATATTCTGGTGCAAGTGGAGAGCATGCTGTATGTTCGCTGCAAGGGCTAATAATTTGATGAGGCGATTTGCATTGATTTGCACAAGGATTTGGTTGACATGGCGTATTTGGACAAATATTGGGTTTCTGACAACAATTATGTGATTGGCCTCTTGTGCACTCGTTGGTTGGACATTTATCGTTTTTAGGGCAACAACCCGGTATTTTTCTTGTACATTCTTGAGGGCCGTTTATAAAGTACTTTCTGTAATTTATTTCGGGGTATGGTAGCGGTGGAATAGTTGAAAAATCAATTATTCTTCTGAAATTTTGTCCAGTATATGGTTTTACAGGTTCTGAGCTATACATTGGCTCTTTTCTCGTTTGATGTCCATGATACATTCGAGAATGTCCTTTTTCTGGTGTGAATTGATTGACCTTGTAATTTTCAGGGGCAGCATGATCAATGTGAAAGGAATCGCGTTTTATAGCTCCTGAAATAATAAAAAATATGTTATTAAGTATTATTTATGATGCATTGCAAAATTCACGCATCCTCATGTAGTCTAAATCTAAGCAACTAGGCTTGCAATATGGTGACTAAATATTTGGAATACTCGTACAGTATACCTGTAGATATTATAAAAAAAATAATGACGATTTAAAAGGACCTGCAACCACCTGCAAATGAAGGTGGTCTGATTTGAAGGAAGAATACCTACGCCGGAGCACCACCAAGTATTTCCGGAGCGGTGAGAAGTCACGCACGCATAGCTGCACATGTAGTGAAGTGCCTACGCCGCGCCGCGGGCTTGTATGAAGCTGTTTCTCTGTAGGATTAATACTAGGTGGTACCACCAAGATCGTCACAATAAAAAGGTTAAAGGTATGTTTGTTTGTTGATCCTTCACGCAAAAACTGTCAAACGTCGGGACTCAACGATGTCGGATAAATAGTTCTTCTTAAAGGACGCAAGGACTCAGGAGGGTAAAGCTGAAATAACATAGGCTACTTTTTGTTCCGATATTCCCACGAGATCGGGACTTACGCGGGTTTAATCACGGGTTCTTCTAGTTGACTATAAAGGCTAATTAATGTTATTTTTAACTTACCGTAATTGTTACTAAGAAAGGCATTTCTTGTCTTTTGATGTCTTTTATTGTCGATTTCACTATTGTTCATGTTAATTTGCTTTGAGTTATTTGGATCTAGTTCTTGCTTCATTGAGTCGTTTGACAAATTGAGTATTCGGAGAAAATTACTCGCGGTAGATGTTTCGACGGTGAACATTGTTACTGAAATTTAAATTAAGGTGATCTACTCGAATTTCGGTTAATTTAACAAGCAATCTTGGACTTTCGTGAGCATTGGGGCCCAGTTTTAAGTTAAATTAGCATAAACAGTGGCGGATTTACCAGCAGGCTGAGTAGGCTGAGCCTAGGGCGGTAGATTTTTGGGGCGGCAAATTTGGGAACTGTTTTTTTTTTGCTACCTCATATAAATCGAAAACATTTCTGAATAACGGTTTTCTGATGTTTTACAGATAAAACTTTAAAAATAATTTAGAACATGAAAATTGTAGAGGCAAGGGCGGCAAAAACTTTACAGTCTATGTATACTTTGAAAATTTGTAAATCCGCCACTGAGCATAAACATTCTTGAATTTATAGTTTTACATGGTTTCGGAAGATATTGTCCATATTTAGGTATCTAAAGCCTTTATCTATATGGATTTGCGAGTGCAAAATTTACTTTTTTTGCTAAGGTCTTACAGCATTTTACAGGGAAAAACAAGAATTTATTTTTTACCGTATCGCATTGTTCTGGTTAATGAGAAGCCGTATTGTTTCTACTCAAACAACACACCATTAGGTACCTAGGGTTTCCGCCTAGTGAAGTTTCGATGCCAAATAAACACATTTAGCCTTATTAATAAATTTGGAATAAGGTCGGAGTAATTTTACCACTTTTTGTTTCTGTCTGTTAACTTTGAAAGATCTTGTCACGGAAAAATACAAAGCATGTTCTTACTACTCTGATCTTACTCCAGGTTTCAAAGAAGAAGAACTTTCAAAGTTGACAGACATAAACAAAAAGTTGTAAAATTACTCCGACTATACTCCACGTATAATACGTTACCTCTACGTTATACGTATAAATCGTGGTTAAGACAAGTAAAAATATAACGTACCACTTTGAAGTCGTTGGCACAATCCTAAATATTGTCTACTTGGGACTGTATTACGGGTACACTGTGTACTTGGAAGTCCTATGTTGTAAATCGGCTTTCCGTGGTGGTTGCCACTTGGAGCAAAATTACAGACCAATCGTAGAACGATTGTTTTTAATTCTTCATTCTGAAATGTTAGGAGTTTTAAAAGACTTCAAAAAATAGTAGTTTATACACCGAGGTACTAAAGTCTTTCTTATGTAGAGGGTGTCATATTGAATCTATAGTTCCTAATAGGTCCTTTTCATTCCTGAGCGAAGCGACGGAGTTATAATAAAAATAAATATTGCACGAAACGTCGTGCAATATTTTTAACATATTTTTAATTATTTTTCCAGTTAGTAACTTCGTATTTGGCGACCCTGGAGCATGATTGTCAACTTATGTTTTACAAACTTTGATTAGGCTCCGGGACTGGTTCAAAATAAACGTTAAAAGTACGCTTAGCACAAGTAATTTTGTGAATTTGCACTGTTGGCATCAATGTCCCAGTTTTTGGTAAATTTCTATTTTTACAACGGCAACGTGTAGATATTTTAGTAAATTAATACTCGACCAACGATTATTTTATAAAATTTGCAAAAAAAGGTTCGACTAGTATTCAAGACCTTGTGCGTACCGGTGACATTTTGGTATCATTGAAGGCGATTTGATGTGATGCAGCTGTTAAGCAAATTAATGAATGGTCGTATGGGTTAAGCAACGCTTGGCACGGTCGTTTCTTAGATGGGTGGCCGATAATTGTGAGGCAAAAAATCATTTTCTCGAGCTCCTCCATGCTTCAGAAAGCACGATAAGCATTTGATCCCGGTTGTTATCTTCGATGGCAGTCGTTAGGTCAAGTTAGAGGCCTTAGGGCGACCTGAAAACTCTAACACCAGGTGAGCCACACCACTATACGAAAAGAAGGAGTTTTTCTTTACCAACTCTCGGAGATTTTTCGGCCTATAAAAAGTCGTTAGTCAGCTTTAGGTAGAACTTGTTTAATGAATACTAACTTACATAAAACTGTGCTTTGCTGCATCCAACATACTCTGTTTGCGCCCAAATTAATTGCGCGAAGTGATTTGCTCTCGACTGTAAAGTTCTGAAAAGGGTAACTTTCAAAGTCTTGTGTAATCGTAAGTGATATTCTGTGTTAGCCTAAGCTCGACAAAAACTTGGTTAACATTTCATCATTAACTCACTAGCTGACCCGGCGCACTACGTTTTACCATCAGTCATATCGAAATATAATAAAAATAATACTTTTCTATTGTCTACTTCAACTATCGAGCTATAACGCTTCACACAGCCTGGTGACAGACAGACAGACGGACAGTGGAGTCTTAATAAAAGGGTCCCGTTTTTACCCTTTGCGTACGACTAAACTATCGACGAATTGCGAACCTCCTCTTCTGTTTTCGTAAAAATGATTTTAGTACCTAATTCTAACAATCATCAATCATCATTTAAGAAATTCTACATAAAAAAGTTTAGATGGCTACAATATTGAAGTAACGCACTTGTTGTAGTAGGTGACAGTTCCAGTAAAGAAGATATTCTCCATGAACCACATATCGATCAAGCTCTTCACATTGATTCCTGGTGAAAGCCCGACTACTGTAGCTATGTTTTGACCAACTTTCATTTGAGCTGAAACACAAGGTTAGTAGAGACCACGTCAAATCACCAGCGGGGCTATTCTCTAAGAAAATACTACATACATAAGATGTAGAAACCTGTGAAGTTCCAGGAAACTTTTCTAAAACTAATGTGAAACCTGTGACGTTAAAACTCGCTATTTTGCAAGCCAATGACGTCACACAAATATTACCAAGTTTTGTGGTAAAAACGATGGTCGAAGGAAAATAAAAAAATACGAATTACTCGCGAGCCTAAGAAGAAAAACCGCGTCGACGCCGACTGGCTTCTACACGGTTTCTTCTTAGAGAATAGCGCAGCATGAATGAATGAATGAATAAAAAATAATTTATTGTCAGTCTACTTAAACCCCTTAGGAATAATTTTATTAAAGTTAAATTATACGAACTTATACCTACCCATTAAGTTCCTAATCTAAATAACCTTAAATTATGCATTCAAACAGATAGACGCATCAGCTTATTGTTGCGGGAACCTAAAACCATCAATCAAAAAAAACTAAATCAAAATAGCTTTATCGGAAAAAAGAAAAATGGATGGAAAACTCAATAAATTTTAACAATACTTTTTATTCCGATACTCCCACGATATCGTGACTTGCGTGGTTCAACCGGCCGAGCTATACATGTAAAATTCAAAGTCCTGACTGATTGACTTAACTCTATATAAGCCTGCCTGCCTGCCGCACAGCCTAATAGCTGGTCTTAGATACGTGAAATTTAGACGGTGCGTCCTTTGTGATGTGTAGGTACGTATTAACTAAGAAAGTGTTTTGGAAAATTACCCCGGGATCGGAACTAAGTCCCGCTAGCTTATAACTTATTACGTAACTCTGTTGCTTGCAAATCTCGATTGAAACAATTTAAATTGTTGATTTTTATGTTTACAGATAACGGATATACAATTTGACAGTTACAGACGCTAGTTTTAATTGCAATTGCATTTTTTTGCAACTGAATGACGTGAAAAATGACGTATGTAATCAACAATTTAAATTATTTCAATCGAGATTTGTTAGCAACATAGTTACGTAATAAGTTATAAGCTAGCGGGACTTACTTAAGCTGTGCGGGTGAAACCGCGGGACGAAGCTAGTTCCAAAATTCGTTTATTAAGGGTTCCCTATTTAAGAACTACTTAACATAATTAAATTACCCAAGTCACGGCATGTGTCCTTTTTGTCCGGTTTCACTGATTGGTCACATTGGTCTACCCAGCGTTGGGCGATAGTTGCCAATTCTGTAGACCACATCTGAAATTGATTTTGTTTCGTGACATAACTATTTTAGAGTTTCGTCCCCTCAAACGAAAACAACTTAATAACTGGATCAAATTGTACGACCGTTTGTCTATCGAGGTTTTTTTTTTACAAGAACAGGTGGAGATAGCGCACTGAAATGTACGTAGGTACATGTAGAGTCTATTCAGGTCAGATTGGATACGGAGGAAGACCGTGTGACTCAAATAGGTATAAATAAATAATAAATAAATTCTGTGAACAACACACAGCGTCATCTAGCCCCGTGGTAAGCGACTAAGACTACGACTTTTCTCCCAAAACAGGTAATATTTTTAGCGTTAGCCAGAGTCACGGTGTTTACAATAGCAATTCACCCCGTACCGATCTGTGGCACCCGCCAGTTGCAATATCAGCTATTTTGGGAGATATTCGAGTCATACGTTCTTCCCCCGTATCCGATTTTACCTGACTATACTCTACCTACCTATAGCAAATATTCAGGTCTACACTTCTATATATATTTATTTGGATTTCAAGAAATAATGCTCTTGTTTTAGCTCTAAGTTCTTGGTTCGTTTTGTGTAAAACCACCTTTACAGAATCATGATGAGGTTAATTGAATCTTCACTTTGTGACGATGATGCAAAATGCCTTTTCCCAAAATATTATGCTCCCTGCGGGACTTGCCCTATCTAATGGGCCGTTTGTTGTGTCGGACCCCATTTAAATATTTATTTTATGCTACTTTAGTGTTTATTTGCTGTTATAGCGGCAACATAAAAATATCATCTGTGAATATTTCAACAGCTATCACGTTAATGTGATACAGCCTGGTAGAAGACAGACAGACGGACAACCTCTATAGTATAACTGAACTAACAATATCATATTTTATAGCGTCCTCACTTGGAGCCTCAAAGCGTTCCAAGTGTGGTTTGCTGTACCGATCGACCCCCAAGGGCACCTCTCAGGATCAGGACAGACAGACGGACATGGGACCCCGGACGACTAAAACCTATGTATGTTAGGGTCCCCCAACTATGACCACTTTGGGTATAAATGAAAGGGTTCGCTGTACCGTCAGGCCACTCCCAGGAGCATCCGTCAGGGATATGTCAGGGACAGACAAACGGACAGTAAAAGAGTCACGTTTTTAGCCTTTGTGTACCTACGAAACCTTTAAAATGTGTGTGCTTAACTGAATCCCCCGCTACTCACTATTACAGCCCAAAACAGAAACGCCACTTAAAATTTGAGGCATACTTAAATAATTGAGCAGCTTCTAAATTTAAAAATAGTATGGGAAATGTAGAATTTGAGAGTGCTTAGTTGATTAAGTGCAACTTAAATTTTGAGTTGCGTTCCTGTAGCAGCCGTTAAGCTGGTAAAAATGTCCATACGATTTGTTTCATGTTCGCTGCCTCTGGAAATAGATGTAACCGTCCCATAGCAATGAAGCTCCTCCTCTCATTGATTCTGTTTAGAATGTCCATTCTGTCTGAAGTCGTTAGTGACACTGCTACGTTGTATCTCGAACACTCGATGCTGGGTCCAGCCACCTGAATACATAATGAATACAATTATATTAATTAAATTAGAGTTAATTGGCTGAGACTAGCAGCGACTAGCGATTTACTTGTGGGAACAGACAAGGGCCACGGCTTTTCCGTTGTGTAACTTGAAAAAACAAGCTTGCTTATTTTTTTAAAATAAAAGACGACTTTTTATCTTTAAAACAATTATTACTTATCCAGATGCTATTAGCTCGTACATATATTGCCATTTTTATCCCGCGGGAATTTTTAAAATCCCTTTCTTAGTAGATCCATACACACCATAAAGAACACTCCAAATTGTATACTGTCTCTAGGACCAGCAGTTTGGACTCTTCGTTGATATATAAATCAGTCAGGACTTTTAATATGATAAATACCTAGATTAGGTACTGTTTTGAAGTTTCTTAATTATTTGGTAGTCCTCTAATTTTAAGTGGCTTTGAGTATTTGGCATTAGTGACATGTCCATCTGACATGATCCCGCGTGCGCGAGTGTGAGCAAAAACGCGTGACACTAAAACGCCCTACAAGTACATCTATTCAATCATTGAAATATATGTGTTTAATATTCAAAAATATAATAACTACACCAATATCAAAAATATAACTACACCAACAGTGATACCATCTTAATTCACTAAACAAATTAAAATAATTAAAATTAATAATCCAAAAATGAGTCCCTAGGTATGGTACCCAAAAGGCTGGCTGCATTGCCCCTTTGGTTAGCAATACCTATTCGTTGGCCAAAGTAGCAGCCAGCCCTTTATCACCAGAAGCTAATACTAATAGTTTTGAAACATTTTTATAAAAATCTAAAGCCTCGGTTCTCCACGGCCACAACGTCTCGATTGCAAACGGCAGAAATATGTATCCATCGCCAATGGAAGCCTATTTCCAAAACATATGAAATACATACATACCCGATGTTATTTAAATCGGTTCATACGTTTCTGCTCAGAGCAATAAACATAAAGACTGACAAACTTTGTAGAAGTACTGAGTAAACTGCAGAACTGGATGCATAAATAGCACAAATTTAAAATCAGACTTGCAATTACATACGTGAAGGCAAGCTAGGTATCTCATACTCTAACTATTTCCATTAATTCGTTTGATTGAACTATGTAATATAGGTTTCATTGAGCTGGCTCTTGAAAT
Source organism: Idaea biselata (assembly GCA_958496205.1). Lineage (NCBI taxonomy): Eukaryota > Metazoa > Arthropoda > Insecta > Lepidoptera > Geometridae > Idaea > Idaea biselata. The sequence goes on along the minus strand of OY292398.1, from coordinate 23,464,693 downwards.
TATAGTACACGGTTGAACTAATCTTCGTCTAAGGAGATAGGGACAGGTATAGTATAGGTAGCTACGAGTAAGTCAGAATTGAAGTCGAGCGATTGGGGTTCTGAAAACTTTGATACACTTATCTATTGTGTCTACGTATACTAGAAAGCAGATAGTGTTACGGTATTCCTAGAGGTAAAGCGAGAGGGTTCCATTATGGTATCTATGTGAATAACCTACACGATAAACACAAAGTGTGTGGTTTGTACATATTTCACAATATTTATTTCTTGCACTTCGAACGTAACTGAGACATATAAATAACACGAACGATTTCACAATGTTCATTATAAATAACTTTATAAAATATTCATTTTGTATAAAACATCATAGAAATTGACAAAAACTGATTGATTGAGTTGATGAAGTCGTGACCCTCTTGATTTGTTATCTTTGCCTATTTTTCAAGTTGTACCTGTGTCAGTTAAAATGAGCTGCTTTATATTCTACTGGTTATGTTTTTTATGTTTCACAATTTGGTGATCATAATATTTATTTTCGATTCCGTTTTTGGTGCCAAAGAATTATTTTTTCAAGTGCCCTCAGAACCGTTCAAAATTTCCAGTTATAAAGGTAATAGAGCCTCTTACAACTTTTCTTATGCCTAAGTACAAAATGTCTTGAAACAAATGTCAGTTACACAATTCTAAATCTAATTCGATAAAATTGCCTATGATGCTTTTCTAATAACGCTATTTTTGTTGTATTTCGCAGATGTCATGAGAAACGATACCCCATCTAACAAACCTTTATTCCATAGACTATTAAGGAACAAAAATCTGAAATCGAATGTCTTTGACAAAATGCTATCAGACGAAATGTTTTCGATAAAGCAACATTTTTTCGATCAAGATTTAGCTCACACAACTTCGGGCAAAAATATATTTTCTCAAAATACTCCTCCGACACCCACACTGGAAGTCAAACAAAAGTGGCCAGTAATGGGGCTCATAACTAAAGAAATAGAAAAAATGGATCAATATCATCTATCAAATGAAAAATCAGGTTACAATTCAAATGATGATTTAGATGATGAACATAAAAACTTGGAATCCAATATGAATGATAATTTAGATCAAATAGAAAGCGAAAAAATGGGATCCATTTCAAATGACAATTTAGATACAGTTGTTGACGAAAAATTGGTATCAAATATTAATGACAACTTAGATAAAATAGAAAGCTTAAAATTGAGTTCTAAATTTAATGACGACTTAGACTTAGATACATTTGATTGCGAAAAATTGGGTTCTTGTAAAAATGATACCTTAAAACAATCTGGAGACGGAAAAATAAGTTCTACTGACGAATTGAATAGTAAAACTGAAGGTTTATTTAATGTGGTACGATGCAAGGAAGTAAATGAACCCCTGAAGAAGAATTTTAATGTGAGAAGTCTAGGCCCTAGTAGAGATTTGATTCATCATGCTCCAGTTCGCGCCAGTTCCGCATGCGGCTGTAGGGGACAAAGTCAACATCATTTGAGGACTCCAGACCAGGATGCTCCAGATTTCACACAAATGTCTCACAACCCACAAGATTGCAGTAGAACAACTGTACTGTATTCTATACTTCCCTTCTATTATCCCTACTCAATGAATAAACCTTTTTTCATCAACGATGAGGATCCTCCGCCTCAACAAATATACTACCAACCTCCAGTCATTAATAACGTTAAAATACCAAAGAAAACAAAGAAAAGAAAGACTACTAAACATCCTGAATATTTATATTACGACGATAATAACAGTAAAGAAGATTCGAGTGAGACTGATGATGAAAAAAATAAAAACATTCTAATAGATATCGGTTATGATATAGCGCCTGACAAGAAACCAAAACCTAACAATGTTTTTTTATCGGAGCTAGATCAAATATACGACGCCAATGTAAAGAGAAATTGTTATTGTTCATCAGGAAATTTACTTCGAAGCGTCAGTATTTATATTTACAGTATTTTTTTTAATGTATTTTCTTATCTAATTGTAGTCAGATTTCAATAAATCTTGAAACACCACTCCTTTCCATAATTTACAAAGTTTTTTTTAATATTTTGGCTGGCATTACAACTTAGGCGTAGGTACTACGTAGAAGATCCAAGGTATTTACAGTGCCACCACGCTATCTGTTAAGGCAGTTAGAGCGGTGTTGGTCTAGTGGTAGATACCCCGGCTTTCATTCTGAGAGTCGTGGGTTCGAATCCAGACCGACCGCGCACCAATGTCTTTTTCTTTAACAAAAAAGTATGTGCGCTAATAACATCGCTCTTACGGTGAAGGAAAGACATCGTGAGGAAACCAACATGTCCTAGGACTCACCACGGTCCGAAGACATGGGATATTCAGTGTTTTCTATGTATCATATGTATGTATTTAAAAAAAAAAGTATAATATGTAGTATATCCGTTGTCTAGTACCCATAGTACAAGCCTAGTGCTTAGTTTGGGGCTAGATTGTGCTGTGTGTAACGTCGTGCAATATTTATTTTATTTATTTTATTTTAAGGTTCAGGCGTCCAAATGTAAAACTTACGACGACATGCCATAATTATTTTCTGACAGAATATAAATACTTGCACCCGGCGGGAATCGAACCCGCCACCTTCTGCATTGCAGTCGGGCCTTCTCCCGACCGACGCGCCACAGAGGTCGTCATAAAATCGGTAAGCTAGCAATACCTATTCCAAAGCAGAAGCAGTATCTATCGCGTTCAACAGGTCAAGTGTGAACAGGCTACGGGCCGTCAAATTAAGACAAACCTTGCTACAAAGCCAGCTAATGTGCTACGGCGGGTGCTACGATTGGCTACGAGCGGCGTAGTATAGGCGACATATTTATTTATTTATTTGGAAAACCAACAGCTATTGCAACTTAATAATAGCTTAAGTATTTAAAAAAAAAGTTTTCCTAGAAGAAATCGCAATTAGCCATAAGGCCGCCCATTTGTGAAAAGTTTTAATTTTAAAAAAGCTTTTTTTTTAAAAGCTTTCTGCTTTTTATTTGTCTTAAATATGTTGGTTATTTTGTATATTGTTTGCTGTGCAAATAAAGCGTATAGGTTCATCTATTTATATATCTAAAATGCCAATAACAGGTCTTCATAAAAATACAAGCTCACAGCAACATATTCCGTTTCTATTTTTGATAAAGAACGAGTGTGCTTGTCGTAGATGGGATGCATCGATCTCATCTGTGAAATGACCCTGTAAAATAACTGGCGGCAGCCATCACATATTCACGTAAACATATCGTACGTAATACGAAGATACTCATTTGAGATAAGACACATAAGTTTACAGGAGCTTTTCTTGTAAAATACGATCCAGCTCTGATGAGATTTATATTTAATAGAATACTTACTTCTATACAATTCTTTATTCTATTAGGACATGTCGTTAAAGGCCGCTACTGTATGCAAGCAATACTGTTAGGTCGCAATCAATTCCAAAATGCTACATTTTTCGTCTAAGTAATTTCTAATTTGCAGCGTCGAATGATGCTGATGCGCTACTGTTTGGTAGGTATTCGAAAAACACCCATTTTTCACGCAAAAAGGCCCAGTTATAGGGCTAGTTGCGGAAACACACAGTAAAAGTAAGTAAGTAACACCCATTTTCTTTATTCTTTATTCTTTAATGTACACACCACAAAACATACAGACATAAAATAAGGAGAATTCATGTACATAGGCGAGCTTAACCCTAAAAAGAGTTCTCTTCCAGCAAACCTTGGGGCATAGAAAAGGCAATAGATGTGCAGGCAATTGGTGTGTGAATGTAATTGCATAATTAAACAAGTTAATAAAATATGAATAATTCTATAATAAATACAACATTGATACTAATTTCCTCATAATTACCTGTCATTCTTGAATGTTAAACCAGAGTTTACTAGAAAAAGTTATTTTCCTGGTTCTAAGCTACCTCCCCAATATCAATTTTCAGCCAAATCAGCTAACATGATTTTCTTTTATATACTTAGACTAGAGTCCCGCGGTTTCACCCGCTTTAGGCCCGATCCCGCAGGATTTTCCAAAAACCCTTTCTTTCCTACACATCAACTCAAAATTTGAGTTCTACTTAAACAACAAAGTACCGCTCAAATTCAAAAATTACCATACTATTTTAAATTTAGAAGATGCTCAATTATTTAAGTACTAGAGGAATTACAACGCCAACGACCTTGAAACTGAAAATCCTTGTCGGGCTCATCGAACATTGTTGATTATTTCATGACGGAATGTCGTAGAACTTTTTTTTGTGTACAGATTGTAGGTGACATTGTTTCCTACATTTTGGTGTAGTTTTAAGACAAGAACCTCCTATTGGTCCAAAGCCTATCCAAATTTTAGACAAAAAATGTCTGATTTGGCTAAAATGTCGATAGGCTTCAATACGTTTCGACATATTTGTATGGAAACTGCACTAAAATATCGGAAACAATGTCACCTACAATCTGTACACAAAAAAAAGTTCTACGACATTCCGTCATGAAATAATCAACAATTTTCGATGCGCCCGACATGGATTTTGAGTTTAGCAGGTATAGGGCCCTTAAGCGGCGTTTCTGTATTCTAACTACTTGGTTTGCTAACAAGATCAGTTGAAAATATTACTGATGTTGACAGAGACTAGCTCCGTTAATTAATGAACCTACTGAATTAGATTTATTGCGGACTTGATGTATAAAATAAATAAATAAATAAATTCTCTGAACAACATACAGCGCCATCTAGCCCCGTGGTACGCAACTAAGCTTGTGTTACGGTGACTAGACAAGGGATATAATACTATATTTATTTTTCTTTTGTAAATACATACATATTATACATAGAGGGACACTCAGACCAGATACAAATATTAATTTTTTAAGCATAAATACTTGCACCCGGCGGGAATCGAACCCGCAACCTTCTGCATTGCAGTCGCGCTTTCGTACGACGCGCCACTTATTCCACACTTATTGTGTCACTTATTCCGTCATATAGTGTTGACGGAATAAGTGACACAACTTTGTATCCTTAATACCTACCATTAAAAAAAAATAAAGAAACCCCCCATAATTGTTAACCGATACCTATGGAACTTGTAAAACAAGCTTTTCAGCCTCGCTCGCGCTTCTCGGTCGTACACCTACGTATCGCGCAGCTCGCGACAGATGTGATCTCGTCACGCGCCATCCGCCCGCCTCCAGTTGATGCCCGCTCGCTTCAACCTGTGCGAACAAATCGCGACCATTACAATTATTTTCCAAGTGTTGTTCGTTACGATAAATGGTGATTAATTTATTCATGGATTTTAATTAAGAATCACAATTCTGAAGGTAAGCTTTTGTACTTTTTTTGTTGTTAAAAAAGTTATTGCTGAAGTAATAATTATTAGGTACTTAGCAATATATTTTAACCATTAATATTATTTTCCAAGTGTTATTCATTCCGATAAATGGTGATTAATTTAATCATGGATTTTAATTAAGAAACACAATTGTAAAGGAAAGCTTTTGTACTTTTTTTGTTGTTAAAAAAGTTATTGCTAAAGTACCCAATAATTACGGAACAAATCGCGACTTATTTTAGCCATTAATATTATTTTTCAAGTGTTGTTCATTAAGACGAATAATGATTAATTTGATCATGGGTTTTAATTAAGAAACACAATTCTAAAGGTAAGCTTTTGTACCTTTTTTTTGTTCTAAAGTTATTGCTAAAGTAATAATTAGGTACCCACGGAAGAAATCACGACTTATTTTAACCATTAATATTATTTTCCAAGTGTTGTCCATTAGGACGACGGATTAAATTTAATCATGGATTTTAATTATGAAACACATTTCTAAAGGTAAGTTTTTGTAAAAAAAAAAATGTTGTTGAAAAGTTATTGCTACAGTTATTTTAATTAAACTTGGGTGATATAAGTGTTTTAAATTTGTTAATGAAAAAAAAAATGCAATTGCAAAAATTGCAATTTTGCCTTTTTAAGAAAGGGGGTTGTTCTAGATGTCTAGGCGAATAACTTTTGTTCTACGACTTTTGGAAATTCGAAGTAGTTTTCGAAAATGTTAAGTTCAAAGTTTACTTTAAAATCAGCTGTTTCTTAGAGTTAAAGTTCATTAGCCTTAAGTTGTCCTTTAATTTAGTTAATCTGGCAATGAATTACGTGATTTTTAATAACATTCTGAAGGTAGGTCACACTTTTTTCACTGAAGAATTTAGATCGGTATTTTGCACACCTTTGGAACCGTTTATCTGGCAAAGCCACTACAAGCCAAACTTTATAATAGTCCAGCTTTCTTACCTGTGTATAGGAGTATGCCCTGACAAACTTTCGGCTTTTATAAAATAAATAAATAAATAAATAAATAAATAAATATAAAAATAACGAAGGTCTGGCGTCCACGAGCTCTCTTAGGCTATATACACGGTGTTCCGAGAAGGGGGTATTAAGCTAAAAGAAGTTTTGAAAATTCGAAGTAGTTTTTGAAAATGTTGAGTTTAAAGTTTGCATGAAAATCAGCTGTTTTTTAGAGCTTGAGGTCATTGGCCTTAAAGTGTCCTTTTATTTAGTTTGGACCTACAATCTTAACATTAATTGTCTTTATTTACAAAAACAGCTGTTTTTTTTTCAGTAATACAACTTCAAATTTTCGAAAAAAAAGTTCAAATTTTCAAAAGTCGTAGAACAAAGGTTCTTGGACTAGACCTCTAGAACAATCCCCTTTCGGCCTAATACCCCCTCCTCGGAACACCCTGTATAACATGCCAGGAAAATAATAATACTATATAACGGTACTCCTCTGATTTGATTTCACAAAGTGACATCAAAGAGCCATATCTTTCAAATTGTATAAGGTGCACTGCAGGTGCCGACACATATATACAATTTGTAAGTCCTTTGAAACCATTGAGATACTATTATATGTATTTCCTAGTACTAGAGGAGGTGTCGAATTCAGTCGAATAAATATAAATGTAAAAACTTTAAATAAAAATTGAAAAGAAAAATAAAATAAGTCTAGTAGTGACGGAACATAGCGACTTAAACAGTCGGCGGGGCCCATTATTAGAAAGATTTATGGTGGTCACTTAAGATGATTCGTTAAAATAAAAGATTTTAGAAATTGAATGGGGTTTACTAAGGTTTATTATAAAATAATGTAATTAGTTTTTATTAAAAAATGAACAAAATAAAACGATATAGTATTTTTTCCTATACTTTTATCGTAATTTTGATTTATTAGCGTTTTTAAAAATGGTGGGCCTTATTTGGGTACAGTACCTTAATATTATAAAGCTGAAAGTTTGTGAGTATGTATGTGTGTGTGTGTGTATTTGTTACTCAATCATGTAAAAACCGCTGAACCGATTACCACGAAACTCGGTGTGTAGATAACTGGAGGTATTGTTCGTTAAAAAGTCGCTATGTTCCATGACTACTGGGCTTGGTTTTATTGGCTAGGCGAGATTTTATTGACCAAGCGAGCGTAGCGAGCGAAGCGTCTCTGATTCAAGCCGATTCATAAAAAATCGTGTGCATTTGGGAGAGCATCGCGGGGTGCGGTTTACTAGGTAACATGTGATTGTTGTGTTCACATGATGTTCGCAATGTCTACTGTTCGCAGAACTTCTTTTTTTTAATATTGATTCAATTTTTATTTTCTTACACTTAATAGTCAGCGTTAGGAGGTATAAAGAAGGTTAATTATTCTGTCAATGGTTTTTATCGCAATCGTATCAATTTTGTTTCATTTCATCGAGGGCGTTATTGAGTTGTGGATTATTGAGTAGGTTGCGATAGCTTTTCAACGATAACTTTTGAACGTTGAAATTCATACAGTAATTGTTAATTCCATAAATAATACCTACTGGCCGCCTAGACATTAAATTAAATACAATGAAAAGAAAAATTGGTTTCTTTTACTTTGTGGAGTTATTTTTCTATTAGCTTGGTAACGCGTACGAAGTCGCAGGGTTTTTCATATTCGAGCTTAGTGTTTTTATACTAGTGCTTGTGAATCTTTTTTTATCTTTGTTTTCCAATAATACAATGATAAAGTTTTGTTTCGCTTTTCATTTCGGATACCTATCCGAAATGAAAAGCGAAACAAAACTTTCTTTAAAAAAAAAAATCTTATAAACGTTTCGAAGCGGAAGGCCTAGGGTAGTCACATCTAAACCTTAGTAACCCTCCTTTTCGTTACAACTTCCTTTTTATTGTCGCGCAGTGGATGTGTAAAGTAGAGTATTCCCCTCGGTAATTAAAAGCCTTTAGGGACATAACTCCCTTAATTCGCTCAGGAATTAAATTTTATACACCCTCGCTACGCTCGAGAGTCCTTCGTATGCTTTAGGTTCAATATGACGCCCTCTACATAAGACAGGGCTTTAGTACCTCGGTGCATAAACTACTATTATGCCATAAAAATTATATCAGCCGTGACCATGCCCCTTAGTTTGAATATTTTTCATTTTCTAATTACCAATTCTTAATTATTTTGTATTATCATTAGAATAAGAAAAAACAACAATACGTAGGGGCATGGTCAGAAATAGGTTTTATAACATAAAAATATTTGCTCAATGACATCTCAACATGAACTAATTTTCATCCAGGACTTATGCAAGTGAAACCATAAGGCGATGCTGGTACTTAGAAAGGAAGTAAATAATAATAGCTTTGTAATTTCCTTTATCGAATACAAGCTGCGTCTCGCGGTTTCACCTGCATAGGTTCCGATCCTTTATACTTACTTCAATATTATATGAATACCTACGTATAAGCAAAAAAAATATAATTTTGTAAAAATCCTAAAGTACGTGCCTATTCTATAAATACTCAGCATTATTCATAATTCATATCATAGATTAAACACAACAAACTCAGAGTCATAGAAGGTACAGTCAGCATCAAAAGCACCCACATTCGATTTCAAATATCGCTATGATCCTGACTAGTCGGTAAAGCAGATAAATCCAACATTTATTATATTAGTAGTACAGTTAGAAGGTGGGCAGTTTGAAAAACGTTATCAAACACATTACAACCAGGACTCATCAAAAATGTTTCAACATAAATTCGCTCAATCCTATTTTTTTCGTAAACGGTTTTACCATTTTTTGGAAGTTTTGATGACGACTAACCCGAATATCTCCGAATTATAATGATTTGCATTGCCGACTAGTCGGCCGACAAGTCGGCAATTTCACCCGACTAAGTAGTCGGCTAGTCTGCTAGTCGGCAAAAACCATAGTCTCTCTCTCTCTACTATTTATCTGTTGTGACTTCCCACAGAGATTTTAAAAATTTGAATGAGAAATTAAACTCAGTTTTCAGTTTTAATAGCGTGGTGTTAAATACTTTGCTTGCCTTATTTAGAAGATACCTGTAGAGGTCTCAAAACGTTGAGCCTTAAAACAATGCTAAAATTAATAAACACCACGTGATTAAAACCGAAAAATGAGTTTCATTTCAATCCCACATCGCGAAAGCAGAAGAACAATCGGAATGTGGTCATTGAGTTTTGAAACTGACCGTACCTACATAGCAACGCAATAGTTTGTGTATAATAAAGAGTAACGGATGAGATTTATGAGACGAAAATATACCCAGTTTTGTTAATTCTCGTAATTTGAAGTCAGATATGAAGCATAGATAGATACCTATCTACCTATGTTCGTTCATTGTTCGTGACAACTTACAGAGAAGGTGTGGCTACTTATCTGCAGAACGCATTAGTAAATTAGGAACTAGCACAACCAATCGTATAGAAACTGCCTGGTTTCCTACAATATCTAGGCTGTAGGCACGCACGTCATGTCGAGCATGTCATACTTACATAATATACGAGTATGTATACTGGTACGGTAATCTTTTGAAACTGGCTTGATTTCAACGAATCATTTTCGATTTAAAAACACAGGAATGCTCTGTGTACTCAGTGCTTCATGATTGTGGTACTCATCCATCCATCCAAACATTTATTGGTAGTGAATATTTAAAAATAAATTAGTGATTTAGTAGTAAAGAATTTGGTCTATATGGGACTTGTGCGTATACTTATCTATTTTTATAAATGTAACTTATTTTCAGCACCTAAAATACAATATACAAAATATATACCTACTTGGTGGTAGGCCACGTCTTACTAGTAAAATATTTTCATCCCTTGTGGTAAATAATTAACGCTATTCACGTGAATTGGATGGAGCTTCTAAGTGCTTTATTTAGGTACCTAGTTGATATTACTCATCACGCGCAATAAACTAAATGTAGCGTATATACTGAAAATAATGTTATTATTTAGCAATGTAAATATCGTTAAATTTAATTATAACATCGTATCTACCTATCACGCTGTACGTACTTGATTGGGAAACAAGAAACATCTTGACGGGGTTAGATGATAATTACCTGTCCTTTTTCGGTTGCATAGAAGAGAGTGGGATAGAATTGTAAGTTTGAAAAAAAAACCGATGATTTCTCGTAAAGTTAGGTACGCAAAGATTTGGAAATAGGTACCTAAATTGATTTTAAGAGGTAGTTAAAAATTAGACGTAACTTTGTGATCATTTTTTATCGTTTAAAATGTAGAATTTCATGTTTTTACTATGAAGAGGACATTTCGAGTGCGTTTTATCTTTAAATTCCTATGCCGTCATGTTGGTAGCAAAACCAAAAAGTGCAAAAAACAAAAAATTGAATGTGCTACCTTGAATTTAGGGAGATCTGTATATGAAAAATGAATGAACGAATCTTCCTGTATTCAAGGTTAGGGTATAGCACATTCAAGATATTAAGGCAAGACTTTTTTGTTTTGCTACCAACATGACGGCATAGGAATTTAAAGATGAAACGCACTATAAAGTATAATGGTAATCTATAAATAAAAAAAACAGCACATCGTCATTTCACATAGGTCGCGCCCAAATATTCATCATGCATCATCAACATCAAACATTCTTCCATGACAGGACCTTTGCTTTCCTTTGCCCCTCGATCGACTTTGAACAACCTTTTGAGTTGTAATTCGACGAATTTGGTACTTACATACATGTGGTTGATCGAGTAAAAATTTCAGCAACACAGGCAGTAGAAAATTCACTATAAACATGACTGAGTAAAAAATACATTGGATAGACTTCAAATGAGAAATATAATTTCAAAATATAAATTCATTGACGACCTCAGTGGCGCGTTGGGGAAAGGCCCGACTGCAATGCATTCCCGCCGGGTACAAATATTTAAGCTTAAAAACAAATATTTGTTTTCGGTCTGGGTGTTTTCTATGTATTATATGTATGCATTTACGTACATATATGTAGTACCTAATATGTAGTATATCCGTTTTCTAGTTCCCATAGTACAAGTCTAGTGCTTAGTTTGAGGCTAGATTGCGCTGTGTGTAACATCGGGCAATATTTATTATTATTTATTATCTATATCATAATCTAAAGTCGGACTAAAAAAATAAAAAAACAACACCTTTGTGTACGTACGTTACACTGAAGGGAGTTCATTCACATAATTTTACACGTACCTACCTATACTTCCCAAATAAGCCATACTAACACCTAATAAAGATATAAATAACTGCTGCGTCCCGCGGTTTCACCCGCGTAAGTCCCGATCTTGAAGAAGTAGAAGTTCAAGAAGTATAGATATAGATAAAATACTATTAATTGTATAGCCTGGCAACAAAACGATCACTCGCTCATGGCGCTCCCGCTCTCTAACTAATTTCTAGCTTCAGGCGTTTTCTCCTCGCTGGATGGCAGGGATTTAAGCTCGGTTTTGAAATTTTTAATTTTCCTAGAATTTTTATTCACGAAAAGCTGTAGTTGCGAAATGCGAGTGTGTTGTCAACGACACAGAGCTATTAATTTGATGAATGTTGGAAATTTGTTGGAATAGTTCCTACTTGTAACTTCCGTCTGGGATATTTCCAGTTAGTATGAATACGCAAAAAATGAACAGCTATTTGTTCACATACCTACTTACTTACGTGAAATATCAATCAAAAGCACAATATCAAAGGATTTACATTATTCTGAGAAAGATGAATGAATGTAGATTCATGTAGGTAGGGTGAATGATACAGATATTGACCACTAGGAAAACAAATATTTTTTATACCTACTCTACAAAAAAATGATTCAGTACAGATATGTTAGATTCCATAGGTTTCATAGGTTCCTATGGTTTACCAAGCGATGGATAATATTTATAAGGAAGAGAAAACTAAACAACGAACTGCCTTTTTCCGATAAGATCGATCGCAATACGAAGTGCGCCTTGTCAACTAGTTATAAAACTAGTAGTTCGCCCCGATCTGAGACCTCACGGGTTATAATTTTCACTAAATATCCTAATTAAAGTACTTAACTTACCTACTTAAAGTATTTCACACTCCCATCTTATATCCCTAGGACCACCTTCTGGCTCTTTCTTCATCATTATACCTTGTATAGTAGACGAGCTGGCAAGAATTATTTACTACTTCTTGTCGCGATTTTAAGGAGCTCAAAAACGGTATGAATATCTTGCACAGAAGATAAGTTTTTTTCCACTAACTTTACTTTACTTTACTTTTACTTTTACCAGTAGTTCGCCCCGAACCTCACGAGTTGTTATTTTCACAAAATACCGATCCCGCTCATCTTCGAACTTAAAAATTCTATTGGCCCATGATACAATGTGCAACGGTACTCAAGTTATAGTCGAACAAACATACAAATATACAAGCGCCCGACCCGTCTGAACATTGAACCTCATACTCGCTTCGGTCGTTCGGTCAAAGATTCAAATATATTTATTCATTAAGAACGATGTATAAATTACATACGTACGTTTTTTTCAAGCTATTGGATAGCTTATATCGCGGGCTTTGAGATTTGAATGGAAAAATTTCGTAACGAAAAAAAACCAACACTCCGCCTACCATGTTGCCACTTGCCATGGTTACCATGTAGTTCGGCCGCGCTCGGCCGTAACCATGGTAACAAACACAATGTTTTATGACTTTCCCGCTTGACTCCTGGGAAATCGTCCACTTACAAGTGCGGAAACATTTTAAATACGGTACTATTTAAAACTTTTAGCTTGGAGTCGGTATTCTCAGTCTCAGTGGTAAAAACTAAGAACTACTCTCATGCACGAAGTTAATATTAAATTAGTTATGTTTGTGAATTTAACTTCGCGTTTTATTAAAAAATCATTATGTAGGTACGAGTAGATATCAAATCTACATCTACACTAATATAATTGAATAAACACTGCACCGATTTCAAAAATTATTTCACCATTAGAAAGCTACATTCACCTTGAGTAACATAGGCTACTTTTAATCCCGATATTCGGGATTATCGGGACTTAAGCGGGTGAAACCGCGGGGCGCAGCTAGTTGGTATATATGTTACCGGAAATGTATGTAATCCGTCATTATATAGAATTCCTAGGAAATGTGTAAATTGCCTAAAATCCACAGGAAAAGTGTAAAATAATTTATATTATACACATTTCCTAGGAATTCTATATATTTCCTAAGCAGCAATCGGAAATGTGTTAAATTCAGAATGTTGGTCGGTAGCAGGGGGTTTGGGGGGGTACGTATTCGAATAGGTATCTAATATTAAAATATTTACAGTTTAAATCCCGATGCTATCTAACTATCTAAAGCACGGAAAAACTAAACGGAGCACCCCGACTTGGTTAGGTTAGGTTAATGTTAGAACCCCCCCCGAAGGGTTCCCGCCTTGTCGTGGCGGGGGGGCTTAGTAGCCGTGGCCTGGTCACCCACGGTGAACCAAGAGGAACCCACCCGAGGAGGAGCCGCCCGAGCTAGCTCGCGGCTGGATGAGGATTCGGGGCCGCGGCAGGAGAGGAGTGTCGGTGTTTCGTTGCCGCTCTCCCTATCTGCCGCGGCTTCGGCGGGGCCGCCACCGTTTGATGGCGGACGCGGTGGGGCTGCAGGGGAAGAGGCGTGTCGGTGTGTCGTTGCCGCTCACCCTATCCTCTGCAGCCGAAAAGTGGTCGGCGACGGGGCCACAGACCTCACCCGTCGTCCCCTGCGACGGGTGAGGTCTGTGGCCCCGTGTCAGTCACCAGGAGTGTCCAGACATCCCTGGTTCCCCTAAACGGCTCTTGGCGGCGGACTCGGGAGAGTTCGTCGCCAAACACTGAGCCTGAGGTGGCGGCGGCGTGTCCACGCCGCCCCTCGTGAGGGTTTTCCTCTACGGAGGACATGAAGGTGAGGCCGGACGCGGCCAACCGCTGTGGGGCAGACGGTAGTATGCTAGAGCGTTTCCCGTCTGTCCCCACACTTAGCGGAAAAGACGGACACCGAGGGGTTTAGTGGGTATACCCCGGCCGCACACCATCTTGGCCGGGAGGACCCCCACACACCGGGCCGCTCTCCCCCAGGAGCGGCCTGACGGTCTTAAGTAGATTCCCCTCGTAAAAAAAAAAAGGTTAATGTTAGAACATGACTACACGCAGCGTTTTGGCGAGCGAGCGAAGCGAGCGTGCCGCGGCAGCGGTCGCCAAAGCGCCTTATTCTGTAAATAAAAAAGGCGTGATGTATAAAAATCGCACTGTATATGAAATAAATGTTAATAATGTTTTTATTTATAGTATTAGGCGCTTCGGCGATCGCTGCCGCGGCACGGTCATCTACATCTACACATCATCATTTACATCTACACGCATCAAATACACTAAACCGCATCGTAATAATTCCATCTACCCACGTTTATCCTGTCTATAATATCATTTCCTAGGTGCCTTTAGGAATTGTATACAATCCCTAGGAAATATGTAGATTTCCTAGGAAATGTATGTATTAAATGATCTTTGATAAATTATTTTACACATTTCCTAAATGAGGTCGCAATTACATACAATTCCTAGGAATTGTATACAATTCCTAGGAATTTTGTTTGTTTAATAATTTATATTCAAATAAATATATAAATACTAACTGCGCCCCGCGGTATTACCCGCGTAAGTCCCGCGGGAATATCAGGATCAAAAGCACAACAAACGATTCCAATTAGTATACTTAATTAGTTACTTACATAGAAATATGACAAATACACAGAAAGCTTAAACAAAATGGACGACCTTATATCTAAAAAAGTTTTCTTCCAGGTAACCTCTACATGGAAAGGTTCAGTAAAGTTTATGTGGTAGGCATAGAGGGATATTTTTATAGCGACGCTGCTTCGGTTTTTTGGGAAGTCGGTTACGACATGCAATCGCTCCCTTTCATTGTTACCCACGCATCTCGTTTTGAATTGGATTACTGTCAGCCGTAGATTTCAAGAAAACAAAAGCACCCTTTTATTACAAACAAAATAAGCTTTTTTTCCAAGACCTTTTTGAGGGATTTGTCTATGCGCCTGATTAAGGCTACCGTACCCAAAGCTGGCGGCTTCCTCTCTCGGTGACGGTACTCAGTTACATCGAGCTAACTCCCTGTACAAATACCGCCAGCATCTTGGGCACCTTGTCCTTCAGAATCGCTCAGTCACCGAGGTGGCATTCTACGTCGGCGTCGTCGGCTATCCACTGAACGACAAGAGACACGACACGTTGAGATTGCCTACAGAATTACCTCTCCATATTTTTTCTTGTTTTATATATTTTTAGACTGCTATTTTAATGTAATTAGTTCTTTTTTTACAATTTTTTATTAGACTAATTAGGTGTAGAAAACAGAAACATATTGTTGACGAAATAAGGTGCTAAATTTTCATTTTCGTGATAGTTAATATAAGTGTAAATTCTTTAATTTCGGGAATATAATATTAATTAATTTAGTTTTATGACATTGGACAAGTGAAGGTATAGAAAAAAATTGTAAAATGAAAAAAAAAAAATTAACGCTACAAATTTATAATATGTATCTAATAGATAACAGTGTCCCTTTGTATTTTACTTCAAAGAACTTTCTATACAAAATGTAATCCTCATTTTAACACCCTTAGGGGCTGAATCTATCTATACATATTATAAATCTGTAGCGATAAAAAAATCTGTAATTGAATTATATTCAGAAAAAAAAATGCAGGCAGTCTTAAAATCGATAACTAAACACGAATCAAATGTTTTTAAAGACTTTGTCTGTTTGTTTGTCTGTTTGTTTGTTTGTTCCCGCTAATCTCAGAAACGGCTTATCTGATTTTAAGCAAATTAAGAATGCAGATAGCTTTAGACCCGGATTAACATATAGGCTACTTTTTATCCGGATATAATGTCTGGTTATCCGGCAATTAAAAAAAAATCGGGTCTCTGGAAATTTGACTTAATTAGTTTTTTTGTTGTAGTGTTGTGTGGAATCAACGCATATTGTCCGGATATCCGGCAAATTGAAAAAAAAAAACACCAAATATCCGGTCATTTTTCTTAATTAGTTTGATTGTTGTTTTGAAGAAGTGTGTTGTGTGTAATCAATACATAATGACCGGCAATTTGAAAAAAAACCGGATAACTATCAGGAAATTCTTGAAATATCGTATACCTATGTGTCTCCATATATCCGGATCTGTCTGAACTCTGAACGTACGGAAATTCTTTATAATGGCTGTTTTTAACCTACTTCAAAAAAGGAGGAGGTTCTCCATTCGACCCGTATACTGTTTGTGTATGTAGGTACGTATGTGAATATGTTCACGGCGTACTACGTATATGAAGTCCGATTTCGATAATTCTTTTTTTATAGTGATAGGTGAGATAAATTTTCTAAATAAAATAGCCTTGAGCTACATACAAAAATTAAAAAGAAAATTAATAGGTGAGAGTTCAGAATTGGTCCCATAAAATCTTGGTGAAATTCTGATGAGAACCTTCGGAATGACGAGCAGAATATCATCCCACAATGCAGTAAATTACAATTTTTTGGACTTCTATCAATAGAATCGGCTTATAAAGAACTGGGTACAAATTGATGGACTACTACTCCTCAATGATTAAAGTTACGGTTACAATTTTGATGATTTTTACAGCTTTTTCTTTGAATGTTGTATTGTTCTTTCTTTGATTGTTTGTATTTATTTGTGTTTATTTTCACAATTTCTTTGTAGGTACTAGAGATGGTCCGACTAGTCGCCGACTAGTCGGGAAAGCCGACTAGTCGGCATTTCAACCGACTAGTCGGCAAATTATGCCGACTAGTCGGCAACTAACAATTATACAATAAAACCAATATTTATTCAATTAGTAGTACAGTTTAGAAGGTGGGTAGTCAGAAAATCGTAAACAAAACACGTCATAGCTTACATACATCATCTAAACATCTAAAATGTCATAATTATGCCTCAGCTCTTTTTTTTTCCAACTTTTATTTTTATTTCAACCATTTTTTCGAAGTTTCGCTACAGCTTTCGAAGTGCAAACTTATCCAAAAATAGGAACAATCGCCGAGTGATCATGATTAACCCAAATATCTCGGAATTATAATGATCTGCATTGCCGACTAGTCGGCCGACTAGTAGGTTGAACTGCCGACTAGTCGGCTTTCCCTACTAGTCGTAGTCGGCGACTAGTCAAAGAAAATTTCAAAAAACACCTCACGTAATTTATGGACGCCCCCTAAGCAGCGCGTTACCTCCACACGTTACCTCCCACTGTGCAAAATTCCACACTTAAACGGACGCCCAGGGAAGTACTGACTGTGGAAGGCGCGGCAGCGCCTTGCACGGTCCGTACTTCAATGGGCCACCGTTTAAGTGTGGAATTTTGCACAGTGGGAGGTACGTGTTGGAAGAGAGAGGCCAAAAGTTTGGAAATGGACCGTCGTCTGAAAGTAGGCGATATACAGATTTACACAAAATTAAGTTGGGTATGTTGTAGGTATATAATTAAACTAAAATTTTAGAACAGCTGAATCGATTACAATTATGTATTTAGATAGCTAAACCTTCTTCTTCTTCCTTCCCTTTAGCCCGCCGTTATTTAGGGTCGGGTCTCCTTACTTAACAACTGCAAGTTAATCTGTTTTGGGTTGTCGTTATTGCCAATTTAGCTTGCTTGAGGACTTTCGCAATATTTGACCAACAGGTCGAAACTCTCAACTTCTCTACTTCTATGTGATGTATTTAGATAGCTGAATAACTTACAGTAAGCTATTTTTCATAGCGATATTGAATAAGAATATGACATTTTACTAATTAAAATAATTGAATTTAGTTCACCACGCAACCGGATGGAATTGGAACTAACCGAAACCCTACGGGTTTCGAGCAACAGCTAGTGTCTAATAATCGTCTAGTAATCTTTACTTGGGACACCTAAGGAACCTCTGTGACTTTCTAGATTCCAAACCTAGCAGTTTCGAAACTGTACATAGCATCTTAAGTGGTTTCCTCAATATGAATAAAAGGTACAGAAGTACGAGAATAACAATATAAATTACATCAATCAAGTACTAAGACGTCCCTCGTCTATGATTGATGTTATTATGTTAATATTACGATCGTCCTGAATAGGATTACATGAACCCCGTTCTTCATTAATGATACTTCTTTGTCTCCTTTCATTTGTATTTTAATTACAGCTTTCTTTTAAATTTATCTTCATTAAACAAAGTTTTGTTAGTTCGAAATGCAATCTACGAGAACAGCTGGACCCATTTTTACCCGGCTGCAAGGAAAAGGTTATGTTTTTACGCTATGTGATTTGTTAAATTCGGATTCGTCTAGAATAGGATATACCTACACAGAACCGGCATACAATCTTAGATGAAAACAAAAATAGTAGATAAGGTATATTCTAACATTGCGTATTCGAAAAATGAGCTAGAAACACCTACATGCATTTTCATAAAATTATTGTATGTGATTAATGATTCAAGCATTTGTAAATAAGCAAAAAGGCATTCTTATGGATTTCAAAAAGATAATCGCATTGTGACAGAACGTGCTCATGCGGCAACGGTTCGACATACGACTGAGGTTAGTGCGTCAGATAGACGCAGTTTTATCGTCTCATTTTCCAAGACTAGGTAACGTACCTATCTGCTGTTTTTTGTTTTCATCTAAGCATATAATTAATTAATTACAAACTAATCCCTTACTTGTAAATGCAGGTTAACAGCTGCATAAACAATGTATCGTTTGTCCTTCACTGTGACAGGAAGTTTCAAAGTTGACTGACAGAGAGAAACGTTACATAACTTAGTCATCTGTTAATCATCGTTTATAAGAGGGGGTTAGCAACTAGACTAGTATTAAAATTATAGTGACCAGACTACGGATATTAATAATAATAATATAATAATAAATAATAAATATTGTACGACGTTACACACAGCGCAATCTAGCCCCAAACTAAGCACAGGATATAAAACTAAGATACATCCAGATTATTGATCTCAACCTTAAGGGCCCATATAACCCTACTGACGTGACAGGGATAGCGCTAGCGAATTTCAGATGTGTTAATGAAGGACGTAAGATGCTAGTACCTACGCAAAATTTTAGAGCGTAAAATCAAACAATTGGTAACAACTAACAACAAGATAACAAAACATTAATTTTGAATTTCAAATCATCGAAGCCCTGCCTTGAACTAAGATCAGTTCATCTACAAGGTTTTATTACTATAAGTTAAATATTGACTGACAAGAACGATTTATTTGTAAAATTTAGACGCAAGTTTATGATTTTATTCTATCGAGAAAACTTTCTGTAATCGTGTTTTCACAACAATCAGGACCTAGTAAATATCCTCAACTTTAATGAGTATTGTTTTCAAAACTGATGGTTCTAATAAATTTTATAATTAACCGTCCGAGAAAGATCAGATCTGAAGCCATATTTTTGAACGTATACAAAAGTTCGAATTCCGCATACTTGGTCTCGCTCGTTGTGTATGTGCTTGAGCGAGAGAGACACAGCCTTTTACATGCGAATTGGTTTCTGACTGTTCAAAAATACGGCTCCTTGCCTACTACACTTAACAGTAAATTGAATAGATTGCGCGCGGGCTGCCTACGTTTCCCTAGTTAAGTACCTACTGGCTACTCGACTGGCTGGACGTGGGTAGTCTGAGTGATTCATGTGTGTTATTGTGTGTTGATATATTTATTTAGGTAGGTATGTATTTTTATTTTTGTTTTTGTTAGAAATTTTCTTCTATTTTTTTAAATTTTATTTAGACTTTCACTTTTTATTATTATTTTGTTTCTATTTGTGAATGTTTGTAATTGGCTTTGTGTTTTCTATTTATTCATTTTTACTTTGTTAAGTTGCTGTGAATGTTCAGCCAGTGTGGTAACGTTACCACAGTGACTAAACATTTTTCATATTAGAACATGAACTGAACATATTTTGCATATTAGTTAGTATTGGAGTTTCGTATGATGACCGAGGGCGAGCGAACTACTGCCTACCTTGTTCCTCGATTTATAAATAAACTACCTCCGGAATTGCGTACTTTTCAAATTATTAGACCCAACAATGTTAAATTAAAATTGAAGTCCTATTTCTTAGATAATATGATAGACGTCGTAGATTAGATAGTATAACATTTGTTACAAACCTCATTGGTTTTTTATAATGTTATTTAAGTAATTGTTTTTGTTTTGTAAATTTTTAGAAGATAAATAAATTTAAAAAAAAAATTATATAATTTACCAGTCATATTGTCCTACAAATTGCGTGATACGTTATCCCGGTCCTACGCTCAAAAGTAGTAGTACAGATCCTACCTCTGTTATCTACCATAATCGAGAGTTTCTGATAGGAAATTGTTGGGCGTCTCATCAAAATGAAGCTACTCACTGAAAACTAGCCTGATAGTCTTCGATCATATATAACCTACATAGATGCACGGTCGCCGCTCTAGAAATGGAAAAACAAGGCATATTTCAGCCTGTTACAGCGAAACAAGGCATATCGCTGTCAGTCGTGCATAAGTGTTTTACAACCTTATTGCCCAGTGATTAAGGTTTACATTAAACTGTACTATGTCCGTATAAGTAAGCGTTGAAGTAGTGCCGATTTTTGATTTCGATTTTGTATGGGACCGTGTATCTATAGTTTATATATGATCGAAGCTGATAGTAATCAATTTGCAAAAATGTACCAGGATCCTGGACTATAAATATTGTATTTCATGGATGGTCCTACATTTTGTATTGGCATTTGCTATTCCGTTTTAGATAAATCGTTTTAGCTAGTTCGAAGTACAGCTAGACAGTCAAATCTATATCTATAAACAGCTTGGTTCTGACTGACTGACTGATCAACGCACAGCATAAACCGCTGATAGCAGGGGGCTGAAAATTTAGGAGTGGGTTTTTTATACGATGTAGGCATCCGATAAGTAAGGATTTTTGAAAACTCCCGCGGGACTCATGCGGGAAAAATCGCGGGACTCAGCTAGTTCAAAAATAAAAGTGCATTCAATTTCACATAACTAGGTCACATTTCAGTTAAAATATGTCTCTTTCAGTCCGTACGTGGAAGCCATTTCAAGTATCAAATTGTCCTCTGCGTAGTTCATATATTTGATATTTTCTAACAATGACAGAACGCGCGACTCTATATAAAGCAAATTTTGCTTATTAAAAGTTTAATTTAAAAGTTGTTGTTATTTCCCACTAGTCTTATATTAAACTAGCTTCTGCCGGCGGGCGGGCGGCTTCGCTTGCGCTATTGAGTTCTTAGTTATAAATTACTCTTAAACCACTCCTAGAAGTAGTTGCTCTGTCTGGATCAAGCTGTATAAAACTGACCGTGCGGAAGAGCAGTCCGCGAGACGCAACTAGTAACATATACGTCAGTTGCACTTTATGCAGGCGAGGTGATGGCGCTGTGTGATGTTCACAGAATTTATTTATTATGAAGCTGCGTACCTACGTCAATCTTTTCAATTCGGTAAGCGGTAGGTATACAGTAACAGCTGTTTTCTTTGATTAATATGACTGCGCGCGGCGCTACCCACGATTTGGACATACTCTTATTCGTCAGTAGGCATCAAACTAATTCTTTTTTAGCGTTTTGTTTTTTTCTTTTTTTTTTATAAAATCTCGGCGTGAAGTTTAATTCGTCATCGTTATTGAGAAAACACTAACTCACATTATCGCGTTTTGATACATGACGATTTATACCAAGTAATCCGCCGTTAGCTTTCTAATCAATCACTCCAACAGTGTCCAAAAAACAATTTTATTGATAAATTGGAAAAGCTTCCAGTGGTCTACGTAGGTTTCGTACACACCCACACAATACCATTTTCAAATACATTACCTTGTTGAAAGCAAAAAAAAAACAAATTTCGAGAGATATTCGGATAAATGACGCGACGTAAAACGGTAAAAGAAATCTTTTTACTATTGGTTCTGAACCTGAGTCTGGCATTTTATTTACGTACCTACTCGTAGCGCGCCGGCCGCAGCCTCATCTCGGTTCCGTTTCCGGTGGATTGTTGGTTTAAGGGAAACAGATATACTACCATTTACCGTTCGCAATTTTCTAGGTTTTGTAAAAAAAAAATACGAGCTATTACCAGTCGACCCACGGTTTGGTCCACTGGTGGGTCCACGGGTAATAATATTTCATTAACATTTACTTCGGAAACATACAGTCGGACAGTTAACAACTGTCGAAGTTCAGGAGTACACCCAGTTACATTACATAGTTTCAGTCCCCTCATGACCAAGACCATTGTAACATGATTGAAACGTCGAAGTAGGAAAATAAAAATAAATAATAAATAACAATACGCGATTAAGACCGGGGAAAATGTAATAGGATTTGAAACCATCCTTAATTTGATTTAAGCTGTGCATTTGCAAAACAGAAAAACATAAAATGAAGTACCTTAGTAATTTTAATTCGTACCTTTTATTTAACTAATATAATTAGGTAGACATATGTAGCTGTATCAGACGTACCTATAGTAGGTACATGTAAGTTGGTAAATATTTGTTTCCTGGTAGAAATGGAAACCGTTACCTTCCGCGTTACAAACGAGTGCGTGTTCACAGCACAATCTGTTATCGAAGAGGTCGCCTAAAATGACCTCCATCAAGTAGCAAGCTATTAATAATGCGTCGTGACAACCAGCTCGTTCTGCCGACACGTTTTTCCCTTTACTGAGCTTTGCATCACTGATAAACGTACGCTAAGAATTTTCAGTCGGCCGATAGTTACAGGATGTCATGGCAAAAAAATTATGGACTTCGTAGCAGCTCTACGAAATGTTTAAGTTTTTCAATTTTTTTTTCGTAGAGCTGCTACGAAATGATAATTTCTTGTTTAACGACTATGTACTCGTTACCTTAACCTACATGAGCGCGTCGCCTAGCGTCGGGAATTATTTTGACATAACCACAGAATAGGCGATAGTCACGCTACGGAGGCGCATCTCCTCCGTGACTTATTAGCATAAAGCCTAAGCTTACTTGACTTTGATGGTTTTCCTTTTAACATAAAATATAGTTTATTTATACACTATACTGCTGTGTACATACTATTTAAACGCGTGCATATATTCAAACTATCGTTGTCATTCCAAATGAAAATTGTATTATCATAGTTTTAAGTTAGTCTTTATCAGGGTTCCGTACCCAAAGGGGCCCTTTACTCAGACTACACTGTCCGTCGTCGGTCTGTCTGTCATCTGCATGGCTGTATCTTATGAACTACGACAGCTAGACAGTTGAAAATTTCACAGATAATATTTCCGTTGCCGCTATAACCTAATTACATGAAATGACAATATTTACAACTTGGCCGTTTTTAGGGGTGCTAGGCCTTATACCACTGGTGAGGGCGTAGCTAGGGATGGCGAGCAGGAATAGCCGTACCGAACACAATTAGCTTAAAAAAATTGACTACTTCAAAAACTTCAAAAATAAGGACATAACCTCTCCTACTGTATGTATGTGCAATTGATTTATCTGTTATGTAAGCTGAAGTCGGGCAGCTAAACTACATACAATCTGAATCTACCCAGTCAACCTGAAATCATATCCACATAGGTACATACATACAAACAATATTCGGGTCGAAGTGAGAACCTCCTCCTTGTTTAAAGTAGGTTAAAAATAAGTATTTTAGTGCAGTTGATTTTAACAACAAATAGCATTTTAAACCAACAACTTCGTTATTTTATATTATAAGCTTAATAAGCGAAACTTAAGGGTAGATAGATGGCACTGTGTGTTGTTCACAGAGTTTATTTATTATTTATTTATTTATAATTAAGTTAAGAATATAAAATAACCAAGTTATTTGTTTAAGATTATTCTTTAAAGAATAATCTTAAACTAGGGATTCCCAAAGTGCCCCCCCCCCCAGGGGGGGGCGCAGAGACTTTTACAGGGGCGCGCGGGCCACCTGTGTAGTTAAGTATAAAAACCTGCGATCGATGAGAAAATGCATTCCAGACTAGCTCCGCGGTCACCTCACGGGTGCTATCAAACACCTTTTGTGTGACTTTGCAAAACTTTAATATGCAAGAAAAATAGTTGTTTTATTCTATTCAATGAATACTTTTTTATTCTGACCTGATAATCTGAACTGGAGGATGGGGGGGCGCGGTATTCTTTTTATAGTCAAAAGGGGGCGCGACTCAAATAAGTTAGGGAACAAACAATTTAGTTATTTTGTATTCTGAGCTTAATAAGCTTAACTTAAAGAATAATCTTTAACTTACTTCTAAGCGTATTTTGCTTACAGATTTCTGAAGCGCAGATATTTTAAAAGTCATTTTCAACGACACCGCTCACACCCGCGGCACGGTAGATGAGAAAATCATAAATTATCCATCCTTTTCATGTAAGGCTGCTAGCTAACCTATTTAAGAGGAGTATCAACGCCAACGACCTTGAAACTGAAAATCCCTGTCGGGCTCATCGAAAATTGTTGATTATTTCATGACGGAATGTCGTAGAACTTTTTTTTGTGCACAGATTGTAGGTGACATTGTTTCCTACATTTTGGTGTAGTTTTAAGACAAGAACCTCCTATTGGTGGAAAGCCTATCCAAATTTTAGACAAAAAATGTCTGATTTGGCTAAAATGTCGATAGGCTTCAATACGTTTCGACATATTTGTATGGAAACTGCACTAAAATATCGGAAACAATGTCGCCTACAATCTGTACACAAAAAAAAGTTCTACGACATTCCGTCATGAAATAATCAACAATTTTCGGTGCGCCCGACATGGATTTTCAGTTTTTCAGTATAGGGCCCTTAAAAAAATATATTTTACCATACCACTTTCTAGACGTGATTCATTATACTTACCTAAAATGCTAATTAATGTCACAGTTCTTTACTAAGACTTTTCTTAGGGAGTGGTTCAGCGGACAGACAGATGTAAGAAAACCATGAGTAAGCTGCGTTCCGACCTCCAATGAGAAATGACTCTTTCACCTCTTTCATGCTTTGAAAAAGATACAACGATCGTTTTTATAATGTGAGAGCCTAAAGAGTTTTAATATTTTTCTTTGGTGGACCACGGCCTAAATTTTAGGGTTCCCTAAAACATGTCTTTAAATGATATAAAAAGAACTTTTTGGTTTTAATCGCGTGGTGTTTATTACTTTTAACATTGTTTCAATGCTCAATGTTTAGAGACCTTTACATGTCTCTTCTTGAAGATTGAATAAGAGTGAGAGTGATTGACTGTGAGTTTAATTTCAGTCCAACATCGCGAAAACAGAAGAAAAATCAATTTCTTTAAATTTTCAGAATATGTAGGGTGTCTGCGATCGCACTAAAGGCTAACATATACCTGCAGGATGATCTAGCTTGCCCTTTCCGTTTTCAGGTGATACGTCACTGTCTGGGATTGAAATAAAAAAATAACTGTGCTCCTATTTTTTTCGTTTCTAAACAAAAAAGGGTGATAATGTACAGAGTGATTTATTTTTTCCCTTTCCGTTTTTGTGTGACATGTTCTGTGACTAAAAAAAGTTGTGCTGTGAAGTACATTTTAGTTTACTGTTTTATTTTCAAAAAAAAAATACTAAGTGTTCAAAAATTTACTTAAGGCGAGGCTTGAACTCGCGTTTGAAAATTAATTTTTCTTTTACAATCTTATTAGTAGATATCCTGGAGCATTAAAAATAAGTATACCCCCAAATAAGAAAAAAACCCTTAAAAACCAAAGATTCTTTTAAACTTAGAACATTTAATTTAACAAAACTCAAATATTAACGGCCCTATACTGAAAAACTGAAAATCCATGTCGGGCGCACCGAAAATTGTTGATTATTTCATGACGGAATGTCGTAGAACTTTTTTTTGTGTACAGATTGTAGGCGACATTGTTTCCAATATTTTAGTGCAGTTTCCATACAAATATGTCGAAACGTATTGAAGCCTATCGACATTTTAGCCAAATCAGACATTTTTTGTCTAAAATTTGGATAGGCTTTGCACCAATAGGAGGTTCTTGTCTTAAAACTACACCAAAATGTAGGAAACAATGTCACCTACAATCTGTGCACAAAAAAAAGTTCTACGACATTCCGTCATGAAATAATCAACATTTTTCGATGAGCCCGACAGGGATTTTCAGTTTCAAGGTCGTTGGCGTTGATACTCCTCTTAAAACATCTTCCTGCTGCCCTTTGGGGTCGATGTAATAAATGTCCTTAAGATTCGGCTATTTGATTTCACGGATGACTTCCAGCATGTCATCAAGTTTCCTTGGAATGCTCTTGTCGCGGGTAATTTAACCCAGTTACGATAGTCGGCACAAGGTCCCTAATCCTTTAGTCGCCTTCTACGACACTCATGGGAGTGGATGGGATAGCTCAATTAAAGCTGAAGGCTTTTACTTTCTTTAATAAATGTAGGTAAGTAGGTACACTCTCAACATCCCTACCCACCATAGTCAATTTGGTTTTAATAATTTTGTGAATTGCTTGAAAAAACTTGCTTTTCATGGTACACACGTAATCAAAATTATGAAAATCTAGAAATATAATAAATATTATTATGGCTTTATCATAATTCATTTATTTCGCAATAAAATTACATTACTATAATATTGGCATGTCAATTTACAAAATAATAATTATAAGATTATTCAATTACACATTAACAATTTCAGTCAAATGAGGAACAGTAATATTACAAAAATTGTGACAGCCCTGACGATTTTTCCCTAATGTGCCGTTATCGTCTCTATTAACCCCATTTTGTGTTTAAATAGGAACGACCTATAATTTAAAGAATTATTCAAAACTGGATGATTTATGTGATTCAGTGTAAAATCCATAAGAATCTTCAAATCGCGACTCAAATTTAATTACCAAACTCAGTATAATAATTACAGGCACTGATAATGATAAATCAACCCAAAATTCAATTCCATTCCCATTCACCCCGTTTGACCTATACCTATATTATAATTAATGGTGAAGTTAAAATTATTTATTTTAGGATATATTAAAGATCCCTAGGCAGTGTAACCGTGATTGGTTTCTAAAATTATATTTTATTTAATTTCTAGTAGAAACGGATACCGTGATCAGAAGATATTTTTTATTTATTTAAATTTTGTTTGACGGGATAAGTTTCTAACTTCATCGGATACCGGCATCAGTGGAGACAAACCCAAATCCTTTGTGAAGTTAGCCAAGACATAGAATCAAGAATCAAGAAAATTTATTGAATAACTGTGTAGATTAAGGTGACATGAAAATGTGTTATCAACAGTTTGTCCATCCCGGACATAGGAACAATATTATAGTAACTTAATCTAACATTTCTTCTAAATAAAAATTAAAACAAAATTAGAGTCAATAGACAGACGAAAACAGCGACATTGCTCTAACTAATCTATTTTGGACATAGAGTCGTTCTTTCTAGAAGTTAGAAGTTTATTATTTTGGTACATAAGCAAAGAGACGGAAAAGATTTCATAAAAGTGAACATATGTTTCGTGTTATTTATGTTGCGTTCAGTAACTACGTTGATTTAAACAGTAAAACGAGTTGGTGAATGATATCCGTCTACTGTCCTTGGGAGAGATCGCGGCTAAAATCGTTCACTTCGATTACACAATCTTACTAATCCCTACTTACTTTGTAAAATGCGCAAGAATGCTTATTTGCGAGGAGGTATTTTAATTCTCATCATACAAATATTTTTATGGAAACCATTTCATTGCGCACATTTTTTTAGTGATCAGTGATAATGCTCACAAATGTCGAGAGTTACTAATATATAGTACTGTAGATGAAACGGATATCTGGTAATTATCCGGTATCCGGCCTATCCGGCTATATGAGGAAGATTTTTCTTCGACTTTCGCGATGTCGAATAAAGCTATAAATGTCGCGATTGTAATATATATATATATATATAATACACCGGATTGGCGAATGTCCCATGGCTTCGGACCGTGGTCCTAAGACATGACGGCTTACTCCCAATGTTTTCCTTGACCGTAAGAGCGATGTTATTAGCGCACATTACTTTTTCTTAAAGAAAAAGATATCGGTGCGCAGTAGACTGGGATTGAGTAGACCACGACTCTCGAAATGAAAATCGGGGTAAATATTAACAAACAAATAAACATACAAACCAACTACAATACAACACAATATTACAAACTAAAGTCTGCGTACACGGGAAAGTTTTGATACGGTAAATATTAAATTAGACGGTAGTTTTAGTAACTTTTTAGAACAAAGAAAAAATGCTTATAATAAAAGCGAAAAAATGAGTTTTCTTTTCTTCTTAACCGACTTCATAAAAAGGAGGAGGTTCTAAATTCGACCCGTATATTGCTTGTATATATGTAGGTATGTGGATATGTCCACGCCGTATCTACTCCGACATATGAAGTACGATTGCGATAATTCTTTTTTTTTTTTCATCTTCTTTTTCTTTAAGACATACCTCCCACAGTTTACCTAATAGTTAGTACGTCTCCAAATACTTACACGAGTTTAAAAGTAATAACGAACGAAGCGGATCTATGTAGGTGTGAGTTATATTTGGACTGATGTATGCAGTACCATTATGATTCCATTATTCAATACTAATGATCGATCATTAAATTGCTTCCGATTGCTGTAATTTGATTCGTACCTGCTTAGTGCTTTATGGTATTATCTTGTTAAGTTTATTGTTATTTGAATCATATAGACAAGCCGTGTAGCCCCGGCATAGAATAGGGTTACCCCATCTCTTCCCGTGGGTGTCGTAAATGGCGACTAAGGGATTTAGGGAGGACTAGCAAAATGTAAGTTTTCCCCGCGCGGTGACGGGTAAACTGCTTGGTCCCTAGAAGGGTTGGTGACAGGCAGGCGGCCGGCCGTACAAATATTGCCAAATCTATTAGCAGAAGGTATGGTCAATGATGACTTACCTACTGTGCCAACCCCAAATATTTGGGGTTTAGCGGACCCCGGGCTCCCGAGAGGAATGCAACCGGGAACATCGCTCGGATGAGAGAGAATCATATAAACAAGTCTAGTTGGTAGAGTATAATTTTGTTAGCGTCTACCAGATGGCATTGCGGTTGACTAATTTATCACATTAGTTCTGTGTAATTTTCCCATTGCCAGAGCCTTGTGTTTACCTACGCTCTATGCTTAATTACTTAATTAGGTACATATGCACTAACCGGTTTCCTGTTTTAATTAGCATTTTAAAGCAATGTCACAGTGGACTCTGCTTTGACATGCCAAATGTAAAATAACTACAAAGAACTTATTAACAAAATATTATCTATGATTTAATCATTAATGAGATATTTAGAACCCACCTTAACGACCTCCACCTCCCGACTGCAATGGAGAATTTTTGCTTACAAATAAATATATGTTTCTCTATGTAGGTATAACATGAATGGTTTTACAAAAGAAAAATAAATATATAAGTTTAGATGGCGCGACTCTGTTACTGAATTTCGAAGTACGAAATTCCGTAGTTTGTGATACCAAATGTTTATCAGTTTTCACACTCGTAAGTCCCGATCCCGTGAGAATACCGGGATCAAAGTAGCCTAGTCAATAATGAAGCCATTGATGCAATAATTTAAAAAATCAGTCCACGAGTTTCGGTGCCTATTCCTTACAAATAAACAAACAAATAAATCTTTCCTCTTATATTATCAGTATAGAAAAATTAGCTATTTTTGGTAGCAAATAAACCTGTAACTGTCTCAAATTCCTGCGTATACTACCTATACTTTTAGACGCTTTGATATTCGCATTCCTATTTACCCCTTCTTTGATCAGAGGCGACAGTTCAAGTATTCGATAAAATTATTGTTTATGTTACTGCCTTCTGCATGGTTATTTTTAATCAAAAAGATTTCGCTGGAGTCTTAACTGATTGTGAAAAATGTAATCGGATTTGAAACACCAATATCGCGCAGCTACTATATAGATATACAGAGGCTTAGTCACAGGATCATTGCGATGCGACCGATGAGTTTTTGTATTGTAATTGTCATTTTCATACAAAAACTTATCAGTCATCCATTTGATGCTTGGAGTCTATCTATCTATGTTTTTCTTTGCTTATAATAAAATTGTAAATGAGAGATGTCTGTTATTGAAAGATACTGAAAAAACAAACATTACCGTTGTGCAAAAATCCACACTTAAACAGACTCTGCCATGATTCTCTTCTGCTCAGCAACAGTATATGTCTGGTCATCCGTTTGACAGTGCAAAAATCTACACTTAAACGAACGACCAGGAAAGTACTGATGCTGCCAGGCACTTCTGCGCTTGGTAGTATCTGTACTTTGATAGGCGACCGTTTAAGTGCGGTAGGTTTGATTGTCTGCGTCACGACATTCTAATAAAAAAGTTACAGTTCTACGGCTTTGAAGGCAGGGAACTAGATATGCTCAATTCTTATTTGAGGGATAGGATGCAGATTGTTTCGGTCAATCAGGTAACCTCAGATGAGATAAATAGTAATATAGGGGTTCCCCAAGGCTCCATTCTTGGGCCACTACTTTTTCTAATATATGTCAATGACCTTGCAAGCAGCATCCCAGACTGGGCTATTATTACACAATTTGCTGATGACACTCACGTAGGTTTTACCGATAAAAGTGTCGTAGGAATAGCTGAAAAGACTGTTTTAACACTAAATATTTTCAAAGATTGGTTTGCTGCGAATGGTATCATACTCAATAACGAAAAAACAAACATTATTAGCTTTAGTTATAGAAAATCTAAATCAAACACACAAAAAGATATAAATTTAACTAACGAAGTAAATTTCCTAGGTTGTATACTAGATTCAACTCTAACCTTCGAAAGCCAAATAGATAAAATATGTAAAAAAATGTGTAGTGCCAATTATGCGTTGTTTAAGTTAAGAAATGTGGTTAATAAAAAAACGTTAATATCAGTGTATTATGCTTATTGTCACTCTATAATAAAGTACGCAGTAACGATATGGGGAAATTCACCACATATAAAGAGAGTACTCATTTGCCAGAAAAGGTCAATCAGAATAATTTTTAATTTGCGTAGATTAACATCAGTTAGGGCTTACTTTAAAAAGGCACAGATTATGACAGTTATATCGCTTTTTATCTATAACTCACTTCTAGAAATTCATCAGAGGGATGAATTGAAAAGACGAATGGACATACATAATATTAACACACGACATAAAGATAAACTAGTACTAACCAGAGCACGAAAGATCAAAACATTTAAATTAGGCGTAAATTTTAAAATTGACATGTATAATAAACTTCCTTTAATTGTAAGACAACTTCCCTTGAATGAATTCAAAAGTAAGGTCGAAAATTTTCTTAAAACTTATCCATATTATAACGTATCTGAATTTATGAGTTGTTCATTTCTTTTATTTGTATGACTTGAGTTTTGAAAAGAAATAAAACTGATTAATTTTTATTGCGTCAGTAGGACTGCTAGGACTATTGAATTGAATTATTGTAAGATTACTGTTCCTCATTTGGCTGAAATTGTTAATGTTTAATTTAATATAATTTTATAATCTTATAATAATTATTTTGTAAATTGACATGCCAATATTATGTAATGTAATTTTATGGCGAAATAAATGAATTATTGAATTATTAGGTATATAGGTAGGTGTTCGAACAACGCGGGAGTAGTCGCGGGCACTATAAAGCCGCCATTGTGGCGCTATAAAGCCGCCCATTGTGGCACAGGTACCTAAGTGTAGTCAAAATCGCGGAAACAACCGAATCTTTCAGGTTCAACTATTTGACAAAATAAAGATCGTATTTCACAGACAAATAAAGGTATTCATATTTAAATCCTTAATAATAATTAGTTCGTTTTCTGTTTTTGTACTTCCAATCTATATCTCAAGTCACAATTAAGGTACGAGTTGGCAACGGGCGACTTAGGCGGCAGCGAACGACGTGTCGCGGCGACAGTACTGGTTTCTATGTATTTTTTATAAAATTCCCTACGCTCGCTCGACGAGGCGTAGCTAGCATTGTGTGACACCACAGAATACATAAATAGTACAAGTGGTGACACGAAGCTAGCGACGCGTCATAACTCTACCTACTACTTATTGTAAGTTATACCATAGTACACTCAACAATAGTAGTTTTCCCTCGCTGCACAACTAGTCATAAATTAAAGTAAGGTTAGAGCGAAGAGTATGTAATATCGGTACCACCTATCGATAGCCATAATGCGCAGCACTACGCCCGCCCATAATGAGTAGGAGAGATGGCGAAATACTCTCTACACTGCTCCTACGTTTTACAACCCGGTGTGCAACGAGTATAAAACTGTACTATGATATAAGTTACAAAGTACTGTAGTATTAACTTTAATTTATGCTATGGCTATATAGAGTCGCGAAGATTCGTGGTGCGTTGTCACGATAAAAACTTCGTGTTCGTTCTACGACGAAGTGCTTGAATTTAAAACATCGCGATAGGACGCACAGTCTCGCGACAACGCCGATCTTCCCGTTATTGCGATAATGTAGCCACAGGGTTACAATTTTCGAAAAGTTCTTTCTCAATACGCATTTACACACGCAACAACATCATTTTAATCATCGAAATTGTAAATACCTAAACGAAACTAAATGTTTTAATCTATTGGTACCTATTGTTGTACGAATACATTACTAACATTCCTTTATTCAATAAACACAGTAGCAAGGTATTAATTAGTCGATATCATGTTGTATTCTACGCTCTGTAGAGCGTTAATTTGAAAAGTTACGTAGGTGGGTCGTGTAGGTAATTAATAGTGTCACTTCTTCCGTAAAATTGATTTATTGAACTAAAATATATACCTACTCGTAAGTACACGCCGCCATTTCATATCCCTATGTAAAAAAAAACAATAAAAATAAAAAAAACCCGCATGCTTAATAGGACTTGAAATAAAACCTTAAAAGTTAATTAAAACTGAAAAGTAAACATAAAAATGTCGAGTAGTCACGGAACATTAACCCGTTCCTTGCAGCTGGGTAAAAAGGTGGCTTGAAATTAGGTTTAGGTATTGATCAAAAGGTCAGAATAAATAATAAAATGTAATGGTCTCCAAATCGCGATTAAACAGGTACCTTATAGGCCAGCGTGCTTCACCTTAGATCCCATCAACACTTATCATTAGGTGTGATAGTGGTCAAACGGTCGCTGGCTAGACTATTAAAAAAAATTGAATAACGCGATTAGTGCCCACCACATACTTCAGTACCTAGCCTTTGATTTTAATGGTATATTTTAAATTGTTCCAGGTTAACAGAAAAAGATGTTTTTAAAACTGAACAAGAACACCTAATAGTGGTGCAGTGGAGTGGCGGTGAAAGAGGGAACCATGCGTACTGGGTCGGGTGAAGTTTACTCTATGAGCAACGAGACCTTTCAGTACGAAGCAAGCACCCCTCCATCGAACGAGTTTAACTACTACTACAATTCAAACGGGACGAACAAGACATGGGCCGATGTCGGGACCGCTTGTTACTATCCCAGTTCCACTGGCGACTTCATCACTTCTACCGTCTTCCACACCATCATCTACTTGAGCTATTCCATAGTGTTCGTCTTATCCCTCTTCGGAAACGGACTAGTCTGTTTCGTAGTACATTCTTCACCGCGAATGAAAACAGTGACTAATTACTTCATAGAGAATTTAGCTATCGGTGACATTTTAATGACCCTGTTTTGTGTTCCGTTCTCTTTTGTATCTATGTTGATTCTAAGGTATTGGCCTTTTGGTGCGGTTATGTGTAAAGTTGTGAATTACTCACAGACAGTGTCGGTGTTGGTGAGTGCGTATACCCTTCTGGCTATATCTATAGATCGGTATATAGTGATTATGCACCCGCTGAAGCCTCGGCTCGGGAAGACCTCCGCTAAAGTAGTGGTGGCGCTCGTCTGGCTCGGCGCCTTTGCTACTGCTGCACCTATTTTAATTGTAACCAGCTTAAAAAAACCCAGCATCTGGCACGAACACTGCGAAATGTAAGTATTACTTATAACTACGTTTTCCTTGTAGGTAGGTATGTTTATCAACATGAGACAGACATAAGACACTCGTCGCCGCGCCATGAGTTTCTTGGGTTTTTTTTCACATGGGTGTTTCGAAAGCAATCCTAACATAGCCGTTTCATTTTAACACAACCATATAAGCAGGGCTTTTTGAATAATTATTTTTTTGATTGATTGAATACCTACATGTATGGGTTTCTCATCGTTTTGGGCTTCGACGGCGGCTGCATTAGTCATCAATATCATCCGTTGTAAACTTATAATGTAACTTATAATAAATCATTTCGTTAAGCAAATTCGTCCGTCTTCCGATAAATAGGCCTGTGCAGCCTTTAAGGAAGACGGATCAGAACTCGTTTCAGTCTCTTTCTATCTCTATACGCGATTAGTTTTCGGGTGAACAGTTTTCTTCTAGGGGAGCGCGCTTCATCTCTGAACCACATTGTATTCAAACAGGTGAATGAGATGAATTTTACATATTACTATTTTTGCTCCACAATTTTTCATAGAATTTTAAACTGAAAATAAGTATTTCAACGTATTCATTGATTAATAGCTGCGCCCCGCGATAACACCCGCATAAGTCCCGATTCCGCGGGAATATGGGGATAAAATGTAGTCTATGTGTTATTCCGGGTTTCCAGCTATCTTCATATCGAGTTTCATGGTAATCGGTTTTTCGTGATTGAGTAACAAACACACACACATGCTCACAAACTTTCAGTTTTATAATATTAGTAGGATCATTTAGCCATGAAAGCCACAGTTGGTTGTAGTCGAATTTATTTGTATTGTAAACCGAGCTTGGCAACGAGCTTAAGTGCGTACTTTATTAAAGTTAATTCAAGATCATTAGTTCCGTTATTAGACCGCAGGTAATTCGAATATTTACTGGCTCAAGCTGAGACGGAGCCCTACAACTTGGGTTCATATTGGAAATAAGTTAGCATCAATTTAAGAGGAAAGGTCCTACTCTAACGTAGTCGACTATTTATTTCGTGAGTAAACACATTAGAGTAAATATATGTTTGTTTATGCCATAAAACCGAAATATATCTGCCATGACCATGCCTTTATGTTTTTTTTTCATCTTCTAATATATAGGTACTTCTTAATCTAATTAGAATTTATAGAAATTATATTCGCATGGTCATTTTTAAGGTTCCGTGCCCAAAGGGTAAACAAAAATATCTGTTTTTGAAGTAAACGCGCTTACCGTTAAGAATTGAAATTAAGGGCCCTATTCTGAAAAACTGAAAATCCATGTCGGGCGCATCGAAAATTGTTGATTATTTCATGACGGAATGTCGTAGAACTTTTTTTTGTGTACAGATTGTAGGCGACATTGTTTCCGATATTTTAATGCAGTTTCCATACAAATATGTCGAAACGTATTGAAGCCTATCGACATTTTAGCCAAATCAGACATTTTTTATCTAAAATTTGGATAGGCTTTGCACCAATAGGAGGTTCTTGTCTTAAAACTACACCAAAATGTAGGAAACAATGTCACCTACAATCTGTGCACAAAAAAAAGTTCTACGACATTCCGTCATGAAAAAATCAACAATTTTCGATGAGCCCGACAGGGATTTTCAGTTTCAAGGTCGTTGGCGTATATACTCCTCTTAACTAAATAAACCGATAAAGAAAATAGAAACCATAGAACAAAAGTCGTACACGTGTAGCACAATCTCTTAACTGGATGCTAACTAATTTTCAATATAATAATATAGATTTAATTTGTTTACCTTCGCACAACGAAGTTAGATTATTAGTTTGTGAACATTCGATATTTCACAAATATTTCAATTAGGTACCTTCTTGTTTTATTAGTTGGATTACCTAACAATGTACAAAATGTTGGTTGACAAGCTGACACAGTGTTGTTTAACCTAATAATTAATGTAACAATAGGGGTTGAATCAACTAAATCCAATTTGGCAGAAGCTCCCCGGAACACAAACTACTAATAAACTGTGCCATTAACAATGCTTATTATGCATCTAGATACCAACTAAACTAGGTAGATATAACGCAAAAAAAGTAAAGTTACTTTACCTAATTATAGCTCTTGTACGACTGAACGATCTTTTATAAATTCATTCATTCAGAAGATATTCTTTTGGATAGTTTTTTCATAATCCCAATGCGAAAACAATGTACTGAATCTTACTTAACGTTTGCCGATACTGTAAATACGTATCCTTTACCTCCGATCAATAACAGTCAATTAGATGTGTTAATTTGACGAAGTAATTTTACTCTATTTCAGAAACTTAGATCAAAACTGTAAACAAAGAACTGTCAGTTTTAAAGTTAAAAGTAAATAAATAGCTGTCACTTTCAAATAAATGTAAATGGTATTTTTTAACATTTTTGATATAAGTTTCTGAAATAGAGGTAAGTTGAGTCTATAAAATTAGGACAGTATCAGCATTTGCATTTTGCATTGATTGAGCGAAAGAGAGAGCATGCAGAGTCAAAAAAATCATTTTGATACGACGAGTCTTAAAATTATGATTTTAGTGTGGTTTCGGACCACGCCCTCCGATGAAAAGAAACCACAAGAAACTCATGAGGGAGTACATAGAAACTTTTTAATCAGGTGATAGCTCATTGAGTGATTTGCGCAATATTATAGAGGGATCATGTAAAGCTGCTTTATATCCTACTGTAAGGCCCGACCTAGGTACTTACATTGGATACAGATGAGTAACAGTGAGTTACTTAAGCATATTCATTCAATTAATATGAGTTAATCTAAATTGAAAAGATATATTCAAATCGTCCTATTCGCAAATTATTCCCATTTGCAACTTGGCCTATTCATGTTATTATGTAGGTAGTGTGAGTTCGCTTTTTCCCCTCTGAAATCAACGACACTGTACATAACATTTACAGAGATGTTTGCCTCGAACAGTGGGAGTATCCTCGTCAAAGTGAGCAGTATACATATGCGCTGCTGATCCTACAGTTCTTGTTGCCACTGAGTGCGCTTGTGTGTACTTACACGCGCATCGCCTGCGCCGTTTGGGGTGGCCGTACGCCGGGAGAAGCGGACAGCGAGCGGGATACCCGCTTACATCGCTCTAAGAGAAAAGTTAGTTGCAACATGTTGGCTGAACATGCTGGGCCAACAAGCGGGGTCGACGTTTAAATGCTTAACTAGTAAATACTTGGTGTTATTGGTAATGTCGACGATGTTGGCCGATGAGCCTAAAGGTACGAGTTGGCAACGGGCAACATGAGGCGGCAGCGGACGACGGACGTGTCGCGGCGACACTACTGCTTTCTATGTATTTCTATGAAACTCCCTACGTAGTCAGCGACACGAAGCTAGCGACGGGTCGTCGAGCGAGCGAAGTGAATTTCATAAAAATACAAAGAAATCTTTCGCCGCGACACGTCGTCCGCTGCCGCCTCATGTCGCCCGTTGCCAACTCGTACCTTTAGAAGTACACGAAACTGGCCCAACAAAGCAAAGTTCAGCGAAACTGATTATTTTGCCCAACATCTGGCCCGGCATGTTCGAACACTTCATTTGATTTTTTAATTGGAAATAAACTTGCAATCTGGGGGCACGGCAGTGCCCCCGCTAAGTCGAGCAACAAAGCGGCACGGTCGTACCATTCTTTTCTCGAGCATTTCAGGCCATTTTCGACCTTATTACCGTATTGCCAAGTTAATCAATTTATTTGAAACATAACTTTTTTTAAATATTGTTACTATGGTCTCTATAAGATGTTGTTAGATTGGCTAAGTACGTAATACTTAATAACTTAAGACAGAATGTCCCCGACTTGGAA
Organism: Idaea biselata; assembly: GCA_958496205.1. Lineage (NCBI taxonomy): Eukaryota > Metazoa > Arthropoda > Insecta > Lepidoptera > Geometridae > Idaea > Idaea biselata. The sequence continues at coordinate 23,426,394 of OY292398.1, read as the reverse complement.
TAACATACATGGATCTCACAACTTTTTACGGTAGAAGAATTGAGTTGCGAGACTTGCTTTTTTTCAAGCATGTTTTTGATGGGATTAAATTCTTCCAGTAGATTAAATAGAACAATGAAACTGAGGGTATACTTTTATATACACTTTTTAACATTTCTCGTTTACTGGAAGGAAGCCTTTAGCTTTGTGCCGGCATGGCCTTAAAATTGGTTCAACATTTTTATTTCAATAACTTCATATTGTCAATATAAAACCGTCGCCATCGTCGTTACGTGCTCTGTTTTGGAATAAGTCATACAAACAGTTCAAGCGATTTACTTAGTACAGTTATGGTTATTTATAGCGTTTAGTATTATTTGTATCCGACAGTAGGTTTTCAATGGTTATTACGTTTCCATCACTTTTTCAGAACACTGTTAAGTTACAAAGATGTCTTCAATATTGTGATGTTTTTCATTGCGGTTTCTTTATAATGTTTTTAGTAAAAGTTTTATATAATCTAGAAGATCTGCGAACAGTAGACCTCGCGACGCGAACATCATGTGAATACAAACACAGTTTACCTAGTAAATCGCGCACCTCGGCGCGCTCTTACAAATGCATACCTACCATTTTCATCTAGCTTACTCCATTTTTAGAAACTTTTATTTAACTTGCAATGTGTGTTTGTCCGGGTGGAATTTTGCAAGTTAAATTTGAATCACTTCCCGGTTACTGAATGAGCTGAAATTTTGCATACGTATGTAAGTTTGAATTCAAGTTAAACTAATAGTTCGCCCCGAGCTGAGGCTTTTATTTTTTCGATTTTTACTTAATATACTAAATAGTGTATACCTAGAAAATATTTTTACAAGGAGAAATACAGCATCAAAAATCATAAGAAATATTAGTGTATACCTATTAAATGTCACCGATGTTACGCTCTTTCATTTGATACCCCACTCAGTATTTCTTTGCTTTATAATTTTCATCCCTCCCTTTCAGCACTATCTCCGTAACCTCCATAGCAATCTCGCTCATCTTCGAACTTAAAAATTCTATTGCCCTTAAATAATCATACACCAAAAATCATGACGATCGGTGCAACGTTACTCAAGTTATCGTCGAGTCGAATAAAGATATAAGCGCGCGACCAATCTTACCACTGAACCTCCCCACTCTACTGGCTTCGCTTGCTCGGTCAATAATTCGAATAATATTGTTTTTATTCCAATTATTGAGAATCAGAGGATTGACCTCTTGTAAATAAATCTGATGTGGTAGTTGTTTATTATATTTATCCCAAGTTGCGTGAAGATCGGTTAAGAAATACGACTTCTAGAGGAAAACCAACATACTGACTGATGAAAGTGATGAAAGAAAATTTTGCCAGACTTAAAGCACACACGCTTCACTCGCTTGGTCAATGAATAAATTTAAAATAGGTACTTACCTACCTATATATATTTCAAAACTGCTTAATTAAAACGAAAATCGATAATCAATCACCCACTACAGTATATTTGGATAGCGAATATGAATTAAATAAACAGGAAGACTTAATTAAATGATGTCGTATCCAAACGGGTCATGTTAACAAAAGAATGCATTTTAATTTAAAAGTTTTTAAGCGTGGTGTAATATTGAATATTATTATGAAAGTTTATTCTTTGCATTTACATTGCTTTTTAGAAAAAATGCTTTCAAAAGCTGGTCGTTTCGCGGGTTCGATCGAATCCCGACGGGTACCAGAATGTTGAAAGTAATTTTTCAAAAAATCAGTATTTCCTAAGTGCAGAAACACTAAGAAATATTGTTTACATGTTTGGAATGTGTCATCTTATATTGTAATCTCTTCCATGTAATATAGGAAATTACAAGCCGAGTTAAACTGCAAAGTTCGCCGATAGATGTCACTACGAGGCCTTACTCGCAAGAACACGAGGAGGTGCTTTCTTTATTTAGGGCTAGCGGGAGGGTTACCCGAGGCGAAGCGGTCAAACGCGCTGGTTCGGATTACCAGTAGTCGGGTACTAGAATTTTAAAAGCATTTTTTTTTAAAAACCAGTTTTTAATAAGTGTGGTAAAGAAATACTAAAAAATAATATATAGTCACGTTTCCCGGGTCTTTATCGCGTATTATTATTTATTTTGTTACCTCGACGTTTCAACTATGTTACAATGGTCTTGGTCGCGAGGGGGGGATTCACACCATTTTTTAACAAATCGTGTGAATTTAAAAGTTTACTAAGAAATAATGTTTACATTTCCATTTATATGGAACTGTTCGATAGTAGGTACGTATTGATATAGAAGCCTGCACGTGGCAGGCATTTTCATATTATTTGCTTTCATCACGTTGTTTGTTTATTGAACTGAATAACTTACCTACTTAACTTGATTAGTATTCTTTGTACGTAATATTATTTCGAAGGTACAAGAAGTAAACAATAGATAACATACCTATGTAATTCATCAAACACTTTCCAGGAATCTGCTCACGAGTTTTTGATGAAGAACTTAGTAGGTGCCCTTTTCGACATGGTTCGATGCCGTGTAGCCCCAGTATAGAATAGGGTACCCCATCTCTCCCATCTCTCTCATCCCGTGGGTTTCGTTAAAGACGACTATGGATCTGGAGATGACTAGCAAATCTGATTATTGGCGGATAAACTGCTTGGCTGCCCCCTAGGAGGGTTGGGGTCAGGCAGGCGGCCGGCCTTTTTAAATTCACACGATTTGTTAACATCTCTATTATATAAAAATCAATCCCTATTTCCCTTGGTCACGACATCACGCGTGAACGGCTGGACCGATTTCGATAATTCTTTTTTTTGTTGTGTTTGCTATTGTCAGGAGAAGGTTCTTATGAAAGAAAAAATGCTAAACCGGTTTTGATGAATTTTATTTTTTTATACTAAACGACAGGACAACGTCTGTCGGGTCAGCTATAGAAAATAAAAATGAAAATAAATAATAATACGCGATAAAGACCCCGGCAAAGAATAGGGCTACCTCATCTCTCCCCGTGGGTGTCGTAAAAGGCGACTAAGGGATCTAAGGGAGACTGCTTGGTCCCTAGGAGGGTTGGTGTCAGGCAGGCGGCCGGTCGTAAAAATATTGCCAAAACTATTTGCAGAAGGTATGGCAATGATGACTTACCTACTGCGACGAACCCAAATTAATTTGGGGCTGCTCGGACCCCGGGCTCCGGAGAGGGATGCAACCGGGAACATAGCTCGGATGATAAGGAGAATTAGTCTATTTTTGTCTCATTCAATCCAGTAAAACAAGTTATCCACCGAAATCATAACACTGAAATCATAACTCATTAAGTATTGTAGTCGACTTTTTAACTTTCTGGCCACTAATTACGTTTACATAGACTTTGTTCTAATGAGCAAACAAACCTTGTTTTACCGGTCCCTCTTTGATACCAAGAACATTGCGCGTCATATTGTCCTCCGGTCTCCTCATTATATGGTCGTATCGTACCGTCTCAAAACATTTTTAAATTAACACGATTGAAACTCATATTTTTTATATTTTCTGGGGTAAGAGGAAAGTCCACCTACTCCTTCTCCATACAAAAGTAGTCAACTGTTTAATCCCTGGATAAAGACATTAGATAAGAGCCAATATGTTTATATGTCTTATAGCCTATATCTGCCATGACCATGCCGCTATGCTTTGTTTGTTTTTTTTTTCATTTTCCAATTACAATAGAAATAAAATTTATAATAATTAGAATCTAAAAAAAAACAAAGCGTAGGAGCATAGTCATGGCTGATAGGTATAAGTAGGTTTTATGACTTAAACATATTTCCTCTGATATCTTTATCCAGGGAGGAAACCGTTGACTACGTTTGTAAAGTTTGTATGGAGGAAAGAATAGGTACACTTTCCTCTTTTTTAGGGTTCCGTAGTCAACAAGAAACCCTTACAGTAGCAGCTAAGCAATCTTTCCAAATTTACGAGTAATAAAGAAATAGAAGTAAAATTCCGTTGAGAATTGGTAATTTGTAACGATTTTTTCCAAATGCAATCCCTGTTATTCTATGGAAACTACGAAACCCTACATTGCGCGAGACTCGACGTTTCAACCAACCAACCATGTAACCAAAACCCGGGAAAATATAAAATTACGTCTTAAACGTGTTTCTTCTAGTTTGTCTTGTATAGGTTTCACTTCAAAAGTTTCCCAGCACATCATTATCGGGCCATCTCATTATAAAATAGATATTAGAGCTCCTAGGCTCCTACTGTGTAAGTATTTGTCGTAGGATAGGTAATTTGATAAACATTATTTGTTCGACAGTCCAACTTATTTTAAGAAATAATGTTTACGGTTTTTTTTAATTTATTTATTGGTTCAGAAAAGACATTTTAGTACGGCTTGTTAACCTGAATTACGGTTGCCATCCAGCAATAAGCATGAAACTTAGCATACATATTATGTAGCCTTTATATTTTTTCATTTTTTTATTATTATTTTAATTAGAAAATAAAAAAAAAATTGTAGATGCATTGTCATGACAGATATAAGTTTTATGGCATAAACATATTTGCTCTAATGTCTTTATCCAGGGAGGAAAATGTAAACTACGTTTGTATGGAGAAAGAAAATGGAGACTATCCTCTTAATTGAATATTTTAAAATTTAGCACAGAATACATAAATAGTAGGTACCTACTTTTAGTTAGAGAAAAACAATTTGTTAAATAATTTGTCAATTTGAAAACTCTACTATAGTGTAATTCACTTTATTTGTAAAGAAATACAGATGATGGAACAGAGAAAGATAAAAAGAAAAATAAAACAGAACTAGAACAATTAAACCTAAATACAATAGACAGAAACAAAAAATCACTTTTGTTGCCTATACCTTATAGGCAACAAAAGTGTTAAAGTTAAAGTACCCAACTTATAATAAAATATATTCGAATAGATATCGTAATCTAACTGTGATCGATCACGCAATTAATATTCTGAAGCAACCGCGATTCGGTTGAATATCATAGATAGTAGGTCATAGTAGGTCCTTATACAAAATAACCGACTGCGCGACGCAAAGAAGGGTTTTGTGTTTATCATTCTATGTATGTATGTTTATTTGTTTGTATGTTGGTTCCTATGTGGCGCTCCAGAGGCCAAACGGATGGAAGGATTTTGATGATTCTTACATCAATCGTTTCCTCTTAGTATTAGGTATTTGTAACTCAAAATTTAGATTATTGGACTTTCCCCCTGACTTTCAATTTTGTGCAGACGGTATGTGTGATTTAAACGAGCACAGATTGTTGTTGGATAAAATGTATGACACAATAATTAATATTTTGACAGAAGCCGCGAAGGCTACTTGTTTAACGAAGCGTAGAAAGCGTAGGTGTGTCGCTGGTTGGAATAGGCATGTTAGTGGCGCTCACAGGAGGGCGCGACTTTGTTATCAGGTGTGGCTTTCGGCAGGAAAACCTAAGTCTGGAGATGCATATAATAATATGTACGAATCTAGAAAGAGTTTTAAATCAAAGTTAGCTTATTGCCAGAAAAATGAGTCACAGATTAAAATGAATTTGATTGCGGAAAATCATGCTAAGAAAGATTTCGCTGGTTTTTGGAAAAACACAAAAAAGCTTAGTCCTAAGTCGACCCTTCCTGTGTGCGTAGGTGGGAAACATAACCCTCGCGACATAGCCTGTGCCTTTCAGCGGCATTTTAAAGTTGAGTCCGCGCTCGGACCTGCTGCCCGGGTGCTTACTGCTAATGACCGTCCGACCACACTGAGTGTCCGCTTTTCCGCCAAGGATGTGGCTGCAGTTATTAAAAAGATGGTGAGAGGCAAGTCACCTGGTCACGATGGTCTCAGTATTGAGCATTTGAAGCATGCGGGGCCTCACTTGCCTAGAGTACTCTCGATGCTCTTCAATCTTTGCATTAGTCACAGTTATCTGCCCGAGAAGCTCATGCACACTTTGGTGACACCTATCGTTAAAAACAAAACAGGTGACTCATCGGATATATCTAATTATAGAACGATATCCCTCGCTACTGTCATAGCGAAAGTACTGGACAGTTTGCTTGATAAACAGTTGGAAAAGCATCTTCGAGTTCATGATGCTCAGTTTGGATTCAGATCAGGTCTGTCTACTGAGACTGCTATCCTCTGCCTGAAGCAAACTGTTCAGTATTACACCAGTCGGGACACGCCGGTCTACGCTTGTTATTTCGATTTGTCAAAAGCGTTCGACCTGGTTTCTTATGATAAGCTATGGGAGAAAATGCAACGTGAGACGGAGGTGCCACTGGAGGTTGTATCTCTGTTTAAATTCTGGTACGGTAACCAACGAAACAGGGTGCGTTGGGCGGGTGTACATTCGGATGTATACGGGTATAGTGTATACGGGGTGAGGCAGGGGGGGTTGAGCTCGCCCCGCCTCTTCAACTTGTATATGAACCGTCTTATGGATGAGCTCAGTAGTGCTGGTGTCGGCTGTTCCATAGATGGGGTAAGCATAAACAATATTAGTTACGCTGACGACATGGTGCTACTGAGCCCATCAATTGCAGCTCTGCGTAAACTGCTGTGCATCTGTCAATCGTACGCGGAAGCTCACGGGCTCAGATGCAACGCAAAAAAGAGTGAGTATATGGTTTTCAGGGCAGGCAATAAATGTTACAGTCAGATTCCTCATATAACTCTGTGCGGTACGCGTCTTAGCAAGGTCAGTTCTTTTAAGTATCTGGGCCACTGGGTTACTGACGACCTGTGTGACAATGATGATATCGAGAGGGAACGCAGGGCACTGTCCGTCCGGTGCAATATGCTGGCTCGCAGGTTCGCACGGTGTACAAGAGAAGTAAAGATAACGCTATTCAAGGCGTACTGTCAGACCTTCTACACATGCAGCTTGTGGACTGGCTTTACGCAGCGGGCGTACGGGGCGTTGCGTGTCCAGTACAACAATGCATTTAGGATATTGTTGGGGTTGCCACGTTTTTGCAGTGCGTCCGGTATGTTCGCCGAGGCGCATACTGATGACTTTCACTCCATCATCAGAAAAAGATGTGCCTCGCTGTTGAGACGTGTGCGTGGCAGCCCGAACAGTATCCTGAATGTATTGGCCGAGCGGTGGGACTCGCCAATGTTAAGGAGGTGGATGCAACTGCACGCTAGCGGTCCCTCTTTTGTGTAATATTCTTTAATTTTGTGACTTTAATTTTATTCTTCTGACATTTTATTTTATGTGACATTTTTATATTATTATTATTATTTTATTTTTATTAGGTATAATTTCGTAATTTTAATTTTAACATTGTAATATTTTTTGGAATATGGATTTAATTATCTGAAATAAATTTTAATTTAATTTTAATTTAGTCCGGCGAGTGTCACTAAAGACATGACAGTTATTAAAATTTAAAATAGCGGCTACCAGACGCCATATTGTAAAAAGCCGATTTTCCTTTGGGGTCGTATTACACTTAAAAGTTTAGAACGTGATATTAAAAAAAAATTCTTAAAAAAGTTTTCTTCCTTATATTTTGTTATATTATGTTTTATTGCTCAAGGCATTTTTACTAGACATCATTTTATTTTATTTTTTATAGGAGAAATGCACCATCAAAAATTCTTCCGTGACAGGATTCGAACCTGTGCCTCTCGCATGCCGCGCGAGCAAGCGCTGTTTTTAGGGTTCCGTAGCCAAATGGCAAAAACGGAACCCTTATAGATTCGTCATGTCTGTCTGTCCGTCTGTCCGTCCGTATGTCACAGCCACTTTTTTCCGAAATCATAAGAGCTATACTATTAAAACTTGGTAAGTAGATGTATTCGGTGAACCGCATTAAGATTTTCACACAAAAATAGAAAAAAAAAAACAAGATATTTTTGGGGTCCCCCATACTTAGAACTGAAACTCAAAAATTTTTTTTTTCATCAAACCAATACGTGTGGAGTGTTTATAGGTGGATAGGTCTTCAGTAATGATGTTGAGGTTTCTAATATCATTTTTTTCTAATCTCAATAGTTTCTCAATCTCAATAGACACTTCCAAAGTAGTAAAATGTGTGTCCCCTGTAACATCTAAAATAAGATAATGAAAAAACTAAAAAAATATATATGATGTACATTACCATGCAAACTTCAAACGAAAATTAGTTTGAACGAGATCTAACCAGTAGTTTTTTTTTATACGTCATAAACCGTAAATCGCAATTTTCCTTTCATTCAATTCAAAAATGTACGGAACCCTTCGTGCGCGAGTCCCACTAGCACTTGGCCGGTTTTTTTTTGATACTGCATTTCTCATTGTAAAAATATTTCATGTTTTCTTTTGTTTATTTTAGTGAATAGGTGCCTCTTTGTAAACTTTTGTTTTGCAAGATGGGTACATCAAAAATAAGATGTTCGAAACCTTCCTAATCATGATAAATTGACAAATAAACTCAAGTTACTCAACAAAAACAATTTCGTTAATACCTACTTAGTTCAGCATCAAAATGTTAGTAGAATACCACAGAATACACAATAGTACAAGTAAAGCTTCAAATACACGACGACACTGACACTTAGATACTTACCTTAATTATTTTACTAGGCCCCGCGGGCCCCGCGTAAGTCCCGATCGCGCAGTAATATTGGGTTAAAAGTAGCCTATGTGTTATTCCCGGTCTCCAGCCATATACACTCCAAGTTCCTTTCATAGCAATCGGTTTAGTAGTTTTTGCGTAAAACAAACGAGTGTAGTTTGAAGAGTAGAGTAGTAGAGAGAGTGAATTTTGGAGTAACAAACGTACTTGTTTACTTACTTACATACAAACTTTCATATTAGAAAATAAGAGTAGGATTATTTTAAAATAGAACAACTCGAGCAGAGGGAATAATGGAAAATACAAGAATTGGAGCTTATAATGGAAAATTCATTTCGAGCTTACTACGAGCATGGTAGAGAAAAGTGCCGCCAGGCATGCCAACTATTAGGTAAACTGTTTTAGGTACGATACGAGGCATAACAATGGAATTGAATTGAACTTTAAATATGATATTTTCTAGTAGGTATATTTCATGAATTATATGTCAGAGTAAATTTAAAGCGATGATAGGAAGCTAGCTTTCATAATAGCCAAGGTCTTCAACATACGAAAACATTTTCTCTCCGTCATATTAGTTATTATCAATCATAAGACCGACCTATAAATATGTACCTACAGGGCAAAAACAACAAACTGCTCGTTAGTTTGGCGAGAGTTTAGTTTAAGTTCAAATATTATTAGATATTTCCATATCGAAATTGAAGCACAATATAAAAGCTACATGTTTGCTAAGTTTCATGCTTTCTGCCGGATGGGACCGTAATTCAGGTTAACAAGCCGTACTAAAATGTGTACTCTTTTCTTTTCTGAAATTTAAATAAATTATAAAAAAATACGATTAATATTCTTACCACTTAGCTCAATAATAGTATAATATGCAATTAGTGAGTAAACGTCCGATTTAAAGCGAGGACCATAGATGAATCACGAGCGTAGCGAGTGATTCACGTGTCAGAACTCTGAGCGACGCGAGTTATTCATGGCCGTCAATGTAAAGCCGACTTTTTTTGCCTATCATTATAAAACAACTATTTATCTGTGCTATGTTCATTAAGCTCTGAAAGATGCTAGCTTATTTCTTCTTCTTAACTCTAATTAAGGGGAAAGTCTTCCTTCTCTTTCTCCATACAAACTTTACAAACGTAGTCGACTGTTTCCTTCTAGATAAAGACATTAGAGAAAATATATTTATGGCATAAAATCTATGTCAGCCATGACCATGCCTCTACGTTTTGTTTTTTATTTCCATATTCTAAATTTTATTTATATTCTAATTAGAAAAACAAAAACAAAACGTAGGGGCATGGTCATTGGAGATATAGGTTTAATGGCATAAACATATTGCTCTAATGTCTTTATCTAGGGAGGCAACAATTGCCTACGGTTGTATGAGGAAAGAGTAGGCAGACTTACCTTTTAAGTGTATTTTTTATTGCGACAGATGGTGAAAATGATGCTGACGGTAGTTACTGTGTTCATAGTCTGCTGGTTGCCACTCAACATCTTCATTGTAAGTATTTGCTCCATCTATTAGCAACTTGAAATTCCAGTGATTGATAAAAATCACTTCTTGTTTTAGCGGAACCGATCCCCATAGACCGCTGTTCATCTATCGCCCGATAGTTCGTTGGTAGTTTACATATTATGGACATCAGAATGGTACCTGTATTTACATTATATACATATGTCTGTATAATGATTAATGACAAATTGTAATTTAACACAAATGAACAAAAAAAAGAACTATGAGTTTCTTGTGGTTTCTGCTCATCGAAGGCGCGTTCCGAAACCACACTAAAATCATAGTCTTACGTCGACGTTTCAAAAACATCATGTATTTGTATAAATTGCTCACATAAGTTAATTTTGACTTTGACTACCTATTTTAAAGCCAAACTTTTGAAAATAAAAACGAAAAAGATATATACCTATCTAAAAATGTATAACACTCGATGGTGTAAACCCCGGGAACTACATCCACCAAATCGTCATAAAAGTTTTGATATGTACTCGTAAGTTTGGATGAATGTTTGTTGAAGGTAATCTCCGAAGTTCATTAACCGATTTTGATATTTATCACTTTAGTTCAACACACAAATAGAATAGGTAACAATATTAAAAGGTGAAAAACAAACAACACTAAAACTAAAACTTAAATCTAAAAAGAAAAAAACCCGTCGTCGATAACACCCTCCCGAGACATGGTCCCCAAGATGCTGGCGGCATTCCCCCTCTGAATAGCGAGACTAACTCGCTGAGACAGAAAACCGCCAGCCCTGGGATCACCAGTCGCCTCGATCAGACGCCTCGACAACTCCTTCAAGAACAATCTTGCACTAGGGCCCCAACAACCCAAAGTCTCAAGGCCCACTGCAGTAAAAATGTAGCAGCCGGGAATATCAACATACTTTCGGCCCTTCAAAGCCTCCGCGCTAGCAGCCGCCGCACACGCCTGCACCCGGGTAGCCGGGAGATGGGACGAAGCCAAAGTATCCACGCAGGTGGCATCCCATACCAGGCACCTTCCTTTATCACTTTTAACTTTAAATGCCGACACCTGATAAGTAAAATCGTTGTCACTTTCTTATAAGTCGCTTTATACAAATACCCAAGTGTCTGTCGGCCGACAGAGAGTCTGCGATCTATATCCCTCTCTTGAAATGTTTATAAAGAGTGTCATTGTGGAATCAGTTGAGTTTTTACCGGCGTGTGATTGCGCAGCGTTGTTTTTGTAAACTGAAATCGAAATAGAGATGATGGATTAAGAATTCGGTATTTACATGTTAATTTTAGTTGTTGGCTACTCTGACATCAAGAGAATTAGAAATCAAATGAACTTAGTAAACAACGTGGCGCGGTTTCACCCGCATAAGTCCCGATTTCGTGGAAATAAGTTTTATTAAATTTACTTTTTGTGGTGGGTAGGTATAATAGTTTTATTATTTTATACTTTTTTATATATAAATTGGCTATTTGTGTTAATCCAGATCTTCAGCTGTCTACATTCCACGTTCCATCGGTTTTGTGTTGTGTAGGTGCCTACTTAGTTTTTGCGTGAAAGAGTAACAAAGTCATATACCTATAGATACACATGCAAATCTGTAAACTTTCGCGTTCATAATATTAGTAGGGTAATAGAATAGGTTAGGATTATTTATGATGACTAGCTGACCCGACAGACGCTGTCCTGCCCGTTTAATATAAAAAAAAACCTAAAACCCTACACTACTTCTTCCCTATCCTACCCTACAACTACTACTACCCTACCCTACAACTACAAAAAATGTGATAAATGAAGAACTGCTCGACCGATTTTCTGCATCTACTTAATAGTCCGAACAAAGCCTTAACATTTGGTTTGGATAGGTGAGCCGGTTCTTGAGATATAAAGTTACAACGAAAAGTGACATTGATTTATATATACTTACTAGCTGTGCCCGCGACTTCGTCAGCGTTTTTCGAACATCTAGCCATCGCTGTGCAAAGGTCTACACTTAAACGAACGACCAGGAAAGTACTGAGCAGAAGAGAATCATGGCAGAGTTTGTTTAAGAGTGATTTTTGCACATCGGTGTGTAACTTGTTGCATGCTTATTCACATTATTATAAGAAGAAGTGTCGAAAATCTATAAAAGTTGAAACCCGACTTAGAAAAAAAGGATAAAATAATAATAATAAGCTTGTACAAAGCAACCGACTTATTTGTTATATAATCTAAAGTCGGGCAGCTTTACTAAATGCAATATTTTTTTGCGTGGGTGATGCCCCTTGTGTACCGTCAGGCCACTCTCGGGGCAAATGACCCGGTTTGTTGGGCTCACTACCACAGTTTGTCAACTAAACCCCAAAGGCGTCCCTCGCTCCACAAGTGTCGAGGCCAGTGGGAATTCCTCATGGACTACATCCGACAACGGCGGCCTTTCCAAGCCTCATCTCTGCCCGAAAAAGAATCCCTCTCCGTCCCCCTCCCTCGGCACGGTCACACTACCGTCTCGTGGCCTCTAAAACCGGTGATAAACCCCCCCGAAGTCCACCGCCACCACCAGAGGCTAAGCGATTTTTTACAGTGGTTGTCATCCACGCGGCCCTTTTCTTGCGGAAAGGACCTCCGAACCCGCTAACGCGGGTTTACGGGACATCTGGAGGGTAAAACGTAACGTCGTGCCCTGGACTCGGGACTCGAACGCGGTACCCTCGACTCGGAATCCAGACTTTGCCGCAGCTGCCATCGTGCCTTGTAAACTTCACCCCCGAGTCCACCGCCACCACCAGAGGCTAAGCGATTTTTTACAGTGGTTGTCATCCACGCGGCCCTTTTCTTGCGGAAAGGACCTCCGAACCCGCTGACGCGGGTTTACGGGACATCTGGAGGGTAAAACGTAACGTCGTGCCCTGGACTCGGGACTCGAACGCGGTACCCTCGACTCGGCATCCACACTTTGCCGCAGCTGCCATCGTGCCTTGTAAACTTCATGCAATCTGCATCTACCCAGTAAAACTGCCCGATTTCAGCTGTATTTTTTTCCCTTTTTCGTGCATTTTCGACTGCCACTAAAAATATCAAAATTGTAACCGTAACTTTAACCATTGAGGAGTTTTCTGATGAGAAGGTAGTTTCAGGTGGTCCATCAATTCGTATCGAGTTCTTTATAAGCTGATTCTATTGATGGAAGTCCAAAAATTAGTAATTTACTGCATTGTGGGATGCTATTCTGCTCATCATTCCAAAGGTTCTCATCAGATCTTCACCAACGATTTGTGGGACCAATTCGAGACTCTCACTTTCCAAATCTAAAAAGAATATTCATATGGAGGAGTCCGGCGTGAACATATCCCCATACAAACAATATGCGGGTCGAATTGAGAAGCTCCTCTTTTTTTAAAGTCGGTTAAATACAACCATTATAAATTTCCGTATGTCCGAAGGATCCGAATATATGGAGAGACATGGGTATACGGTATTTTAGGAATTACCGGATATCCGGCTTTTTTAATTACGTGCCGGATATCCGGCTTTTTTTATTACCTACCGGATATCCGGTTAATCATGTGTACACAACATACTTCTTCAATACAACATTCAAACTAATTAGGTAAAAGTAGAAATAACACTTTATCCGGATAACCGGACTAAATAGCCGGATAAAAAATAGCCTATATGTTAATCGGGGTATAAAGCTATCTGCATACCAAATTTGGTTAAAATCGGTTTAGCCGTTTCTGAGATTAGCGGGCACAAAGGCACACACAAACAGACAAACAGATAAACAGACAAACAGATAAACAGACAACCAGAAAAATAGGTTCTACTGCGTTAATAGATACCCATACAATTTATATTTTTTTTAAATCTTCCAAAAACAGACACCGCTGAGTTACGATTTTATTATATGTATAGATATAGATAGATATAGATATGACTTGTTATGAATTTATTGTCAATAGCTGCGTCCCGCGGTTTCACGCGCGTAGGTCCCGATCCCGGGATCAGGATCAAGAGTATCTAGCTTATGTTACTCAGGGTGAATGTAACTTTCTAATGGTGAACGAATTTTTGAAATCGGTTTAGTAGTTCTTGTGTTTATTCATTACAAACATGCGACAGACAAAATTACAAATCTTTCCTCTTTATAAATAATATAAATAAATATTGCACGACGTTACACACAGCGCAATCTAGCCCCAAACTAAGCACTAGGCTTGTACTATGGGTACTAGACAACGGATATACTAAATATTATACTTTTTTTTTTTTTTTTTTTGTAAATACATACATATGATACATAGAAAACACTAAATATCCCATGTCTTCGGACCGTGGTGAGTCCTAGGACATTATCCTTTGTAATATTAGTGTGGATAGATGATATGAATATTGATATATCGAAATAAAATATAACCCCTGCTATTCCTAACGACATAATGTATCAATCAAAATATCAAGTTTCATCAAAATCGGCTTAATAATAGTTCCGAAAATTACGTTCAAGAAACATACCTACAACCAAACTTTTCCTCTTTACTATATTAGTTAAAATTAAAGACATTTTTCGGTTTGAATCGCATGTTTTTTATTACTTTTAGCATTGTTACAACGCTCAACGTTTCGAGACCTTTCCAGGTCTCTTCTTCAGGATAGACTAATGGAAATGGAATGGAAATGTCTTTAATTTCAATACAACATCGCGAAAACAGAAGAAGAATCATATTAGTTTAGTTAACTATTTCGAATATTGTAATGAATGGATATTAATTATTCACTTGATTTCGGAGGGTCTTCAAAGCTTTTGACATCTGAACCGATACGACCACAACGTGAAACTGCTAAGGGTCTAATAACTTGGTCACAATTTGTAATTTTAAATGGAAATGGAAAACGGGAATTAATTTTACAAAATGACCGAGTTTGCGACAAAACTGCCTACAATTTTGTTAAGAGGATAGTCTCCATTCTCTTTCTCCATACAAACGTAGTTTAAATTTTCCTCCCTGGATAAAGACATTAGAGCAAATATGTTTATGCCATAAAACCTATATCTGTCATGCAAGACAATGCATTAACCGTTTTTTTATTTTTTATTTTCTAATTAAAATAATAATAAAATGAAAAAAATAAAAAGGTAGATGCATAGTCATGCATGACAGATATAAGTTTTATGGAATAAACATATTTGCTCTAATGTCTTTATGCAGGGAGGAAAATTTAAACTACGTTTGTATGGAGAAAGAGAATGGAGACTATTCTCTTAAGGGTGTTCTTACCATCATAACCCAATAGCGTGACAAGGATAGCGCTATCGAACTTCAGATGGTGTAAAAAAGGACGTAAGATGCGACTATGTGAAATTTTAGAGCATCTACATGTTTTAGTTGCAAAATAGTCTTCCTGGTTGTTTTCACGTTTTGAAGATCAAGCCATATACAGTGTGTTTCAGAAACGGTTATTTAAGCTGGAAGGTAATGATTTTGGGAGTCTATGTAATAATGTATGTTTGCATATTCCTCCGTAGAGTCTAAACTACTGAACAGATTTAAATGAATGATATGCTATTGACATCTAATAATGACCCGGTAGACATGACTAATAAATTTTATCAAAGGTATAGATAGATTAATGCTTTATTTGCACAACAAACAATTACAACAAATACTGCGTATCCTGCGTGACGAACGAATTTGTTCAAAATGGATGTAGTGCGTAAAGTGACTTATTATTTTTTGTTGTAGTTATTGTGGACAATGCATGAGAATGATGAGAATTGGGGCCAATGGCCGGGAATGCCGTACGTTTGGTTTGTGAGCCACTGGCTTGCAATGTCTCACTGCTGCTACAACCCCATCATATATTGCTACATGAACACCAAATATCGGCACGGATTCCAACAGGTTCGTATTCTATTTGATGTACCTATGCAATACTAGCTGCTCCCTGCGATTTCACCGACGTAAGTTCTGATCCCGCGGGAATATTGGGATAAAAAGTAGCCTATGTGTTATTCTAGGTCTCCAGCTATGTACATTCCAAGTTTCATTGCAATCGGTTCAGTAGTTTTAGCGTGAAAGAGTAACAAAGTCACATCAAGACATAGAGACATACATATATACAAACTTTCACGTTTATAATATTAGTAGGAAAGGTTAATTGTTTTTAGGGTTAGTCCACTCTCACCACACTAGGGTCTACGGCTACGAAAAAAATGAGCAACACCTTATGGAAATGAGCTTCACTGTTGAGATCAAGAGATCGATGGATGACGATTAAAACGTCAAAAGCATCTTAACCGTAGTTACTTATGTACTGTACTTGGCAGTATCTATGTACATTACTTAAGTACTGTTAAGGTTGAGATCAATGTAGGTAGATATAAATAAATAAATAAATTCTGTGAACAACACACAGCGCCTGCTGTGTTACGGTGACTATAGACAACGGCTATAATACTTATATTTATTTTTCTTTTGTAAATACATTATAATATATATTATACATAGAGGGACACCCAGACCAGACACAAATATTTATTTTTAAGCATAAATACCTGCACCCGGCGGGAATCGAACCCGCAACCTTCTGATATATTGATTATACCTTATAACGTGAAGTAGATATTAAAAATTCGAGTTCTCAAGTGGTTATGGAAGTATGAAACTGTCTTTAATCAAATCTTTACCTCTTCATATAATATTAGTTTAAAAGTACTCAACACTGGTTCGTATAGGCCCTTTTCGAATTTTCGTTGGAGTTATTAGAATTTTCCGTCTTTGGTTTCGCCGGTTTCGGTGTCGCCGGTTTTTAGGGTTCTGTAGCCAAATGGCAAAAAACGGAACCCTTATAGATTCGTCATGTCTGTCCGTCTGTCCGTCTGTCCGTCTGTCCGTCTGTCCGTCTGTCCGTCTGTCCGTCTGTCCGTCTGTCCGTCTGTCCGTCTGTCCGTCTGTCCGTCTGTCCGTCTGTCCGTCTGTCCGTCTGTCCGTCTGTCCGTCTGTCCGTCTGTCCGTCTGTCCGTCTGTCCGTCTGTCCGTCTGTCCGTCTGTCCGTCTGTCCGTCTGTCCGTCTGTCCGTCTGTCCGTCTGTCCGTCTGTCCGTCTGTCCGTCTGTCCGTCTGTCCGTCTGTCCGTCTGTCCGTCTGTCCGTCTGTCCGTCTGTCCGTCTGTCCGTCTGTCCGTCTGTCCGTCTGTCCGTCTGTCCGTCTGTCCGTCTGTCCGTCTGTCCGTCTGTCCGTCTGTCCGTCTGTCCGTCTGTCCGTCTGTCCGTCTGTCCGTCTGTCCGTCTGTCCGTCTGTCCGTCTGTCCGTCTGTCCGTCTGTCCGTCTGTCCGTCTGTCCGTCTGTCCGTCTGTCCGTCTGTCCGTCTGTCCGTCTGTCCGTCTGTCCGTCTGTCCGTCTGTCCGTCTGTCCGTCTGTCCGTCTGTCCGTCTGTCCGTCTGTCCGTCTGTCCGTCTGTCCGTCTGTCCGTCTGTCCGTCTGTCCGTCTGTCCGTCTGTCCGTCTGTCCGTCCGTCCGTATGTCACAGCTACTTTTCTCCGAAACTATAAGAGCTATACTGTTGAAACTTGGTAAGTAGATGTATACTGTGAGCCGCATTAAGATTTTTATTTTTAAATGGCTACGGAACCCTAAAAACCGACTTCAAAAACGAAGAAAAATAAAAAAGAACGTAATAAAAAAGTCGTGCAGTTTTACGTAGGATCTGTTTGTAATTCGTCTGCCCAACTTCAGGCTTTAGACGTTTTTATTTGGGTTCCCTGGTTCACTAAGTAATCGAAAGTTTGTTAAAAGCCTGAAGATTAAAATAGTAAGTTGTTAAACCAGCTTGATAAATAGAATAATATAATTTGTTCTATTATTTCTATTATACCAACGTTTCCATACAGTTCGAGATCTTGGTTTACTAAGAAAGAAGCCACTCAATTTATTTGCTAAAGCAGCTAATAAATTATACAAACGATCGGGCGAGATTGTTTGATACTTAAAAGATAATGTTGTTTGATAGATCTATTGTTTCAAAGAAAAATTACATTGTACTCTGTTTTCTATAATTTCTAAATACACTCCTTTCTGTAACGAGGTAGACACAGCCATCTGTCATTTTAAGAGCGTGTCCTACCGCTAGTTTCCACAGAAATGTATTTCCTTCCTGAATAATACCTTGAAAGAAATCTGTTTTTCTTTCATTCTTTATTTTACCTAGCTAGGTAAAATAAAGAATAAATGTTAAGTACCTATGTCTACTTTTTATTTATAGGTTTATAGAGGGTAATAAGATGGTAGAGGGTAAATAGATACCATATTCCTATACCATATTCCTTTCAATAACTACGTGTAAATGACGGCGTGGGGGCATAATATGTGTATTATAATAATATTATATTATATCTTGGTTTCATAAAAAATAAAGTCTCTACCTGCCTACGCTCTTAATGTTTCAGGGGAATACTGTAGGACTATAATTGGAATTCAGACTTTTTCTTGGCTGATATGAATTCAAACGATTTTTTTAGGTAGAATGTAGATACTCAGAACTAACAATCAGTAGAATTTTTTATCTACCGTTTTCCAGCCGACCGAAATTCGGTGACTAGTCAAGTTGATTCAAAGGGACCATTCAGAAAGTATCCATAAACACCTCTAGGCGCCAGTTCTCCTTTTGTACCCTCTAACCAAATTCAAGATTACCCAATTAATCTTCATAGTGTGGAGAATTTACTGGCTGGCTGGATTAATTTATCGAAGCGTAGATATTGCTTTCTCATTTTCTGACACATTTACTGTGTTAGTACCTACCCTAATTATGTGTTTTCTGACGAATACTTGATGAAAATTTATTCCTGTATGTAAAATGTATTAATGAAAGCCTTAGGGGCTTTTATTAAATCACATGGCGCATGTAAATTGAAGGAAGGTATTTAAGGTAGCGGGTTCGAGTCCCGCTGGCGACAAGTATTTATGCTGACCATTTATTTAGGCTTGTTTCTGGTTCTGTGTTTTCTATATAGGCTACTTTTCACCCCAATTTTTTCACGGGTTCTGGGTCCCAAGTCTTCTCTCACAATTATTATTTTGTCTCTTATAGAATGTCGATAGAAGAGTAAGTGTCATATTTGACGTGTATTTGGCATATTTGTCCACATTTGTCTTCATTTGTCTACCAAATTTTAATGTGCCAATAGTACCTATACTTCAAATATGACAATTTTTATTCTATCGACAAATCTATTGAGACATGATTGTGATACCGTGTGAGCGCAGCTCGTTGGGTATAATCTTTGTTTTAAGCAAAACAGTAAATTTTAATCAAATCGTCACTGGTTGTGTAAATAATTGCCACTTAAGTTATTATTGTCATCATCGTTATCATATTCACTGCACTCACGTCACTCCACTGACGTGCTAATCCACTGATCCACTCGAAATTCTGTGACGTATTATTTGGGAGGAGATTGACGTAATAAGGTCATTATACCTGACGTAGATATTGGATTTGGGTCTTTTACTATGATTGATGTTGGCACCTAAGGGGCGCTCTAGTTTTTGGGCGACCGACCTACCATCTCCTTCTGCTAGGTATAACCATGGTTAAGAAATTAGAGCGCCTATTAGGTAGGTAAACCTGGTAAACTGTGGTTGTGTCGGGCGGGAAAACCGTGCGGCGGATGCGCTTGGAAGTGCAGGAATGCCGCCGCTATCATGTCGCTTTACATACCTTCAAGTACTTCAACGTTAGGAGATTATCAAAATACCGGTAGTAGTAAAAATAGTTTAACACATTTACGACTCTACAAAGTTACTTTATATGCCCAAAAAGATCAACGTAATGCGAGTCATTAGTCTCTAGGGCTTAAATTGCGCGTAAAAAGCCCTAGGGCTTAAAAAGTAATTTTAATTTGGAACATGAGGACCTCATTGGCCTAGCTGTACCTGCCGATCGTGGATGGTCGTGCGGGTTAAGCAACGCTTGGCGCGGTCCTTACTTAGATGGGTAACCGATAATTTGTGTGGATAAAATTTACTTTTTCAAGCTCCTCCGTGCTTCGGAAGGCACGTTAAGCAGTTGGTCTCGGTTGCTATCTCCGATAGCAGTCGTTGGGTCAAGTTAGAGACCTTAGGGCGACCTGAAAACTCTCACACTAGGTGAGCCAACACCACTATACGAAAGAGAAGAAGAAAGAATTTGTAACGTTGAAATTCATGAAAGCTATGGTAGTCAAAGATCTTTTAATAGAGATATATATCCCTCTAGATTACTTACAAAATTTACGTTATGAATATTAAATTCTTGCAATAAAACCAATAATATCAATTTCCTTTTGATATGAGCATGTCGAGAATCCGTGCCGAGAAACCACCAGAGGTGAGTGTCAAGCTCGCATAATTCTTATTATGAGCTTTATCGATTCAGCCAAAACTTTTTTTATTTCTAAAACTTCACGTTTTGTAAAAACATAATAAATATTTTTTGTGGGTACTGTCTGTTGAAGAAGATAGTTATTTAATTCATTCAGTGGTTACTTTAAAAATTTTGGACCGTTGAGGAAAAAAGATTAGGTATTCGAAAATTTGTTTTGGCCCGAATAGGAAAAAAGAATGGCCCGTTTGGGCATAAGCCATTCAATTCTCTGTCTGCCAACAACAGATAGAATCAGGTTTTCAAGATTTATTCCTATTAAGTATTACAGGTAGGTATACCTAATTGTTAAAGTTGAGCGCACATTAATGTCTAACAGTAACAAAAGGTTCAATCAATCGCAGATAATCATTATTTTGATAAAAGCTCAACCATTGAGGAAAATTCTCTATAGAAGCATTTAATTCACTACAAAGTCAAGTTATTATACTACATATTAAAAGGTTGTCAAAACAATAGGCCTGTGGATACACCGTAATACAATACGTATATACGTTTTATGACGTATAGACGTTTTAGGGAAGCTTGTCCGAAGAAAGAAAACCCTAAACCCTAATTTTTATTTTATGAGTATGTATGTTAGTCCATAAGGTATATATTTATATGAATAATTATTAAATGTCATCATCATTATTATATTGGTATATCGGTTACCTGCGATACAAGCTGTGCTTAGTGTAGAACTGATTTATTATGTAATTTGAGATATGTTTAATAAGTTTCATAATAATAAATAAATATTGTAAAAATAAATATTTATTATAACTTTTTTTATACAAAGGAATTAAATATAAGTAAGTCCCGTTCCCGTGGGAATATCGGGATGAAAAGTAACCTATGTTACTCCTCGATAATGTAGGTTTCTATTGGTAAATTATTTTTTGAAATCTATTCAGTAGTTTCGGAGCCTGTTCGTTACAAACAAATAAAAACAATTCTCTTTGTAATTATAGTACAGATAAACATATATTGCACGACGTTACACACAGCGCAATCTAGCCTTAAACTAAGCACTAGGCTTGTACTATGGGTACTAAACAACAGATATACATATATACCTATATATGAAATATATAAATATATATCCAATATATACATTTCATACTTTTTTTTGTAAAGAGGTACATATAGGATACATAGAAAACACCCAGAACAGAAACAAATATTTATTTTTAAGCTTAAAAACTTGCGCTAAGTATTAAAGATATTAAAGATGATAAGACTTTATTGCACCAAAAACACAATACAATCATTTTTCACCATTTATCAGGATTTATAAACGAAAATATACCTAAGTACGTACCTATAGTATGAGTATGATGGATTTCGACATAAATCTTGAACAGTCCCACCTGCGACAAAAACAATTTACTTAAACTGAAACAAAAATACCTACGCAAACATTGTCAAAGAGGGACAAAATTGTATTAGATTTTTCTTGGTTGAGAGTTTGCGGCTGAGGCTTAGCACCCTCTGGCAATCATATTGCCAAGCTAAATGACAATCGGATAAACTCTAGTAAATTTTATATTATACACTAACAGCCACCCGCGGTTTCACCCGCAGTCAGTAGCCCCGATCCCGCAAGAATATCGAGTTACAAAGTATGTGAATAGACAATTACTATTCTATCGACACTCTATTGAGGTTGACATGATTGTGAGAGCATACTTGAGATCGGTCGCTACAACCGTCTAAAAGGCATTTATGTTTCAGGTGCTAAGCTGCATTGTACCAGTGCGGTCTACTGACCTGCCTTCTCGACAACGTTCCAGCATGGTCGAAGGTATACCCATGACAGGTACCCACTTATATCTTACTATAGGTGACTATAGTGTTTCTCCAAATGATTGATGCTTAGATAAAAACAAATAAAGGAAGATACGGTGTATTCTAACAGGAATCGCAGTGTGACAGTACGTGTTCATGTGATAACGGCTCCACATACGACAGAGGCTAGTGCGCCAGCTGACGCAGTTTTATCGTCTCATTTGCCGTGGCTAGGTACCGTATCTGCCCTTATTTGTTTGTATCTAAGGTTTAATGTAAGATCTGTGTAGTTACCTACCTACGCCTTGTGATTCTCAAAATGTTTGATGTAAGATCTATGTAAGTATGTACCTTTATTCGCCTAATTGGATAACAGGGAAACCTATTATTTTGTTTATTTTTTTATAAAATAAAACCATTAAAAAATTAAATAACTATAGACTTATTAGATTGAATAAGCCTCGGGGTTTCCTTGGTAGGTACACTGACGAGGTTAACAAGGTTAAAGGCGTTCAAAGTTTGAACGTCTATATATACTGTTCGATCAAAACAGTAGACAATAAAAAATACATATTCTAAACTTCGCCGCTCGAGGAGGAAACTCGTGTGGTCTGGTTGCCAAATACGTTGGGGTACAGACTACAAACCCAAGTTCAAGTTAGACACCAGTTCAATTGGACGTTAATTAGAAATATATTAATATCTTCAAAAAATCACTTGCAGCGAGGATTGAACTCGCATCTTTGGGTCTATCCCCCAACGTCTTTGCCAACTCTAGACCACACGAGTTCCCTCCCTCTAGCTACTTGTGTTTTTCTAATTTTCATTCAATTTGTATTTTACAAATAGGTCCACCTACACGCCCACCAAGTTTGTCTAACCCTCCACCAAACACCCTTTATATTTTTCCTTGTACGTAGGTACGCGTACGGTGTCCATGTTTTTCAATGAAGGTCCGTATTGTCGCAGATGTCGGGTTTGCGGGTATATCCCGCCGCGGGACGTCGTCGGGCGGGAGCGGCTGCGTGTGTCGCGCGGTACGCGGCGGTACTTGTTGCAGCATGTGCTCGAGCCGGCGCGGGTTCGGGCCCCGGGCCAGGACACCCACGCCGCCTATCAGGGCGCTCTCTGTGCGACCACACTTCAACTAGACTGATATATACTTAGAAAATAAAAACGATTGCTTAGTTTTAAGTACATAGACCTACTTATCTTAATAAGGTTTTTTCATGACTACTCGTTCCATTATAAATAAATAATATAAATAAGCCTTATTAATAAATGTGAGTTTTCAGTTTCTTAATTATTGGCTTGTCTACCAACAAGGGCAATTTTAAGCCACTAACATGTGTTTAAAATCTTGTTAACTTAACATTTTTATAATTTTAATAGTTGCCGTTGGTTACAATAAAAATGGCGACGGATTTTATTGCAACCACGTGGGAGCATTTGTTAGTAACGCGCTAATTCCGTGTTTGGTACTGTTGTTTTAATTTCACTACACTCCTTATCTTTCGCGGAACTAAATTGATCAATATGCCACCAAAATTAAAACAATTTACACGCAACATAACTAGGTTTCACGAAAATAAAACTCCAGGACGAGACGTCCACCAACGCGTTCTAAACAAAAGTCAATAAAAGTGAGAACATCCTTTGTTTTTTTTCGTGACAAGAACTTTCACAAAGTTGACAGACAGAAACAAAAAGTGGTAAAATTATTCCTACCATAGTTCACGTTTATTAATAAGGATTTAAAATGTGTAATTCGTTTAGGGATTTCGATATGGATTCCGTACTCATGTATCTGACTGTTCTTATACTAAGTATTAACATTAGTGTGGAAAATAATAGAAATAAAAAAACTCACTATAATCAAATATCCACAGAGTTAGTCACGATTTGTACAAACGTTCAACTAGACCTAGTAAAAATTAAAATAAAGAACTATATCATCATCATTAAAATCCAATGTTAACTAAAAGTTATTTAATGTTTACTGAAAAATATAATTTCAAAATCATCTTTGTTTGAAAACCTACAAAAACTCACGTTCCGTTGAAAATATTTTGCATTTTTCAAAACAAACAGTATCTATGTATAAAAACTAAAATCGACAACATTTCATGCTGCCTTGTTGCTTTTGCTTTTGGCTTTAAAAACCATGATTGTTGGTCTCGTTCGTTTTTGCTTAACTCCAATGAACAACACCAAATGTGTTTCTATCTGTACCTACCGCCGCCGTTGTGAGCTTTTTCATAAAGCAAACGTTACTATCGAGTTTTCGTAAAGAACAAAATTGTATGAAAAGTTTGTAGGTTTTTTTTTACAAAAAATACTTTTTTTTCAAAATTAATTTCCCAGAAGCAGGAGCAGTGAATTTTGAAACAAAATGTATTTGTTTTATGAAAATAGAAATTTTGTCTGTCACTAAAAATTAATTCTTCGCAACACAACAGCAACAACTGTTGAAAAGCGCCCTAAGCGGACGTAATGTTTGTCAAATTTAAACAATAGCCAAGTTTCACTGTTTCACCGTAGTGTTTATATTCTCTTTATGTTTCACTGCAAACAAGGTAGTTTACTTAAATCGCACGAGTACCTACCGGGCGCGGGGTGGGTTCGATTTACACAAATTGAAATCATTGAAATGTTGTTTTACCGAGTGTAGATACTTCACTTGCTTGGCAAATCAATACCTAATCATTCCATTCGAATGGAAATTGCAGGTAAATGTGTCCCTGTCGGGTAAATACAGGACTCCTTGGGTCTGTAGCTAATCCACAGACTCAGATCTTTATCTTTACCTACATCTCTACCTACCATCCAAAGTTTTGGTTTCAACCAATTCTGAAAAGGTTAGTTTTGTTTGACTAATAAATAATAAACACCACGCGATTAAAACCGAAAAATGAGTTTAATTTCAAGGTTAGTTTTATTCTTTTCACCTACATAAAAGCCTACACTTGGCTGTCACAGAAATTGTTTTTTAAAGGAAAAATACGCGTACAAAAACATAACGTGTACCTATAATATTTCTGGGTTAGTTTAAAATTGAGCAAACTTCAGCTTTCCATAGGTTAACGTAACCATTACATTTTCGTAAATCAAGCACGTTTATTAGGGTTCCGTAACCAATGGGTAAAAACGGGTCCTTTTACTAAGGACTCTACAGTCCGTCAGTCTACCTGTCTGTCACCAGGCTGTATCTCATGAACCGTGATAGCCAGACAGAAATGTGTTGAAAATTTCACAGATGATGTATTTTCTATTAAATTCAGCCTTCCATGCACTTTTTACTACTTTTTATCCCGATATTCCCGCAGGATCGGGACTTACGCAAACATAATCATCTCGTATATATAAACGCAAGGAAAACTTAATATTTTATGCTGTTGGAAAAACGGTTTGCAAGAATCCGTTCTCTGTAGTTTACAAACGGCTCTTAGGCATTTTTTCTGCGCTTTGAATATTGCTTCTCTTTCGGAGCAATTCCCCCAAAAGATGACACCGTATCTAAGAGTGGAAGTTACATAGGCGTGATATGCTGTCAAAACAGTGGAAATATTTGCTATTTTAGATAGGTTAAATAACGCATAAGAAAAACGGTTAAGTTTATTACACACTTTTTCTGAATGTGTTTTCCACGATAAATCTATGTCAATATGTATTCCTAAAAATTTGGTACTTGAAATGTCATTAATCGGTTTACCGTTGTAGTTCACATCCAATGTCAAAGATTTATTTTTATGAAATGTCATTTTATTAGTTTTGTCAATATTGATTACCAAATTATTTAATGTCAGCCAATTTATTATTTTATTTATACAAGTATTTATGTCACTTTCAAATTGATTCAAATCATTACCAACAATTATGACGGTACTGTCGTCAGCAAAGAGAACCATTGGATGGTTTACACATTTAGGGAGGTCGTTAATATAAGTAATAAATAATAAAGGACCCAACACACTACCTTGTGGGATACCAAACTTAACAGGCACGGCCTCTGATGTATAAGTTTTTTCTAACTTACAATTTATACAGACTTTATTGATTTGTGTAACCTGGTATCGATTTTCAAGGTAGGATTTTACAAGACTTGAGGCATTTCCCCTAATGCCATAGGTATTGAGCTTATTTAAAAGAATTCCATGGTCTACGTAATCAAAGGCCTTTGTTAAATCCATAAATACCACACATACCGGCAACTTTTTGTCTCGATTAGATATGATATTTTTCAATAATTTGTATACGGCCATATTTACAGTCTTATTTTTACGAAAACCATTTTGTTCATCGCACAGTACCATATATTTTTTCTAAGTATGAGTAGAGATCGTTTTGTAGGCTATATTCAAATATTTTTGAAAATACGGATATTAGAGCAATAGGTCTATAGTTTGTCATTTGCCCTGAATCAAGTTTTTTGAAAAGTGGTTTGATGATAGTGTATTTCAACTTATTTGGGAAGACGCCATATTCACTACATTGATTTACAATAGAGCTTAATACAGGGGCAATTTCAGCCGAGACATATTTTATAACTTTTGTGTTTACATTGTCAAACCCTGTACTGTTCTTATTTTTTAGTTTTTTGATGATTTGCAAAATATCATAGGATGACGTAGGATTCAAAAATAGGGAATTCGGTTTATTCCAAGTGGCCGTGTTATTGCCTACATTTGAACGATTAGGTTGAACTTGACTAGCGAAGAAAATATTAAACTGTTCCGCAATATCTTGACTTTTAGTGAATATCTTATCACCTAGCCTAATTTTGTCAATATAACTACGATTAATTGGGTTTTTCATGTTTTTATTTATAACGTTCCACGTAGCCTTCGATTTATTTTGAGACGTTTTTATATCGTAGTCATTTTGCGCCCTCTGTGTTAATGCTAGTATCTTCTTTAGTCTCTTGGCATACACAACATAAGATGCCTTGTTCAAATCATTGGGCTTCCGAATAGATTGCAAGTACATTTGTCTTTTACGCTTAGCACAACGTCGAATACCCTTTGTAATCCACTTTGTTTTTTTAATTAAGGAATGTTTATGTTTAATTATCGGAAAACAAAGATCATAAAACATAGTAAAGAGGTCGTGAAATGAATCGAACGCTTTATTAGCGTCGCAAGCATCATAAACCTCTTTAAAAGTCAGACTACCAAGACATTCCTTAAATTTGTCCATATTTTCCTGTGTGTATTGTCGTTTAAGTGTAAACCAGTATGTAAATGGGTAAAAATGTTTAACTGGACATTTAAAATATTGTGCTGTATGGTCGGATAAATTGAGATCTATAACTTTACAAGATGAATTTAGGACATTTGATACAAAATTATCTAGGCATGTTTTACTTATAGGTCGCGTAGGCTCTTTAATAGCCAATTTCATATTATATGAAGTTATTATATTTATAAAATTTCTTGATTGTGGGTTGTCTTTTAAAATATCAATATTAAAATCACCGCAAACGCATATTTTTTTAGAAGGATTCGAATAGCAAAATTCTCTAAGAATTCGTTTAAAAATGGCAAAAAAAGGTATCAATATCCGATTTAAGTTTTTTGGGAGGCCTATAAATACATATTACAATCAATTTATGATCCGTCAACTCCAATCCACAACACTCAACATAATCCACCAAGCCAAACTCCTCCAATTTTGTTACGGTTTTAAATTTATGTATGTTTCGAACCAATATACAAGAACCACCCGCGCGGGATTTTCTTACATATTGAGCTGCTAATACAAAATTAGGTATATTGAGTACATCTGAGTCACCATCTATCATGTTGTGCTCTGTTATGCAAATGACATCTGCCGCTTCTCTACATTGTTCTCTTAGATTATCTAAAGTAAGAGTTAGAAGGTATGACTTAGAAACTAGACCATCTATGTTTTGGTGTATGATGTTGATATATTTAGAGACGAAATGTCTTGATGGTGGAGTCGGTTCTATCATTGTCACAACATTGTGAAGAGTCTGAAATCTGATCAGGTGGACTCGATGAACCTTTACCACCCACAATTTCCAAGTCAGTTTGAGTACCTGTATCCATTGTAGTTTGAGTACATGCGCTATTAGTTTGTTGACTTTGAGTACATCTTCTATATTTATGAATTCTTCGGGAATATTGTATGCGCAAGATTTGTTGTAATATAGTTCGTGATGAATTAACAGCAAAAAACTTGCCTTTTGGCACGTATCTACTGTAACCCATATCCATGAAGTATGTATGTTCTAAGAATCTGTTACACACAAACCTTAACTCATAGTTAAGTTTATTCTCATTTAACGCTCTGTTAAAAGGAACCTCACAAAGAATAACATTTGTACTGTTCAAATAGTTTAGCCATACATGGAGCGTCTGTTTTATTTCATATGGATCAGTATCATTTATTCCACCCAACACAATCACATAATCATCTTTACTGAAATTAATCAGTTCTTCATCGGGTTTTACTAGAATATGCTTGAGTTTAGCTCCTGGTTTCCAGTGGCAAGTAACAATAAATTTTTCTCCAACTAGGGTTTGTAACATTTCTTGCATATGCCGTCCCTGATTATCTGCAAGTATCATAATTTTGTTTTTTGGGCTGTCTTTTTTCAATTTAGGTACTTCCTTTTTTTGGTCGGTACGATCTTTGTGGTAGTTTGCAATGACTTTGTCTGGTGAACCATTTTGACTCTGCTCATTTCGTTTTATGTGAGTCTCAAAAGACGGAGTAACCGTAGTAACTGTAGTATCATTCTCACATAGCTGCATGTGATCAATATTAAATTCAATGTTATTTTGAGTCCTATTATGATGTAGACTTGGCGAACCATTGAGGCTTTTGCTTGTCTTGTTTGGTAAGTCTGTCTTCAAGGGCGTAGTGTCAATAGCATTTCTATTAGAGTCATACATTATATTTCTTTTCATTTTTCTTGCCGATTGATTTCTCGATGGTCTGTCAGCAGTGTGATCCAACTTTTTAAGTATTTCTATAACTTCGTAACATTTTTTAAGCTCCCTTCTGAGTTCCGAAAACTCGGTGTGCATGTTTTCGATTTCATTTTGAGCTGACAATAGATTTGCAGTAAGTATCTCAACTTGCACTTTTAATTCTTCACAGCACGGATTAGTCTCGCCATCTGTTGATGTGTTTGGTAGACTCATCGACGTAGATTCGAATAACGATGTATTACTCATATCTTGTACAGAAGTCGATTTTACCAGCTTTCTTCGTAAAGTGATGTTGTCTATGCTTGAATTCATAGTGAGAATAACTAATGACTAAATTTCATTCAGCAAAAATACGATACAATCACAGGATTCGAACACTAGTCATTGGTGATGGCCGCAATGTAAGGCAAGCTCTTACACCACCAAGCTATTTGGACGTTAGAAATAGTAGTGAAATTAAGAGATACTTTCAATGTTCTTAGATTCTTTGTTTACATCAGCCATCAATCAATAGGTCCAACGTTCAATTAACTGTTTGAATTTGTGTGTATTTTTTTGTGAATACCGTCACTTTTTTTTTTTTATAATCACTGTTGTATTTGTTTAAGTTTTTATGTGTTTTCCAGTATTTAACACTATCTTATTATCCTCTTTTTGTCATTATTTGGTTTCAGAGTCTTAAAGTTTATGTTTTGATTTTATTTGAATGCTAATAGTACTTCACTCACTAAATCTTAATACCATTGCATTATAGTCCAAATATATTGTTTTAAGCCGTATTTAATGTCACAAACACTTCCGCACACAGGTTTTTAGTTAAAAAGCTGATTTAATCACTTCAACCATCATTATAGCAGTTATTACTATTTTTAAAAATAATATTTTTATGACGACGATGTTCCTAAGCTCAGAGCTGAGGCGGTGTTGGATAGTCCATTTATTGAGGAAGGCTATAGGCTACTTTTGATCCCGATATTCCCACGGGATCGGGACTTATGCGGGTGAAACCGCGGGAGCTGCTAGTCATCATACTTAATAAAACGCAAGTGTAACTGACTGACTGACTGAATGATGGACAACGTACAGGCTAAACGGCTGGGCGTAGAGACTTAAAATTTGGACCATAGGTTCTTTAAGGGTTGAAAATGAGCACTAAGAACGGATTTTTGGAAATTCCACCCCTAAGGGGGTAAAAATGGGGACAAACGTTTGTATGCAACTTCGTAACGGCTTGACCTAGAAACTTGAAATTTGACATACAAAATTGATATGGAGTAGTAAGTGAATCTCTAAATTTTTTTTTCCAAAATTCAACCCCTAAGAGTGTTAAATTAGGGATGAAAGTTTCTATGGGAATTGGTTCAAAGAGATTTTGTTACTGTTTTCGGGGGTACTATCCGAAGCCCGACGGGTTTCGGGTTCCCATCTTGTTTATTCATAAATGTCTTGTTTTCAGAGAAAATAGACTGTTGTTATTGCTGCTGTTGTTTTCCCCGAATCAATTGCAGAAGCAGAAGCTATATAGATTGTGCATCCTATTTATACTTAATATAAAGGTCTTCAGCTTTTTTATTTACCATTTATACTCATAAGTCATAACTCAAACGATATCGAACAAAATGTATTTACCTAAATACCTAAAGGACGATATTTCGAAGAAGAAATATGCGGTCTGCTGCAATGTTTCATTTTAATAGTTTTACAGCGATTTCCCCTGGCCCAAAAACCACGAAAAAATACGCCACGATGTTGTTTTAGAGGTACGTGGATAAAACCGCGGGACGCAACACTATAGGTAAATGTGTTATTCTATTTTTGTTCAAATTAAAACTTTGCATGATGCTTTTGCGTTGTTTCGCGATCAAATTGTTCAGGAGCCAAGACGATGTACAGTTTCTTGAAGGGAACAGCCTCGCTGGCGTCGAGACTAGTAGCTTTTTCACCGGAGGAGGTGACACTTTCTTGTATGACGAACAGAATTGCTCGTAAACGGCGACTTTGGTGTGTACGGGTAGTTCGGAGATTTCGACTCGTTTGATCCTTTTCACTTGCTTCTCTGGCACCCATTCGTCGTCCAATCTGGAATGAAAATGTATGCTTGAGATATAGTTTGACAATTTAATGTGCCACACAAACACTTGGAATCTGAAATAAATACACAGACTTTCAGTTTTTAATGTTTTTTAAAGACTTCGTAATTGAGAAGTGTGTTTGCAGCGTTTTTGGGTTGCAATCCCATGTAATCCAGAACACATATAACCATGCAATTAAAGGCTCGGCCCCACCACAGCGCACGCAGTGCACGGCCACGTGGTACATGGATTCATTTATTTGACTACGTGGGTCAACGTTTCCACTGCAGTACACGCTATACACGAACAGCACCGTCATACGTCTTGTAGAACCCACGCATTCGTGTATCGACCGGCCCCGCTTCCGTGTATCGCGTGTACCTGTACAGCGTGCATGGCGTTGCCAGCGTTGAGCTACGTACGCCCCATATTTGAGCAAGTCAATTCATGCGTAGCGTGTACGTGGGTTGCAGTGGGTTCGAACACATACATTTTCTTGCAAAGCGAAGCTTAGTACACGTGCGTATTAGGGTTGCCAACCGTACTATTATATATAGTATTGTACTATATTTCAGCTCAGCGCACTATAGGTATACTTTTGAAAGCACATATAGTACGCAATTATTATGCGCAAAAAATACGTGTTTTTTTTCCCGAAATATTCTACAAAACACCGCTGAAATTTTCGTATCATATTTTTTTGGATCGTGTACTATGTTTTTTAGCAACGAATATTATATTTATCGAAAAAACTGTTGGCAACCCTAGTGCGTATCCTCTCCGTGCGCCGCGGTGGGTCCGCGCCTTAAGGCTATGTAATGAATAATGATATAAAACAAATGAATGACCAGATAGTAACAGCCGTATTTATAGTCAAGTAATTACTTTAGCCACAGTACACATAAGGAACTTCTATAAAACATATGTACTGTGCTTTAGCTAACAATTTCTCGTACGGTTATCAAGCCATTAACAAGCCAATCGAATGTCCGAGTTCCAAATCGGAATGCAGTCGAAACTTCATTGACCCGTAAAGTGTTGGGTTTGGAATAGGTATACCAAAGATGAAGTTTCGATTGCAGTTCAGTTGCAAGTTAGTTGCAATTGATGATATTGATGTGCTATGATATTGAAATTTTTGATTTGGAGTGAATTTGGTGGATCTGCTTTGTTGAACAACCTTTGAAAAGGAAGATGAAAATAGCTTTCCATGTCATTTTAGTCATTACATTGCGTAGAATAGTATAGAGGTTTATGAATAATGCAAAATGGAGAGCTGTGGTGGTCTAGTGGTATATACCGCGACTTTCATTCTTTAAGAAAAATTTAATTACGCTGTTCGCTGTAAATCGCTCTTACGGTGGAGGAAAACATCGTGAGGAAACCTACGGCTTCAAGACACGCAAGGAGGCCCAGTTATAGGGCTAATATTGATGCAGGCGCTAAGATGAAGTCTTAACCAGGAGCAGGCCCCGAGGCCGAGGGCGTCTTACTGGCGACTCCCTGTGAGGAGACCTATAAGTCTGTAGTCGACATAATTTATTAGAACTTTTTATGCTCGTGATATTGATTTTCTTCATAAAAACCGGTCAAGTGCGAGTCAGACTCACACGACGGTTCCTTACCTACCCATAAAAAAATTGTTATCATTTTTATTGGTGGGTGGGTTTATAGTACGGTGCTAACTACGCTAGTCCTATGAATTGTATGGGCGTTCAGTATCGGTAATTCAATTTAAAAAAAAATGAAGGCGCTAACTGCACTACATGCATATGTATGGTGTCTTTTAGTTTCTTTTTTTGCTGTATTTGTGCGGTTTATAGGCCAACGGGAGGTAGGTATATTGGTTTTCGACCCAAAACCTAAAGGGTCCTATTGACCTTGACTTGACAATTTTGGTGAAAAGCACTAGTAAAGGGAAGACTGCAAAAAAAACCATCTAAAAAGTTATAAATTAGGGAACATTTTGGTTACTTACAAACTTTCTCACAAAATCTAAACTTACCCATTTATCTTTTATCGTGCTGACTCAGAACAATGATTTTTATACATCTCTTAGGGACATATCTCAGTATCTTGGTATTCAACTTGGTAGGTCTACACGTTCACGAGAAAATCGGTGGTAACACACAGAGAGGCAGACAGCGAGGGATCTTATCAGGGCTCTTTTTTGTCTTTTAAGGTACGGAACCCCAAAAAATAGAAATACATACCTAACTGTGTTATTATAATTTGTTTTCTTTAAAAAAATCGTATCCCAGAATTTCTTGACAAGTTATTTACCCTGCTCACTTCGTTGATTAGTATTCGAAAGTCCGAGATATAAATGTATGGGAAATCGTTTAGGTGAAGCTTCGTTGATTGGTATTCGAAAGTCCGAGATATAAATGTATGGGAAATCGTTTAGGTGAAGAATGTCCGGGTCGCAGAATATCCAGGTTGCAAAATGGCCAGTTCTCAGAATGTCCAGGTTGTAGAATGTCCGTGTCCCATAATAAAAAAACACTTAAAAAATCTCGTGTAAAAAATACTTATTAAATTAATTTGCAAAATGTGTTCAAGATGATCCCCTCATGACATTAAAAATAATTAATCGACGTATTAAAAATTTAAAAATGGCTACTGGAAATTTATCTAGCTAGGACAAAAATAGATGTAGTTAGTACCTAGTTACTTTACAATTATTGGAAATTATCTTACTCTCAATGTTCAACTTGTATTATTTTCCCCTAAGCATTATTATATGTACCTACCTAATTTACTTCATATCAACACTGCTACCGACAAGTGCCTAATGTCGACAGCAGCACTTGATATGTAAGCGAATAAGAATGAATATGAGAATTCTTTGTTTATTCTTTGTTTTCTTTGTTTACTTTGGAATGAATACTTTCCTATTAGGGTGTTTGCATGGTGTTTGGTATCATTCCGATCATATAAAATAATGGAGATAAGAATAAGGCTCCACTTCGCTTGGACCAGGACGTTTGATTGCTTCAACAAACGTCCTGCATTTTCAGGGTGACGTACGTACCTCAAAAGGTAAAAAAATATATCATATTATCTTTTTTAATAACTTCTAAAATAACTCGATTGCACGTTTGTCTGTCAGTCGGTCATCATCACCGATTTATTTGAACACATACTACTAAACGCGTCGAACTCAATTAGCTTTAATTTTAAAAAATAGTCATCAACATTCACAAACGAAATCAGCTTTTCGCTTTGTCAGTCCCTAATCGAACCACGCAGTAATTGTGGACCGTAGCCCGTAGCACCGCCCGCTGCGGCCGTAGCACAGATACGATTCCCTCGTAACCCGTAGCGTAGTAGATTTCTTTTTAGGGTTCCGTACCCAAAGGGTAAAAACGGGACCCTATTACTGAGACTTCGCTGTCTGTCTGTCTGTCTGTCTGTCTGTCTGTCCGTCCGTCCGTCCGTCCGTCCGTCCGTCTGTCACCAGGCTGTATCTCATGACCCGTAATAGCTAGAAGGTTGAAATTTTCACAGAAGATGTATTTCGGTTGCCGCTACAACAACAAATACTAAAAACAAAATAAAACAATTATTTAAAAGGGGCTCCCATACAACAAACGTGTTTCAAAAACTACAAGGCAATGTGAGGTCGCTTCTGATTGGTCGCGTCAAATCGAGTTGGTCATGGAATTCAAAATGGCTGCCCTATCTGTCAAATATACTAGTCTGCCTTCACTGACCAAAGAGTTTCTTATAAGTTTCAGATTTTCTTTGAATCAAAGTTGTTGTAAACCATTTTAGGGTTCCGTACCCAATTGTGATAGTGGTACGGAACCCTTCGTGCGCGAGTTTCGCACTTGGCCGGGTTTTTTCATTTTATATTTTATTTCATTTATGAAATTTAACCATGACAAGCGTAAAATAAGTTAAAACTGCTCTAAAAAACCCGAGACAAACTATGTAGATAAACTTCAAGCAGCAGCTTTAAATAATAGGAAGTACACTTAAATATTCAACTATAACTTTAAAAGGTAGTTCAGTAGACTTCGCTTCTTCATTGGAAGGACCTATTTAACTTCCTAAGTATATAAAGCAGGAGATTTACAAGTGAGAAACTTGTGTTATAAATATGATTCCAAGAGAACGCCATTAATGCCTTGTATCGCCTTGTAGATAAAAGGCCTACATTGATGGCTAGACAAAGTTTTATCAAAATCGGTTAAAAATGCGACATGTAGAGGAGAAGGAGCAAAGTTACATAATATTAATACTGACAGTCGAAATTTTGCCAGACTTAACACTGAGACGCTCCTCTCGCTCGGTCAAGAACATAGTAAAATATTAAAATTTCATTCAAAACCTACCTGAAGTGATGAAACTTTCTGATAAATTGGTTAACTTAGCGGTTCATTCTTCTGCAAAGCAATTAACGTAAGAATAATAAAGTTAACTTGTTCTCTAAGCAAACATTGATATTTTAACAGTTCGTTAGAAACAAGTTCAGATTTGATTTAGCTTTTAGAAATATTACCATATTTGATTTACTTGGATGGGCTTGGATGGGTGACCGATAATATGTGTGGCAAAAAAATACTTTCTCGATCTTCTCCGTGCTTCAGAGGGCACGATAAAAGCAGTCGGTTTTTATCTGTCATCCATCATAGCAGTCCTTAGGTTAAGTTAGAGGCTTTAGGGCGACCTGAAAACTTTAACACTATAGTTGAGCCACACCACTATACAAAAAGAAGAAGCAGACTACCGGCCGAATACAGAAACGCAACTCTAAACTTGTTCTACTTAAACAACTAAGCACCTCTCAAATTCAAAACATCCCATACTATTTTTTAATTTAGGAGCTGCTCAATTATTTAAGTACGCCTCAAATTTTAAGTGGCGTTTCTGTATTCGGCAGTACGGCATCTACTAACTTCCATCACATCGATAGCTACCTACTGCTACCACCACCGCATTCTTCTGAATGAATGGTTACCTATCAAATTATCGCACATAAATTTTTCTGTGTAATCGATGCGAGACGCTATGAAAGTCGTTGTACGAATACGTTTAAGATTGTTGTTGTTATTAATGTATGAATTCATGTAATTTATCCTTAAGTAGTGTAAAATTGACTGAATGGTTAAACCGAAATAAAACTTTTCAATAGATAAAACTATTTTTCTTTATATTCATTTTCATCCTGTCCTCGGAAACTCGAGAACTGCGAACAAACTGAGAACTGATTGGAGGATCGCGGACCTCGTTCGACAAAACTTGAGGATTGCACCCTTAAAGTTTTTATTACATCACATAATTGCAATACTCATTTCTTTTCAAATTCTGTAAAAAGGAAATAAATAAAAATAAAAAAAAACTATATTTAAAAAAATCAGATATAAAATGTACCTACTTATGATACTTATTTCTGAAATAAATTCTATTTTTGTTTCTAAAATTGTATCATAAGAAACAAAATAAAACTCAAAACTCAAAACTCATTTGACGGCGCCGCCGCTGCAAAGCATCAGGTTGATGGACTGTCACAGTCATCAGTCAACCTAGCGAAGCGTCATCGTCGATGGTTGTTCGGGGCTGCCATCTTGTCATATTCTTGATACGAGACGGAGACCGTGCACCACGCACTTGACGAATCGCTTTGTATTTCCGCCATCACGTCTTTCCTAACATAATTGAGTTGATTCCTACTTAGTAACCAGTATAAATTAAGCGATGTAATAGTTATTTTGTGAATATAGACACCCATTGTTAATAAAACTACGATGATTATAAATGGACACCATTATTTTATATCCCGCGCCCATCTACCTTCTTAGTCCTACAGTATGAGATCTGGTGAAGGCCATCCAAGGCCATCCTGGCTCATCATCAGAAGTGGGATCGAATCCAGCCCAAAACGAGGGCCAAACAACCAAACTGGATGCTGAAAAATAAATGTCAAATACGTCGCGAAGATTCCGGATATAAGTCACAAGAAAATCCGCCGAGTTCATTACGCGCGTTGGAGAACGTGACCTCTGTGACCTGCTACATGTATGGACAAAAAGGGAATGTGTCAACTAACTGCCTCGACAGGGGAAACGGTGGTAAAGCTACAGTCAAGGACGTACATCATTGTTAGCACCGCCCTTCCACAGGCACTTTTGAAACATATTCCGGTGAGTCTGCCCCATTTTATTTGATAGTGGATCGTCATGTGTCCTGGTGAAAGAGAGCTATTCTAACAAACTCTTAGGTATACCGTACCTACAATGTACTAAGCAAATTCAGAGCAAGGAGCAATACAGATGTTTCTTGGCAATCATGTGTAGTCGCTAGACGAAATGTGTCGTCCAATCCAGACCTGGAGGGTTCGCTTGTCTCTGTAGACGAAATGCGTCGTCCAAGCTAGACCTAGAGGGTTGGTTTGTCTCTGTTGATGTTATATGTCCAAGCCACAGCTGAAGGGTTCGCTTGTTTAAATAATTGGTACTGATTTTGCGCTGATAAAGATGAAGATGTTAACGGGGGTCAGGATGAACGAGCGGATTGTGCATTGATCATAGCTTGCTGTTTCAGATAAATCGCCCGAGGACGGTCGAATGTCAGTCCGGCCGTGACGGCGCCGCCGCTGCAAAGCATCAGGTTGATGGACTGTCACAGTCATCAGTCAACCTAGCGAAGCGTCATCGTCGATGGTTGTTCGGGGCTGCCATCTTGTCATATTCTTGATACGAGACGGAGACCGTGCACCACGCACTTGACGAATCGCTTTGTATTTCCGCCATCACGTCTTTCCTAACATAATTGAGTTGATTCCTACTTAGTAACCAGTATAAATTAAGCGATGTAATGTTATTTTGTGAATATAGACACCCATTGTTAATAAAACTACGATGATTATAAATGGACACCATTATTTTATATCCCGCGCCCATCTACCTTCTTAGTCCTACAGTATGAGATCTGGTGAAGGCCATCCAAGGCCATCCTGGCTCAGCACATTAATTAAAATTAAAAATATTTTTGTTTTTCTTTTCGTGATGCTCGTCTCAAATGAGATGTAGTTTAAAAAAAAATGCTAGTAACGTGATAAAAGTTACGCGATTGGAAACGAAAATAAATAAAAAAGTGTTTGTAGTTAAAGCCTTGGTAAGGACATTTAACACTAATGATATATATAGCCAATTTATACTCGCTCTCTACTATTCCTGAGAAAAGGGGTCTTGTTTCACTGGCAGACGGACAACCAATTGACTCTCTAAGAGTCTCTCACCCTAAGCAATAATAGAAAAACACCAACATTAAGAATTCTCAGTACGGCTGTTAATAGACATGCACTTAATTATTTTGATAAAGGTTTATTGGGTCATTTGGGACGAAATTTTTTATGGGGTGATAAAATAGAGTAACAGAAATAAGTAAAAGGTAGGTAGGTAGGTACATCTAATATGTATTTACGATACAAGTAGTCGGCTCTGATACTGGTATTTTCCTATCTGTTTCGTGTATCGGTCTCTATTTCAGAATCTCAGATCCAAATTGTAAACAAAGAACTGTCAATATTAAAGGAAAAAGTAAATAAAGAGCTGTCACTTTCAAATAAATGTATAAGTTTTGTGTTTACATCTTTGTTCTGAGATTCTGAAATAGAGTTATAGTTTTATTCAAAAACTCCCGCCAAGAAACCCTTTTTGGTAGGGGTAGGATAGGTTATTCGTAGGATATTCTTCTAGACCCGGGCTAAAGGGCCTAAAAGAACATACCTACACATAACTACACATTAAAAAATACACACATTGATACCATCACAACTTATCTATACTGCGTTTTTTAATTGTAGACTATGATTTGGCACATCTTCCTGAAGAAAAAATGACAAATACTAAGAACGAAAACGTCAGATTATAGTCTGAAATTATAAAACGTGCCAGGTAGGTAGTTGTTAGCCTCAGCGCTTGGTACTACACTACTACGTTACTGAACCGTTATTGAATAAAAAGGGTTAAGTATCCGTGTCAAGTTTTTAAAGACAAGACATTTATTGAATAAAAAGCTTTTCTACTAACTTTAACATTCCTAAAGTTAGAAGAAAAGCTTATTATTGCTCAAGGCATTTTTACTAGAAATATGTTACAAGAAGAAAGACATCATCAAAAATTCTCTCATGTCTGGATTTCGGTTGATGTATTTCTACATGTAAAATATTTCTAGTAAAAATGCCTTGAGCAATAATAACATAAGAAATATTTCTAAAGCTTACAATAAAATCTAAAAAGTAACAAAAATATGTACGTTACTTTTTTTTTCATAGAACGCGTGGTTCAAACACCTACATACTGCCATGTAATAAATACCTGTTCTATTTTCTTATCTCTCAATACTAATATTATAAAGAGGAAAGATTTGTATTTGTGTGTGTGTGCGCCTGTATGTTTGTTATGAATAAACTCAAAAACTAGTGGACCGATTTCAAAAATTCTTTACCACTAGAAAGCTACATTCGCCCTTAGTAACATAGGCTACTTTTGATCCCGATATTTTTACGGGATCGGGACTTACGTGGGTGAAACCTCGGGACGCAGCTAGTACATAGATAAGAAAGTCGTATCTTATTTTCAAACGAACTTAGGTAAATTCACTAAGATTTATATTATCTAAACTAAAACTCCCTCTTAGCTTAGGTACAAAGTGTCTACTGAGGAATAAATTAATCAATGTCAAACGAAATGCAAGTCATGTTCTTAAATATTTTTCAGTTTGTTTTTGTTCATAGAGATAAAATCCGGGGATGGAGGCTTCATGCCGGGGTTTGTCTCCATCAACCGGCCTGAATAATCTTCCGTGTTCCGATATGCAAGTCGGTGCAGCCAGTCAGCCACTATTACTTGAGACTAACAAGTCCCGAGTGAATCTTCTAGGTTTGCTCTCTGTATCCTACGTCGCAAGATTATACCTCTAAACTCTATTTCAGAAACTTAGATAAAAAATGTAACCAAAATTCCCATACATTTATTTGAAAGTGACAGCTCTTTATTGACTTTTTCCTTTAAAATTGACAGTTCTTTGTTTACATTTTTGATATATATTATAAAGCCAGGGATACGTTATTTTATTACTTATTACAACGTATAGGTAGGTCTAGGTACTCACTAGGAGACTATCGATTTGAAAGTGATTAAAGGTCGAGCGCGTTCCCGTTTAGCATCATATTATAATACAATTCCCCCCGTGACTGGTATTATGCGATGGTTCGCGGTATCTGGATTGCGGTATCCATCTCAGTAGGTGGCTACCTGCCTACGGATATTATCCGTAGGTGTATTATAATTATTATTAATAGTATTTTGATAGTTAAGTCCTCAGAAATGACACTGCAAATTGGCAGAAATCACACCACCCAAATTTTCTTCAAAAAATCGTCGCTAAATAGCCACGATCATTCATCACGATAGTGACTATGGCTGACAAATAACGTATGATATTTGATTTGACACCTATTTGATACGCTGAAATTATACGGCGGCCCGTCCTCGCGAGAGTTTATATAATGAGCTTCCTCGATGAGGAGAGGATAACAAAGAGTAATTGCGTTGCATTTCTATATTTCCATGAAAACATAATGAAATAGACGATAAACATATTTAACTGCCGATTTAATTTAAATACCTACTAACTTTATTATGTTTGGTAATAGATGTGTATAATATTATTATTTACACTAACCATACTAAATTAGAATAAAAATTATTATCTCACAACTAGTTACCATTTTTTTTTTTTTTTTTTTTTTTTTTTTTTTTTTTTTTTTTTTTTTTTACGAGGGGAATCTAATTAAGACCGTCAGGCCGCTCCCGGGGGAGCGGCCCGGTGTGTGAGGGTCCCCCCGGCCAAGATGGTGTGCGGCCAGGGTATACCCACTAAACCCCTCGGTGTCCTTCGCGCCGCAGTTGCCAGAGCTTGCCGGAACCTTTCGGATAACTTCGGCAAGCTCTAGCGGCGGGTGGTCCGGGTGGACCCCGTCTCCGAGCCCAAATGGGCAAAACCCTCTCAAGAGGCGGCGCGGACACGCCGCCGCCATCTCGTGGCTCAGCAGGGGATAGGGCGAGCGGCAACGACACACCGACACTCCTCTTCCCCTGCAACCCCACCGCGTCCGCCATCAACGGTGGCGGCCCCGCCGAGGCCGCGGCAGATAGGGAGAGCGGCAACGCAACACCGACACTCCTCTCCTGCCGCGGCCCCGAAACCCTCAGCCGCGAGCGGCCCCTCCTCGGGTGGGTTCCGCTTGGTTCACCGTGGGTGTCCAGGCCACGGCTACTAAGCCCCCCCGCCACGACAAGGCGGGAACCCTTCGGGGGGGTACAACTAGTTACCATAATT
Source organism: Idaea biselata (assembly GCA_958496205.1). NCBI lineage: Eukaryota > Metazoa > Arthropoda > Insecta > Lepidoptera > Geometridae > Idaea > Idaea biselata. The sequence continues at coordinate 23,384,768 of OY292398.1, read as the reverse complement.
ACAGCGAAAAAAATTCTTCTCTTGTACCTAACTGGTTATAAGATTGCAGTTACGAATATGGATGAAGGCAATTTTCTTTCATTTCATGAAAGAGAAAAACAGGTTTTGTAAAAAACATCCCAAAATCGCTGTTCTATAGCAAAATAAAGTTTTGAGTTTGGGAGCAGGTAAATTTAAGTTGACTGTTTGGAAGATGTTCAAAACAGAAAAACTGTACGTACTTAAATACTTATTTCTTTTATCATTGTTTTTTTAGAAACATTTCTTTATCAATTGCCTTTTACACTATTACTAAAGTATAGATACCTATACTTTAGGACAAACTTATAAAATAACAACTTAGAAGTTTTATTTAGGAACTCCAAAAAATCAGCCTCGAATCTCGGGTCTAATTTGAAATATTATAACGTATATTCAAATAGTGTAGGTATTCGAGAAATTATTTTTTTCAGTAAGAATCACATTTATGATAGCAGATGTTGCATTTACCATTAAAAATGTTGCGATTTGCTATTAAAAATGTGGCAGGTCTAAACATTATTTGGTACCTATATACTAAATGCAAAAGGTATGCCTACCTTCTACCTACTAGAAACATTTTAAAGGAAATTTGCATCTATCAAAAATCTTCCCGTGACATATGTCCAGGTTGAAGCCGTACAGACGGTAAGAGACAGGATGGTCTCACATTGGTGCCCTTGAAACGATGTCTAATAAATAAGGGATGCCACATGCGTAAGCACCTTCGGGCGTAGTTCTAGAAAGGCAGCTGCGGCAGAAACGTGATAAATACGCCCCGTTGTTGTCCAATTATCTTTTTGTGACGTTTGCAGTGTAAACGGCTTGAAGTTCCGTTCGGTTCGGAAACCGTCGATTTTGTGAGAGAGGCTTTATCTGCAGTTTGAAAGGGGTTTGAGCTACTGCTCCGGATCGTTTTTGGTGAAAAGGCTGGTCGGTGCGATACAAAGAGGTAATTCAGCCAGTATCCTCGCGGCACCTTTGCATCGAGTGCAATCAGGGGCGGCTTATTTGAATATTCAAATATTTTTACAAGGAGAAATGCATAATCAAAAGCTTCTTCCCGGAAAGCGAGAGACAGTACAGATTCGATCGAATCCTGTCTTTTTATGATGCATGTCTCCTTGTAAAAGTATTTGTAGTAACAATAAAACAAGAAATAGGTAAATTGGTATTTTAATTCTTAGTTGACGAAGATTGTTAGGATTATTCACACAGATCACAGAGCTATTATACAAACTTTTTTATCCCTAACTATTGGATCATTCCCAAGATGCCGATTGGCGAGCCATTTTGCTAACAAATAATAAAAAACAGAGAATCTGACTAATATTTTTTTTTTTTTTTTTTTTTATAATGCACGACGTTACACACAGCGCAATCTAGCCCCAAACTAAGCACTAGGCTTGTGCTATGGGTACTAGACAACGGATATACTACATATTATACTTTTTTTTTGTAAATACATACATATGTTACATAGAAAACACTGAATATCCCATGTTTTCGGACCGTGGTGAGTCCTAGGACATGTTGGTTTCCTCACGATGTTTTCCTTCACCGTAAGAGCGATGTTATTAGCGCACATACCTTTTTCTTAAAGAAAAAGACATCGGTGCGCGGTCGGCCTGGATTCGAACCCGCGACTCTCAGAATGCAAGCCGGGGTATCTACCACTAGACCAACACCGCTCTTAATATCCTTCGGCAGTCGGGTAAAGAAGGCACTATGCTTTTTTATTGGCTTTCTATGGATTGGCTTACAAAGGATTCAAACCAATAGTTAGGAAGTCGACACCATCTGAGGTTCATAAGGAACGTTGGTCTAGACTAGTCTGGAATTATATCTTTTGTGAAAAGTGTGAGGTCATCCAAATTGCCGATCGCTCGTGCAGTGATGCGTGCGCCCGATGCTTTCGAATGTGCGAACTAACATTATCTGGTATTATGTATTGAAAACCATAAAAAGGACTGTCACAAGTTCATGTGATGCATGCAAACCACAATTCTTCAAAGAAATCGCTTTCCATCATCGCGCGAACGATAGGCAATTAGGGTATGGGGCGCGGGTACCACGCCACCCGACGACGGCGCCGATGTGCACCAATCTTGGGAACGAGAGCATCCGCATAGGTCTGTATCGGTCGCATCAGATACAAAATTATAATTTGTTTGGGAGAGAAATGGTGACAGTCTTGACTTCCAAATACGCGTCAACACAATGCAACCCACTGTAACAAATAAGTTTAATTTTAGTAAGATTATTACAAAGATTATTTTCGTTGTTGCAGAAATAAGTCAAAAAGTTCCTTATTGACAATAGAGGAATAGGTAAAGTATATAGTGTTTCTTAACTTACTTTTCTCGTCCTAAGCCAGATTGCTTGAATCCTCCAAATGGTAGTTGTGGTGTGTACGAGAGGTAAGTGTTGACCCTGAACAAAGTAAAAAACCCTTTTATGATTAATAACGTTAACTAGTCATAGGTACTAGTTTTGCGAGCAATAAACCTCGCGAGCATAAACTATACTGCAAATATCTAGAAAACGACGCCTCCTTTTCCAAGCTACCAAAGTTGGTATTTGAAGACACCATTACCAAAGTAGACATTTGGTAGCTTGGTAGCCGAGGTTGTTTAATTAAATTTAAACAAAATATGGTGATAAAGAAGTTGATTTCGAGTTCGCTATCAATCTTTACATTTGTATATATTACCAGACGACTCCAGACTCGACGTGTTTGCTGAAGTGTAGTGCTGTCTTGATGTCGTTGGTGAAGATGCCGGCGGCGAGACCGTAGGTGGTGTCGTTGGCGCGGTCAATGACCTCATCCAGGGTAGAGAACTTTAGGATACTCTGTACGGGACCGAAAATCTGGAAGGAAACATAAAATAGATATTGTAAGTGCCTCGGAATCATCACCCCGTATCATCGCTTAGTGATAGCATCTGCTTAGAGCGAAAGCTATTATTTGAGGTTAATCTCGTGTTCGTATGATACGCACCTCTTCCTTCGCAATAATCATATCATCAGTGACATCAGCGAAGACGGTAGGTTCAATGTAATATCCGCCAGTTTTTCCTATTCTCTTTCCTCCAGTCAACAATTTAGCACCATCTTTGATCCCTTTTTGAATATAGCCTAGTACTTTTTCACCCATTTCTCCATCGATCTGGAAAATTATGTTGATAAAATATATAATCGATGATTTTCTGCCCAATAGAGCAACAGCAAGTTAATAAATATTTACCTGAGGTCCATGCTGTGTGGTAGGATCACTTGGAGGACCAATTTTGATACCTTTTGCATATTCTACAGCACGCTTCACAAATTCGTCGTATATTTCAGACTGAACATATAAACGTGATGCAGCCACACAGGCTTGTCCTTGATTAATAAACACTGCATTTGCTGCCCAAGGCACTACCTCAGCAACTAAAAGAAGATATTATCACAGTTAATCGTCAATTAGTCGCCAATACATATCGCATCTATTTTGGGGTTATACTTATCCCCTGAATCATATTTCTAATGCAAAATGGGTAACTTACGATTTGCGTCGTTCATGATGATCAACGGGCTCTTGCCTCCAAGTTCGAGCGTGACGCGCTTCAAGTTTGATTTTCCAGCTGCCTGTTGTATTAACTTTCCGACCTGGAAACATATAAATAGTTGTTATCTTTGATGTAGATATTACGGGATGAGAATCGGCTTCATTTCTTCTTCTATAAGTAGTATTTTTTTTTATCTTTATTTACATATTTATTAAAATTGAACTTATCAAAATAAATACAAGTCCTCGACACTGGGCAGTGAGCCCAACGCTAAGTGGCAATGCTTATTCTTTACGACAAATACAGACCAGCATTATGGTCTCGCATTGTCTTCACTAGGCGTTCAGACAAAAACCAGTAAACTGTCTGAGACCCCGGTCTCCATGATGCCAAAGTTTTCACTCGGATAAGCTTAAATACCTATGCCACTTTAATGGTAATTAATTAATTATTTTAAATATTATTATTATTATTGGTAGTTAATTAATTTTGTTATATAGTCAATATTGGCAATCAATATCGTAATTAATTAATTTTCTATTTGTATAATTAGTTGATCCTTACTTCGACCGATCCAGTGAATGAGATCTTGTTCACTTTGGGATGGTGGGTGAGCGCGACTCCGGCATCCTCGCCGAAGCCGTTGACAATGTTGACGACGCCGGGTGGCACGCCGGCCTCCACCAGCAGCGCCCCCAGATACAGCGCCGTCAGCGGCGTCTGCTCCGCTGGCTTCACCACCACAGTACATCCTGTATTACAACACAGCACTTGTTATCTACCTGTCCGAATTCCCTTTCAATGTATAACTTAAGTTGAATCATAGCAACACTAACCAGCAGCTAGAGCGGTCACCACTTTCTGAAGAAACATAAGAATTGGTACATTCCAAGGTAAAATTAACCCACATACTCCGACAGGTTGTTTCAGCGTATAGGAGAAAATTTCACCATCTGAAAGAGAAATCACATTAGTTTCCAAAAAAGTCCCTACCATTTACTTAGTTAATTCACGAATCAAGCCATTTATGTAGATACCTACCTGCAGGAATGGTTTCCCCTTGTATTTTGTCAGCTAAACTTGCAATGTATCGGACAGTTTCACCTACTCCAGATATAAAAAGCCGAGCCATTGTCAACAGCATGCCGTTGTTTAAACTCTCTAGTTGCATCAGATATTCGACATCTCTGTCGATCAAATCTGCGAATTTGTTGAGAAGCTTTCCTCGCTTGGAGGCGTCCATCAGCCTCCATTCTGAATTACGATGGAACGCGCGCCTGGCTGCTTCAACTGCTGCGTTGATATCCTCCTGAAGTGCAATAAATTTGTTTATAGATAGGCACACATTATTAGAAAACCTACCTTAAATGTAAACTTAATCATAAATAACCATCAGCGCCCCGCGATTTCACCCGCGTGATCCCGATCCCGGAGGAATGTCGTGATAACAAATAGACTTTGTGTTAATTTAGATCTCCAGGTATATCAATATTCATCGGTTCAGTAGATTTTTCGTGAGTAAAACACAACCATCCAAAAAAACATCTAATCTTTGGTAACAGTGGAATAAATAACTCAATAGGTAAGTAGATACCTACATGACGATTAATGTCGTTAATGATTACCCTAAATACTTAGTTTTGAATCATTTTTTTTAAAATTTGAATTATGGGTTTACCTTTCCACCTTCTGCGACTGTTGCTATTACGGATCCATCGTGAGGGTTGAAGGTATCGAAAGTTTTTTTACTTTTCGCGTCCACCCACTCGTTGTTTATTAACAGCTAAAAACACAAAATATTTTTAGATACCTAGTAATAAGTACTTACTGGATATTAACTTCAATCGTATAAAAACACACGTTAAAAAATATGTTACACCTTACTTTTTTGTATTTGATTTCGACACCCATTTTTACGTTCGTTACGCGGGTATCTCGGACAACAATAAATAATCAACTAAACGAATAAGGATGTTGTTGGTTTTTTAAATACCAAAGTGGTTCTAGGTATAATGTGGCTTATCCAAAACTTAGCAACGAGATAATGACTACGTGTGGTACATAATTACTAGAGATGGGCCGACTAGGGGTTCTGCCGACTAGCAGACTAGCCGACTAGTCGGTTCCAAAATTGCCGACTAATCGGCCGACTAGTCGGCAATGCAGATCATTATAATTCAGAAATATTTGGGTTAATCATGACCACTCGGCGATTTTTGGATAAATTTGCACTTCGAAAGCTGTAACGAAACTTCCAAAAAATAGTGGAAATAAAAATGAAAGTTGGAAAAAAAATTGAATGGAGCTGAGACATAGCTAAGATATTTTAGATGTATGATGTTAAGATTATGTATGTAGGCTATGAAGTGTTTTGTTTACGTTTTTCTGACTACCCACATTCTAACTGTACTACAAATTCAATAAAATATTGATTTTATTGCATAATTGTTAGTCGGTTGAACTGCCGACTAGTCGGGAAAGCCGACTAGTCAGCAGTTCAACCGACTAGTCGGCCCATCTCTAATAATTATTCCAAACAACTTTTCATTACCAACAAAAATACATTAATTGGAATAAGTATTAAATTATTTACTGTTAGTATGGATATCTCGGCATGTTTATTTTGAACATTGAACTTGATAAACCGGGAGAATTATTTTTGGACCGGCGCGGCGGCGCGCGCGCACATTAACTTTGCATTCAACCGGTGGAACTAGCGGACAGCGCGGGCGTAGCAGGCGCACGATATCTTATTGACTGAGTGAATATCTTTGTTATCATAACATTTTATACCTCCCTCGTAGGTTAAACACAACTAAAAATATATTTCTTGGCATTTTCAACTCACCTCCATATACGTACCTAACTACGTAATAAGATCAACCTATTATGTAGGTAGACTGGGTACAGATGTGCCAATTTTCATTTGACCGACCATAATTCTGAAAATATGATACTTAGCTAAAAGAAGTAACGTTCATATATAAATATAAACATCTGGCTACATCTGAATACTAAATTTGTGTTCCTAAGTTCAACGGTAAACTCACAGGAGCCAGTTGAAAAAAAAAAAGAAAATGTCACAACCGCCCTGACCCCAAGGACATTTGTGACAGTGCCTGGGGATGATTGTGACAGGTACAAAAATACACCAAAATGATTACAAAGTGGTTTTAATGTAAGATACTCTGCCTTTAATCTCATTTCCCTAATATTCGTGCCAGCTTCATTGCATTTTCGGATGTACCTCGATAAGGACATTTGATTATTTTGGTGGCAGCACTGGGCCATGAAGTGCTGCTTTTTATATGTATGTATGTGTCCTAATGCTGGCTTATTATTAGGCTATTCGAGCACTGATAAGTTGTGGCGGAGGCGCGTCGTCGTAACGTCGCGAATTTCTTTGTGATTCACCTATTTTATTGTTATGTCGACGGAATTCGGGATGAGACGACAACATGCTTTCGCCACGACTGATAATTGCGAGTATAGCCTTAGCCTTGCCTTAATTGATTTTGCTCGTGAGCTTTCTGGTCACTAAAAAGAAAAAATAATAAGCTTACCTTTGGTCACAACCGTACCCAGCAACAATGGCACAACTATCCCCAAAATACTCTTTCGTAAAAAAACAATCGTCAAGAAAATACAAAACTATTTACATAGATAGCATAGACTGATATTTAGTCGCTAATGTTTAACTTATAAGTAGGTAAAACACTCATACTTGTACCTATTTTTATAAAGACACAATCACAAAAATAAGTCGAACAAAAAAAGTTGGTTTTGACTACCAAAAAATATATTGTCTCCTACACTCGTCAAAGTCGCACAATGGCTGACGCAATACTGTGACACGTAATCAAATGCTCTTACCGCTCCTCTATTCCCTTGCACCCCCCACGCTATCTCTTATAGTTTCGATAATATAGCGACTGTCACTTTCGTCCTGAGGCACAATCGTACCCAGTCTACCCCTATACTGAGTAATAATATGACAGTTTCTTATGCACACAAATGATACCTAAGTTTGTATGCAGAATGCCTGACCAGCCGATGGAAAATCTACCGTATAAATGCAGAGATTAGCATAACTAAATTTGTTTAGCTAATCTCTGAATATAGGAGCTAGTTTTTTATACACTTACTTAATTGATTGTATTATAGGCGTTACTTTTCGGAACTCCATAACTACTCTGTATAAGAATAATATTTAGTTTTTAGTTCCGACACCTGACCTTATTGAATAACACAGCGTGCAGTGTGCAGCTTGCAAAGAGCACCACCCTCCCACCGCTCTTTGCATGCGGCAAAATATGCTTGAGTGTTAGTGTTAGAGACACCAATCATTAACCGTGCTTCGACGCGTTTCGGCTTTTAAAAGCCATCATCAGAAACGTAGACTCTGACCGAACTGTGAGGGCGACAAAAGTTAGTAAATACGCCGTTCGCACGACCCTGTTGTTGACTCGCCGACACGACAGCTGGAACTAACACTTACTTACCTACATAATTTGTTTTTGACTCAGCAATTGTTTTAGTAGGTAGGTAACCTATGTAAATATTTTACTCAAACGTACAAAACAAACAAAATTCCATCAAAGATAATAAACAAATAAAACCTGTTCTTAGTTATTTTTATACTTAATTCTGTAAACAGTAGACCTCACGAGCACAAACCTAATTGCTAAGTAGGTATCTAACCGCCGCACTCAGAGACATAATGGTTACTTATTAAAAACTATACTAAGTAACGATTTCACAAAGAAAATCTTTACTAAGTTACAGTTTAAGTAACATTTTAAATGTCTCTGAGTGCGGCGGTAAGTATTTAAACAACTCCAACTTTTACTGTTACTTGAAGAGTTTGTGATACAAATGGCCGAATTCAGAAACGCAACTCAAAATTTAAGTTCTATTTAAACAATTAAGGACCTCTCCAATTCAAGAATTCCCATACTGTTATTAAAGGGGACCGCCAAGTTCCGGCCCACAGTGAACAAACTTTTTGAAACAACAGAAATCATCGTATGATTTAAATAGTTCTGGTGTATTTTTGCTACATCAGTAAATAAGACGTTTAAATGAAACCAAAATAATAAGTACATTTACGATTTGCTGTCGTTTTTTGGCCATTGTTTTACACAGCTTCCGGTTTTCTGTGTAGCCATTCTTCATTTGTCGGTAGTTTGTCGATTACAAAAATCGATACCTCTGTTGATTGTAAAAAAAAACGAAAATCGATTAAGTATTTTATGTTATAAAAAAGGGACTTTTAACCGACTCAAAAAAGGAGAAAGCTATCTATTCGCCAGTACTAAAATATATTTAAGTATATTTGATCAAAAACAATTACCTAGGATGAAGTCGGTTAAAAATCAGTGCATAAACAAAGATGATAAATCACCGATTTTCTTGATTATTTTTGTTTTGGATTACTGAATCATAAACAAAAATAATAGGTACTGACCTATTCCTATAATACACAGGAATTATTTTATTTTTCTCGTCACTCATTCGTTTGACGTTTGTTTGTTTACAAATCACTTCACGTTCGTTGAGTTCGAGAGCTAAGTTGTTTGTTATTGTGATTTCTTACTATTTTACGACCTATTTACGAACATGGACTCCGAAACTGTCTTCATTGAAAACCCTAGCATGAACCTGGACACCGAACCCGATATAAGTGATGATAATGGCCTCAATATGGAAACCGGCGCGGGCGGCTCCGCACACACTAACGACCCCAACATGTCTTCGAATTTTGGAACCCCTGGTGCAGACCAAAGTAGCTTGGCGACTGCAAGTACCTCGTCTCAGGGTTTGCAAGGTGTTGACCGGAACGCTCGATGTGCTAATTGTGGTATAAATATGAGACGTTTGCGTTGTCATCAGTTGGTAATAGTAGAAGTTCGTTCAATAATACAGCAATGGGTTCCACAAGTAAGTACCTAATTATTTACCTTTCTGTTGGAAACTACTTTAACTGCACTACCTATCTTAACATGAATCCCTCCATGTCAACATACATCTCTATACCCAGATAGGAACAGCTATTTTTGGCTATAGGGATAGCTAGTTGACGGCCACTGTGGCGCGTCGGGCGAGGGCTCGATTGCAATGCGGAGGGAGGTTGAGGGTTCGATTCTCGCGGGGTGCAAATATTTATGCTTAAAAATAAGTATTTGTTTCTGGCCTGGGTGGTTTCTATGAATCTATTGTTTAATCTGATGATATGTATTACGCGTCGTAATAAATCTTCATATTTTAGTTATTATTCATTTAAAACAAATATTTTGAGTCAATAACTACAAAACACCTTGTGAAAGTAATGTTAAGTTCATATTATTTGTAAAAATTAAAAATAATAAAGTGGAAATTCGAACACTTCGAGTACTAGTTTTAATTTGTAATGACGTCTTCTTTTCTTAACTAATATGTTTTAGGATGTGCTTGTATAACCCTAAACTATAATGTCGTAGGCTATTAACAGGTGTTCACTGAGGGCCAAAGCTTGTAGGGGAGGTGGTCGACCTCCTTTAGAAGCTGCTCAATTATTTAAGTACGCCTCAAATATTAAGTGGCATTTATGTATTCGGCTGTGGGTGGTTCAAGGTGCGCCGTCAAACTATATACCTTATAGTTAAAAGGCCTACCCTATTGATAGAATTCTAAATGAACATGTCTCTTCACTACTACGAACTAATTGGATCTTAAGAGGAGTATATACGCCAACGACCTTGAAACTGAAAATCCCTGTCGGGCTCATCGAAAATTGTTGATTATTTCATGACGGAATGTCGTAGAACTTTTTTTTGTGCACAGATTGTAGGTGACATTGTTTCCTACATTTTGGTGTAGTTTTAAGACAAGAACCTCCTATTGGTGCAAAGCCTATCCAAATTTTAGACAAAAAATGTCTGATTTGGCTAAAATGTCGATAGGCTTCAATACGTTTAGACATATTGGTATAGAAACTGCACTAAAATATCGGAAACAATGTCGCCTACAATCTGTACACAAAAAAAAGTTCTACGACATTCCGTCATGAAATAATCAACAATTTTCGACATGGGTTTTCAGTTTTTCAGAATAGGGCCCTTATTTAAAACTACTACAATCTTTCAAATAAAAAAAACCATTGAGATCGGTTCTTTTATGGCGCAGGTATCGGTTAACCCTTTTTGTGAAAAAAAATACCCCACCCATCAAAAATCCCTACGACAAAAATCTATATATTCACCAAATTTAGTCAAAATACTTAGGTGCAAGAAATAACCTGTAGAGAAATACAACGCTCTTACGAACATTTTGATAACTGGAACTGAATGATATTGGGTTATTTCTCTTTTTCAATATTATTCATCTCACCGAATTGTGTGATAATAATAACTATAATTTAACGGTTTTTAAATAAATAAAAATGCTTTATAAAAAACGAATTACCTAAACAAAAAACGTTAGACGGTCACTTAAATATTCATTATGTTAGCGTAATCCATTTGCAACGATTTTGTTTTGCTTTGTCATAGTTATCAAGAACTGGCAATAGGTAGGTAATTAATTGTAATAATTACAATTAACCTACCTATTACTACAGTCATATTATTATGTACCAAAGTACCCACCTTTTGTGCTTCAGGTGCTTCTTTAGAGCTTCTTGTGTGTAGAATAGAAACAATATTTAGTGTGTGACAAAAAAACGGTGAAGTACAAAGCTGAGCCGATTTTCAAAACCACTGAGCGATTTTTAAAATAATAACTAAATAGAAGAGGCCCTTTATATAAAGTTAAAGCTTTAAATAAAATATTAGGTTATTTGATTATTTCATAAACATGTTTTTTTATTGACAGCTTGTACATCGAAAATAGTTGAGATGAAATAAACACGTTGTTTGTCTGGCGCAGTGCATGATCTATGATCTCGACACTTCGCATCAGATCAGAAACAAAATTATAATTGCTTCGGGAGAGCAATGGTGACTGTCTTGACTTCCAAATATTCGTCTACACAATGAATTCCACTGAAACAAATAATATGTTTTTAGTAGGAAAAAAATATTTAAAAAATCAAAAACTTTATAAAAATAACCTCACCTACATACAGTACCATACCACCGACTTATATGTTATTGTTATGTAATCTGAAGTCGGGCAGCCAAACTACAATCTGGACCAACCCAGTATAGTTGCCCCACTTCAGGTTACATGACAGATAAGTCGGTGGCACTGTTTGTGTAAGTGAGGTTATTTTGTGCTTTTCAGAAGTCGGTTTTAAAATGTAAACAATTTTTTTCTTCCTTTTTAGTGTACTTTTGAATGCCACTAAAATCATTAAAATTTCAACCATAACTTTAATCATCGAGGAGTTTTCTAATGAGAAAGTGGATTTAGGTGCTCCATTAATCTGTACCTAGCTCTTTAAGAGCCGATTCTATTGGTAGAAGTCCATAATGTAGTAATTTACTGCATTCTGGGATGCTATTCTGCTCATCATTCCGAAGATACTCATCAGATCATCACCAAGATATTAAAGTAGTATTAAAGTATTAAAGTAGTGGAAAAATAAAATATTGTGACCATAGGTTACGAGAGCTTTTTGAACTTACTTTTCACGTCCTATACCAGATTGTTTGAATCCTCCGAATGGTAGTTGTTGTGTAAACGTAAGGAAGTTGTTGATCCTGGACATGGAAGGAAAATCCAGTTGAATTTATATCTTATTTCAGTTTTATTACCGTTTTTTTGATGTTATGACTAGTATATTACCAGACGACTCCAGACTCGACGTGTTTGCTGAAGTGTAGTGCTGTCTTGATGTCGTTGGTGAAGATGCCGGCGGCGAGACCGTAGGTGGTGTCGTTGGCGCGGTCAATGACCTCGTCCAGGGTAGAGAACTTCAAGATACTCTGTACAGGACCGAAAATCTGAAAGAAAACATACAAAAGATATTATAAGAACCTCGGAATTATCACCCCGTATCACCTTAGTGGTAGCATCTGTCTAGATCGATAGCTATTATTTCAGGTTCATCTCTTGTTCGTATGATACGCACCTCCTCCTTCGCAATGATCATATCATCAGTGACATCAGCGAAGACGGTAGGTTCAATGTAATATCCACCAGTTTGGCCTATTCTCTTTCCTCCAGTCAACAATTTAGCACCATCTTTGATTCCTTTTTGAATATAGCCTAGTACTTTTTCACCCATTTCTCCATCGATCTGGAAAAATATATTGAGCAAATATATAACCGATGATTTTCTGCCCAATACAGCAACAGCAAGTTAATAGCAATATTTACCTGAGGTCCATGCTGTGTGGTAGGATCACTTGGAGGTCCAATTTTGATACTTTTTGCATATTCTACGGCACGTTTCACAAATTCGTCGTATATTTCTGACTGCACATATAATCGCGATGCAGCCACACAGACTTGTCCTTGATGAATAAATACTGCATTTGCTGCCCAAGGCACTACCTCAGCAACTAAAAAAGATATATATTAACGGTTAAGCCAATACTATCGTATCTATTTTGTAGTTATTCTCCCTGAAGGTAAATGGGTAACTTACGATTGGCGTCGTTCATGACAATCAACGGGCTCTTGCCTCCAAGTTCGAGAGTGACGCGCTTCAAGTTTGATTTTCCAGCTGCCTGTTGTATTAACTTTCCGACCTGGAAACAGAATGAGCATGAGAATCGGCATCATTTCTCTTCTAAAGTATTTTTTTATCTTAATTTACCTACATATTTATAAAAATAGAACTAATCAAAGTAAATCCATGTCCTCGACACATGGCAACGGGCCAAAAATTGCTGGCCGCATTGCCACGCTAAATGGCAATGCTTATTCTTTGCGCCAAATCTATGATACCAAAGTTTTTACTCCGAAAAGATCAAACATGTAACGTTAATGGTAATAATTAAAGATTTAACTATTACGTATTTTAACTAATATTATTAATGGTAATAAATACTGTAATTAATATTGTAAGTATTGAATTGTGTTATTTGTATAATTAGTTGATCCTTACTTCGACCGATCCAGTGAATGAGATCTTGTTCACTTTGGGATGGTGGGTGAGCGCGACTCCGGCATCCTCGCCGAAGCCGTTGACAATGTTGACGACGCCGGGTGGCACGCCGGCCTCCACCAGCAGCGCCCCCAGATACAGCGCCGTCAACGGCGTCTGTTCCGCTGGCTTCACCACCACAGTACATCCTGTTTACAATGCAGCACTTGTTATTTACCTGTCTGAATTCCCTTTAAATGTATCACTTAAGAGGATAGTCTCCATTCTCTTTCTCCATACAAACGTAGTTTACATTTTCCTCCCTGGATAAAGACATTAGAGAAAATATTTTTATGCCATAAAACTTATATCTGTCATGCATGACTATGCATCTACCTTTTTATTTTTTTCATTTTATTATTTTTTATTTTTATTTTAATTAGAAAATAAAAAAAATAAAAAGGTAGATGCATTGTCATGACATCTGTCATGAGTCATGACCTACATATATCTATAGGTTTTATGGCATAAACATATTTGCTGTAATGTCTTTATCCAGGGAGGAAGATGTAAATTACGTTTGTATGGAGAAAGATAATGGAGACTATCCTCTTAAGTTTAATCATAGCAACACTAACCAGCAGCTAGAGCGGTCGCCACTTTCTGAAGAAACATAAGGATTGGTACATTCCATGGTAAAATTAACCCACAAACTCCGACAGGTTGTTTTAACGTATACGAGAAAACTTCACCATCTGAAAGAGAAATTACATTAGTTTCCAAAAAAGTCCCTACCTTTTACTTAGTTAATTCACGAATCAAGCCATTTATGTAGATACCTACCTGCAGGAATGGTTTCCCCTTGTATTTTGTCAGCTAAACTTGCAACGTATCGGACAGTATCGCTTACTCCAGATATAAAACGCTGAGCCATTGTCCTCAGCATGCCGTTATTTAAACTCTCTAGTTGCATCAGATATTCGACATCTCTGTCGATCAAATCTGCGAATTTGTTGAGAAGCTTTCCTCGCTTGGAGGCGTCCATCAGCCTCCATTCTGAATTACGATGGAACGCACGCCTGGCTGCTTCAACTGCTGCGTCGATATCCTCCTGAAATGCAATTATTGTAGGTATCTAAATAGTTAACAAATTTATTGATCACGTTTTACACAGACATTATTAGAAAACCTACCTTATATACTTAATTATGAATACCATTATTACTTTTATCGCGATATTCCAGATCCCAGGTATCTGCATTAGTGTTGCCATTCGATAGCTCACTATCGATAGTATTGCAGTTTTCGATACTATTGTACATGTCGGAATATCCTAGTTAGTTTTGAATACACTTTTATAAATTTAAAATATGGTTGTACCTTTCTACCTTCTGCGACTGTAGCTATTACGGATCCATCATGAGGGTTGAAAGTATCGAAAGTTTTTTTACTTTTCGCGTCCACCCACTCGTTGTTTATCAACAGCTAAAAAGATAAAATAATTATTAGATAATACGTGTACCTACTTGATGTTCCCTTCAATCGTTTAAAAAACACCTAAAATGTAACGCCTAGGTAGTAGGTAAGTACTTACTTTTTTGTATTTAATTTCGACACCCATTTTCACGTTCGTTACGCGGGTATCGCGAACGCAAAATATCTTATTTACTGAGTGGATTTGATATCTTTGTTATCATAACATTTTGTTATTTTATGCCTGGCTGCATAATATACCTACATACTCGAAGTTAGAACTACGTCGTGGGATAAATTATTAAAAATCATGTGGGTGAAATGGGGGTGGAATTTGAACATGTTCATGGAGGCTACGGATATGGCAGTCGGAATGAGGAAGGGGAAAAAATCCTACGTACGTGTGCCACTGCCGACCAGGAACTCGTGAACATGCCGTCGCTTTAATAACCTTTTATTTTGTACCTTGGTATTAATTAATGGTAAAATAAATTACTTCATATTCAAGACGAATTCAATACCTTTCTAGGACCTTTTGAATTATTCAATTCAGACATTTCATTCAAAAGATATCGGTGTATGTAGGTACCTATTGTTTCCCGACATTTTTTTTCAACTTCACTATAAAATAATATTAGGGGTACCTACGTCAAGTTAGTACTGTTGTTTGTACCTTTATTATTCCATATTGGAATCACTCTTAACTCTTACTAGAGGGCGCCAAGGAGATATTTGCACACGGGCGCTACATGAGCTAGAGACGCCCCTGTACAAGGTGTTCAAGAAATGTGATTTTAACTTAGTTTTTATATTTTTAACCGTGATACTATTTTTAAAAGGTAAGTCTAATCTATTTAACAGACGAGACACCATGTATTCTGTAGTCCTATTCCCATAGTTATTGTTTGGCGCTCTACCTCTACTTATATAATCTGTTTGCGCAACCATTGTGCAACAATTTTGAATATTTATGCGTTATCATCATGGACTTGCACTAAAACTTCTCATTATCAATGTTTGTGATCCCCGAACTTTAATAATCGTGCATGAGAAAGCATAATCCAAATTACACAATATTTTTCACATTTAATGAGGTTGAAAACTGCAATTTTCTCACTTCAGATGGCGCTACTGTTCCACGATTCCTACTATTTTTTGTAAGTTATTTTGAGATAATTTTTCAAAATGTAGCTTTGTATAGCTGTGGATTGCAAAAACATAGCAAATTATGTATTCCCCAAAGATACTAAATGAAAAAAACAGTGTACCTACCTTTTGATCTAAGGATTAATAGTGTACCATTGTAAACTGATAATCTATGTAAGTATGTATGTCTATTCTCTTAGGTTTAGTAGTTTACTTGTAGTTTTAAGATGGGAAACGTCTTACCTGTGTAGGAATTTATCTGATAATAATATTCAGGTTTAAAATGGGCAGTACGAATTAACTGCTAACGTTAGACGGTTACCAAAATGTAAATTATGTTTGCGCAAATTATTTGACTTGCAATAGGTAGGTAATTACAGTCATATTATTATGTACCCAAGTACCCACCAATTAATCCACGATCTCTAACCAATTTTATACTCAATCCTGCAGACCAAATAGTATCTACGAAATTCCGCTGACCTAATAAAACTTTAACAGCCCAATTAGATATTTGTAGCGGTTTACGTATTCGTAGCGGTCTCGGTACATATCTGGGTTCGAATTCACAATTACATGCAGGTATTCAAGCTGAATACGAATATGTGAAAATGCCAGTAGGTATTTTCTTGCTTCAAAGCTAAGAAAACTCTTCTTTAAACATTGTACTTAACTCGTAAACTTGACTTTATCTACCCAGAGATAATGCGATAACTCGCATTATCTCTGGGTAGATAAAGTCAAGATAAACTTACCGAAGGAACGAGAACATTTTTTTGTGTGATAATCTGATAATACCTTTACGAGATCGTATTTTACGAGATTTGAAGTGTTAGCAGGGTTTTCGTTTTACGATTTAGGTACACTTCTATTGTTATGTTTTTAGAACTTTTAAAATAGAAATATGCGTCCCGCAAATGCAAATGCAAAAAAAATATTTCTAGTACCTACAGTACAAGCTTAGTTGCCTGGTTTGGGGCTAAATAGCACTGTGTGCATCTTTTTATTTATTTAAAAGATCACGCCTAGGGTTGCCAACCGTACTATAATATATAGTATGGTACTATATATCAGCTCAGCGTACTATATATTTTTGAAAGCACATATAGTACGCAAAAATACTATATTTCTGGCATAATTTGTTAAAAGTTGTTTCTTTTATAAATTCCTCCTCTCTGCATTTACAGAGGACTGTTTTCTACGAGTATGTAGAGGGAAAAAAAGAAAAGCCATAAAAAAGATGCTCATAATTTAAAGATTGAATGTCGGGAACATTTTTTTTTATATTCAAGAAAGAAAGAGTATTTGAAAGTGTGAAAAAAAGGTTAAGTGCAAAAAATACGTATTTTTTCGAAATATTCTACAAAACACCGCTCTAATTTTTGTACTATATTTTTTTGGGTCGTACTATATTTTTTAGCCACAAATACTATATTTTTCGAAAAAACTGTTGGCAACCCTAATCACACCAACCATACCTACACAACACTACTTTCTACGAGTGGGCGGACAGCCGATGTTTTAAAATGCTGTCTATAATATCAACTACTTACATACTATCGCCATAGTCGAAGTTACGAAATTAATAAAAACCACACCAGAATACTAAATTCTCCAAAAAAACGTCTTATTTCCTCTTATCTCTTTTGATGTTATGCATCACAGTGCCAAACCGCGGGGTGGAGCTAGTTGAGTTCATAAAAAATATCTTCACTTCCTTACGATTGTAGGTAGGACGTCGTGTGTCGTATTTTAATGGTGTGTAAGTAGATGTTACTGTATCTAGGTAGGTACGTCAAATTTTAAACTCCACTATCTAGATTTTTCCTTATGTTGAAATGAAATTAAAAACTCATTTTTCGGTTTTAATCGCGTAGTGTTTAGTACTTTTTGCATTGTTTCAATGCTCAACGCCAATATTCAATACTACCCCATAGATTTTAAGTAGCTCTTCAGTATTCAGCTGTTAGGTAGGAACATACCTATACGTCTCAAACTCGTCTCATGTGTACCATAGTTCAAGGTTAACTCTATTTTGTAACTTAATCGTCGTACAGAAGTTTAATCGTTGCATAAACGCTATCATTAAGTAAATGAATATTTCAAAAATAAAATCTTTACTTCGTGATTGCTTAAGTAACCATTAAACGTCTTTGAGTGCGGCAGGTAATTACTTAGGAAGGAAAAATTTATATTTAATGTTACTGTTACAATTAAAGGATACTTAACAATTTATTTATTATTAAACTCTAAAACTTATCATTATCATCATCATCATCTCAGCCTTTATCTGCCAGCCATTACACAACATACCTAGGCCTTCTCCACATAAAACAACGCCACAATCCATCCAACGACTTCTCGCATCCACCGAGTAGGATGCGACACTCCGCTTGGCTAATAAGTACTAATAACATTAAAAACTTTAAAAAATAACAGGTTGCAACTAAAAATAATTTAGGTAGGTACATTATGTTGGTGATAATAATACGCTGTCAAGTGATGAACGAACACCCACATACGTGCCCAAAAGTGAATATCATCGTGATTCATTATTTTACTATGATACAAGACGGCCTTGAATAAAATAATAACAACGAGCTCTACTGATGTAGCATCACCAAGTACAACTAGTTTATCTACTACTTGCCTACCAACTGATGTGCGAGATAAGTGGATACAATAAATAAATAACAAGCTTACGTATGTTCAAATTAGTTTTATTTTTTGTAAGTATGTAAAAATAAAATAATAATTTGTACGCGAGCAGAAGAAGAAGAGCATCGTCTATAAGCTCTCCCACATAGGTGCGTTTAACGGCCGATAATATCGCAAGCGTTTTTGCGATAAGGGGGCGTCCATAAATTACGTGAGATGTAAACATCTTGAGATCAACAATCATGAGATTTAACTCGACCCCCCTTAAAAGGGGGGTCGAGTTAAATCTCATCTAAACTTACGTTCGCGTTGGTAAGATTAGATCAGGGTCTCGGCAAATATCACGCAATTTTTTTTCTAATTGAAACAAAAAAAATTATACAATTTTGGTCCATTTAATCCAGATTGTACACACTGAAAAAAAAATTCTGCTACCGGAGCTGTATTTTACTGCTCCGGCTACTACTGCATTTTTTTTTCTTTTTACAATAACAATCCAACGCGTTTACGTAAGAAACCCACATTTTGAAAAATCTCACGTGAGATTGGAGGATGGGGGAGGGGGTTGAATAAAATCTCACGACATCTCACCAGCACAGAAAATTTCAAAAAACACGTCAGGTAATTTATGGACGCCCCCTAAGGTGTCTCAAGGTCCTAACTAAGCGCTTGGTAAGTGTGTATCTTTGTCGTCGACTAAAACAAATATAAGCAAAAATGCATGCGATATTATCGACCGGTAATAACGCTGCTGTGAGGTTAAAATTCTGATTTATTGGACTTCCTAGTAAAACTGTGATTTATTACAACAGTCGTAATTAACGTGCGTCGCGCGCGTTAACAAACTTGGCGTATGGGTACGTTAAGTTCGTTAAAATAAGAGAAAGTCATGAGGGCACTGACAAACATGGTTTCAAATCTGTTCATTTAGTAACGACCATACCTGCACTCGTAGTAGGTATTACGCAAACTATCTCGTTTGCGTAGATAAATCTTGTTCTTACATATAAATTTAAAGCTTCACTTACATTTTTTCACAAAATTTAGATTTTTACGCAAACGCGATAGTGACTATCGCGTTTGCATAAACACCTGAAACCTCACTTTACTTACATCCGCCTGGGGCGCTCATCAATTTTTCATACAAAACAGGTGTTTACGCAAACCCGATAGTCACGTCACGTTGTCTATACGAATGAAGTCACACCAGGCCCTTAATCTACCTACTCCAAAAGAATCCTAAAGGAAACACAGCTTTGTCTCCTTCTTGTGAGTGGTAGTCATTTTTAGTGAAAGTGTGACAAAAAAAGGTGTACATATTTCCTAAAACGTATTCTACAGCACCGATTTTCAAAACTAATGAGCGATTCTTAAAGTAATAACTAAATTTTAGAGGATCTTTAAATAAAGTTAAAACTTATACCTATTAATAAACTTATTAAAATTATAAAAATATTTTATTATTATACGTAATGTAACAAAATAAACACGTCGATTGTCTTGAAGAGTGTCTCGCGCGGTGCACGATCCATGATCTCCACACTTTGCATCATATCAAATAAAAATTACACTTCGCATCAGATCAGATATAAAATTATAATTTCTTCGGGAGAGCAATGGTGACAGTCTTGACTTCCAAAAATTCGTCTACACAATGAACACCACTGAAACAAACAATCAAATGTATTAAAAGGACAGTCTCCATTCTCTTTCTCCATACAAACGTAGTCGACGTTTTCCTCCCTGGATAAAGACATTAGAGCAAATATGTTTATGCCATAAAACCTATATCTGTCATGACTATGCATCTACCTTTTCATTATTTTTTATTTTTTATTACTATTCTAATTAGAAAATGAAAAAATTCAAAAGGTAGATGCATAGTCATGCATGAGAGATATAGGTTTTATGTCTAGAGGGAAAATGTTTCTTCTAGGCAAGCATGTTACACCGTCCACCTCTTTGTCGCTTTCTATCAGGTAAGATAAGGTCAAAAGCTTGCCTATCTCTTGTAAATAGACTATTGTGACTATATAGGTTACGAGAGCTTTTCTGAACTTACTATTCACGTCCAATACCAGATTGCTTGAACCCTCCGAATGGCAGTTGTGGTGTAAACGTAAGGTAGTTGTTGACCCTGGACATGGAAGGAAAAACCATTTTAATTTCTATTTTATTTCAGTTTTAATTCCGTTTTTTGATGTTATGAGTTATGTATGACTAGTATATTACCAGACAACTCCAGACTCGACGTGTTTGCTGAAGTGTAATGCTGTCTTGATGTCGTTGGTGAAGATGCCGGCGGCGAGACCGTAGGTGGTGTCGTTGGCACGGTCAATGACCTCGTCCAGGGTAGAGAACTTCAGGATACTCTGTACAGGACCGAAAATCTGAAATAAAACATACAATAGGTATTATAAAAATTTTTGAATCATCACCCCGTCACCGCTTAGTGGTAGCATCTGCCAAGGGCGATAGCTATATTAGATTCATTATTTATTTATTTTTTATTAATCTCTTGTTAGTATGATACGCACCTCTTCCTTGGCAATAATCATATCATCAGTGACATCAGCGAAGACGGTAGGTTCAATGTAATATCCACCAGTTTGTCCTATTCTCTTTCCTCCGGTCAACAACTTAGCACCATCTTTGATCCCTTTTTTAATATAACCTAGTACTTTTTCACCCATTTCTCCATCGATCTAGAAAAATATATTGAGAAAGTAGTTTCTACCTAATGAAGCAACAGCAAAGTTAAAAGCAATATTTACCTGAGGTCCATGCTGTGAGGTGGGATCACTTGGCGGTCCAATTTTGATACTTTTTGCATATTCTACGGCACGTTTCACAAATTCGTCGTATATTTCTGACTGCACATATAACCGCGATGCAGCCACACAGACTTGTCCTTGATTAACAAACACTGCATTTGCTGCCCAAGGCACTACCTCAGCAACTAAAATAAGATAATGTTACGGTTAATCGTTTATTATGGTAGCCAATACCTATCGCATCTATTTTGTGGTTATACTCCCTGAATCATATTTCTAATGCAATTGGTAGCTTACGATTAGCGTCGTTCATGATAATCAACGGGCTTTTGCCGCCAAGTTCGAGAGTGACGCGTTTCAGGTTAGATTTTCCAGCTGCCTGTTGTATCAACTTTCCGACCTGGAAACATATAAAGAGTACGGCCATATTACGGGATGAACATCCGCATCATTTCTTATTCTTATTAGTATCTAATTAATTGATCCTCACTTCGACCGATCCAGTGAATGAGATCTTGTTCACTTTGGGATGGTGGGTGAGCGCGACTCCGGCATCCTCGCCGAAGCCGTTGACAATGTTGACGACGCCGGGTGGCACGCCGGCCTCCACCAGCAGCGCCCCCAGATACAGCGCCGTCAACGGCGTCTGCTCCGCTGGCTTCACCACCACAGTACATCCTGTATTACAATACAGCACTTGTTATATCCCTGTCTGAATTCCCTTTAAATGTACCACTTAAGTTTTATCATAGCAACACTAACCAGCAGCTAGAGCGGTCACCACATTTTTAAGAAACATACGGATTGGTACATTCCAAGGCAAAATTAACCCACATACTCCGACAGGTTGTTTCAGCGTATACGAGAAAACTTCACCATCTGAAAGAGAGATCACATTAGTTATTTGATAGTTATCCATACCATTTACTTAGTTAATTCACGAATCAAGCTATTTATGTTATCTACCTACCTGCAGAAATGGTTTCCCCTTGTATTTTGTCAGCTAAACTTGCAATGTATCGGACAGTATCGCCTACTCTAGATATAAAAATCTGAGCCATTGTCAACAGCGTGCCGTTGTTAAAACTCTCTAGTTGCATGAGATATTCGACATCTCTGTCGATCAAATCTGCGAATTTGTTGAGAAGCTTTCCTCGCTTGGAGGCATCCATCAGCCTCCATTCTGAATTACGATGGAACGCGCGCCTAGCTGCTTCAACTGCTGCGTCGATATCCTCCTGAAATACAATTGTATATAGATAGTCACACATTATTAGAAAACCTACCTTATGTACTGTACCAGCACCCCGCGGTTTCACCTGCGTGGGCCCGATCCCGCGAAAATATCGCGATAAAAAGTAGCCTTTGCGTTAATCTAGATCTCCAGGTATCTGAATATCAAGTTTCATCGGTTCAGTAGTTTTTTCGTGATTAAAACACAAACATCCAAACAAACAAACATCTATTCTTTCGTGTTAGTGGGATAAATAACTAAGTAGGTAGGTAGGTACATGTCAATATGAATGATTGATTACCCTGAATAGCTAGTTTTGATTCTTTTTGAAACGGCTCATCCGATTTCAGCTAAATTCAGTATGCAGATAGCTTTGGACCCCAATTAAGTTATAGGCAATTTTTTATCCGGATATCAAGTCCGGTTATCCGGAAAAAGTAAGATCTCTAATTTTATCTGAATAATAATATTGTATTAAAGAAGTATGTTGTGTGGAATCAACACATAATTTCCGGATATCCGAATATTGAAGAAAAAAACCACTGTATCAGATTTTTTTAAAAATTGAGATATTGCATCTGTCGGTATGTATCCAACTCCGCCTGGAGTCTGGACATACGGAAATTCTTATGTTAGCCATTTTTTATATTTGGAGCTGGACCTGGGCTACAATTTACAACAAAGGCTACTCTTTTTTAAAATATTATGTACCTATTATCAGATATTTGTATGATACCTAAGTAGCACGCCCATCACCATACCTACCACTGTGCAATAATCCACAATCAGTTTTTCAATGGGCGACTTTCCACAGCGATAAGTAGTTGTTCGAATAACGCGGATGAAGACGCTGTTTCCTTAAATCCATCGGATTTCGTAATAAGTATACCCGGGTTCGTAGCGGCTATCTAGACATACCAAAATTATTTATATGGCTTTTTTATATTTTTGAGCACGACTTGTGGTACAATGTACAACAAAGACCACTTCCCATAATATTAAGTATCTATAAGTGGATATTTATCAGATAAGTAATGCGTGAAAAACTTAACCTACCGCTGTGTAGTAAGTAATCTCTGCCATTATTCTCTTCTGCTCAGCAACTGTAACATGGGACCCTGAATGACTAAAACTAAGCATATTATGTTATAGCGTCCCCAACTATGACCATAACTGCAGCAACTGTAACAGTAGCAATTTCCCTGGTGATCCGTACCTATAAGTGTGGATTTTTGCACAGCGATTATTCGCGGCTTCGTCACGAAGATGAAAAATATATGGTTGTACCTTTCCACCTTCAGCGACTGTTGCTATTACGGATCCATCGTGAGGGTTGAAAGTATCGAAAGTTTTTTTACTTTTCGCGTCCACCCACTCGTTGTTTATCAACAGCTAAAAATACAAAATAAATAATAGATGGTAAGTACTTGATATTCCCTTATCGTTTAAAAAATACACATTGAAATGTAACGCCTAAATACTTACTTTTTTGTATATAATTTCGACACCCATTTTCACGTTCGTTACGCGGGCGGCGGGTATCGCGACCACCAATAATACCAAAGGTAGGTATATCTACCTACTTCTAAAATGTTATCTTATATGAATAGCTTATCGAAAATAAAGCAACGAGATAATGACTAGTAAGTATACGTATGTAATTTAAAAAACACATTTATTTTTCTTCTGTTTTCGGGATGTTAGATAGAAATAAAATTCATTTTTCGATTTTACCTACACCTCTACAGCTAGATACAGGATTGACCAATCCTAAAGAAGGGACCTGTAAAGGTCTTGAAACGTTGAGCGTTGAAACAATGCTAAAAGTAATAAACACCACGCGATTAAAACCGCAAAATGAGTTTAATTTCTAAAAAAAATATTCACTGAAAAAAGTATTAGTTACCTACTGTTCATTTGGATATGGTTTTGTTTGAACATTAAACTTGATAAACCGCGAGCTATTGATTTGGACCGGCGGCGCGGGCGCACAGTGCATTATCTATACTAGGTAAACTGTGATATTACTTAGAGATAGGTACGTTAAGTTCGTTAAATAAGCAGAAGTCATGAGGGCACTGACAAACATGGTTTCAAATCAGTTCATTCAGTAACGACCGTACCTGCACCCGTAGTAGGTATTACGCAAACTATCGCGTTTGCATAAAACAATTACTTAGGTGTTTACGCAAACGCGATAGTCACGTTGTCTATACGACTGAGGTCACACTAGGCCCTTGATCTACCTACCTACTCTGAAACAATCCTAAAGGAAACTCAGCTTTGTCTCCTTCTTGTGAGTGGAAATCATCTATAGTGAAATTTGAATATAGGTGAGATACAAAAACCGATGTAGGTACATATTTCCTAAAACACCTTCTATAGCATCGATTTTCTAAACCAATGAGCGATTCTTAGAATAACAAAACTAAATAGAAGAGGACCTTTAAATAGAATTAAGGTTAAAATAAATATTATAATACCAATTAATAAATTTATTTACAAAAAATATTTTACTTAGTTTTTACATCGAAAATAGTTCAGGTTAAATAAACAAGTCGTATTTGTCTTGTAATAGTGTCTTGCGCGGTGCACGATCCATGATCTCGACACTTCGCATCAGATCAGATACAAAATTATAATTTCTTCGGGAGAGCAATGGTGACAGTCTTGACTTCCAAATATTCGTCTACACAATGAATTCCACTGAAACAAACAATATGTATTTAGTAAGAAAAGCATCCACGTTTCTCGTACATACTGTAATGAAGTGGAACGCACTGCACGCGTTGATATTCCCCCTTAGCTCAACCTTGAGGTCCTCAAGTTTAAAGTTAAAACGGTTTCTTCCCATCAGGTGAGATGAGGTGAAATACTAGCTTATCTCATGTAAATAAAAGGAAAAAAAATTTTTTGTGACCATAGGTTACGAGACCTTTTTCGAACTTACTTTTCACGTCCAATTCCAGATTGCTTGAACCCTCCGAATGGCAGTTGTGGTGCAAACGTAAGGTAGTTGTTGACCCTGGACATGGAAGGAAAAACCATTTTAATTTCTAACTTATTTCAGTTTTATTACCGTTTTTTGATATTATGAGTAGTATATTACCAGACGACTCCAGACTCGACGTGTTTACTAAAGTGTAGTGCTGTCTTGATGTCGTTGGTGAAGATGCCGGCGGCGAGACCGTAGGTGGTGTCGTTGGCGCGGTCAATGACCTCGTCCAGGGTAGAGAACTTCAGGATACTCTGTACGGGACCGAAAATCTGGAATAAAACATGTAAAATGTAAACAAAATCCCGGTATCTCACTTGTATCAATATCTCTCGCTTGTGCCTGGTCGTAGTATAGCGCAGATGACATTATTCATCTTTTGTTCATATGATAGGTACGTACCTCTTCCTTCGCAATAATCATATCATCAGTGACATCAGCGAAGACGGTAGGCTCAATGTAATATCCACCAGTCTTTCCTATTCTCTTTCCTCCAGTCAACAATTTAGCACCATCTTTGATCCCTTTTTGAATATAGCCTAAAACTTTTTCACCCATTTCTCCATCAATCTGCAAAATAAAATGTTGATATAAAAATGTACAAAAATATAGTTTTCGTAAGAAGTCATTGAGGTACCTAAGTAATTTGTATGAGAGCGTGTAAGAGGGTCGTGGCAAAGTAAAACCGTACTTACTTGTGGTCCATGCTGTGTGGTAGGATCACTTGGAGGTCCAATTTTGATATTTTTTGCATATGCCACAGCACGCTTCACAAATGCGTCATAAATGTCAGACTGAACATATAATCGTGATGCAGCCACGCAAATTTGTCCTTGATGAGCGAAAACTGCATTTGCTGCCCACGGCACTGCCTCATCGACTAAAACAAAGCACGTTGATTCATTGCTTAAATTATCTCCTCTGTGGTCTAAGTTACAGTATTTCGGCACGATAATTTATACGATAGTATTTATTCTGATTCATTATACAAGAAACTTACGATTAGCGTCATTCATGATAATCAACGGGCTTTTGCCGCCAAGTTCGAGAGTGACGCGCTTTAGGTTAGATTTTCCAGCTGCCTGCTGTATCAACTTTCCGACCTGGAAACATAGAAATAGTTGTAATCTTTGATATTGATACAAAGTAATATGGGATGAAAATCGTCATCATTTCTTTTTATTAGTATCTATTTAGTTGATCCTTACTTCGACCGATCCAGTGAATGAGATCTTGTTCACTTTGGGATGGTGGGTGAGCGCGACTCCGGCATCCTCGCCGAAGCCGTTGACAATGTTGACGACGCCGGGTGGCACGCCGGCCTCCACCAGCAGCGCCCCCAGATACAGCGCCGTCAACGGCGTCTGCTCCGCTGGCTTCACCACCACAGTACATCCTGTTTACAATGCAGCACTGGTTATCTACCTGTCTGGTTTCTCTTGAAATGTAGGTACCACTTCATTATAATCCTAGCAACACTGACCTGCAGCTAGAGCAGTCGTCACTTTCTGAATAAAGATAAAGGCTGGACCATTCCATGGGAGAATCAGACCACAAACTCCGACAGGTTGCTTCAGCGTATACGATAGAAATTCACCATCTATAAAGTTAGATAAAAAGACAACTAGCATTAGAACAGTTTTAATCATCTTACCTTGTCGTGTTTTTGTTTAACTTTTGTACCTACCTGCAGGAATTGTTTCCCCTTGTATTTTGTCAGCTAAGCTTGCTACGTATCGTATAGAGTCGCTTACACCTGCTAAAAAGCCATTAGCCATTGACAACAACATGCCATTGTTTAAGCTCTCCAGTTGCATCAGATATTTTACATCTCTGTCGACCAAATCTGCGAATTTGTTGAGAAGCTTTCCTCGCTTGGAGGCATCCATCAGCCTCCATTCTGAATTACGATGGAACGCGCTCTTAGCTGCTTCAACAGCAGCATCGATGTCCGCCTGAAATTCAATTATTTATGGGTTACATAATATTTTCTTTTTGAATTCTTCCGAAACTTAGATAATCCGATTATAAGTGGCTATGATTTTATTTATGTCGTAGGTAAAACAATTGCTTTAGGTAATGTTGTGAAGTTTTAGAATTCATTGCCGTTTGTGGTAAAATAATTTTCTCACAAGTGCGACAAAATGATCTCATAAATTTATATATGGGAGCACCACCAGGGTCAGTCAGTAGGTATATAGGTATTATTTATTACTCATGCATCCATCAAATACTGATGTATTGGAAGTCGCAGTGATTTTACATTTTTTTTTAGTTTATGCTAAGTCACTTGCCGAACATGGTGTTCATACCACAATGTTACTAAATATAAAAATATATATGTAGGGAAAAAATGGTTCGAACGCAGTAGGGTCTTTGAACGATTTGTTTTTAGTTATTCAGTTTAACTTGTACTATTTATGTATTCTGTGGTTTAACTAAAGTTTACCCCGGTATAATTTTGCCCATACTCAGGGGATTATTCTATACACAGGGTGTACTAAACGATCCATTACCTACTAAACTTTGACAAAAACCTGAGTTGGAGAAAAACGATTAGGTACAGAAATTGAATTATAAGTACTTATACCAAATTGTATAGAGCGATAAATTGGAAACACTAATTTCATGAAATTTTTCATCAACACAATTTTACAGCAGTTTTCCCTTAGGGGGATCATTTTGTTCACCTTTCCCCTATAAACGATAGTCAATTAAAATTTTGTATTTTATTTTTAAATAGTAACTATTTAATGTGATTGCTTACCTTCCCACCTTCAGCTACTCTTGCTATTACGGATCCATCGTGAGGGTTGAAAGTCTCGAAAGTTTTTTTACTTTTCGCGTCCACCCACTCGTTGTTTATCAACAGCTAAAACAAATAAAATCACATTTTTAGTAGGTACCCCAACTTGCTCTCCTATTTTTATTTCCGAAACAAAAAGCAAAATTACACAAAACTGACGGCCATATAACTGAAACGCTAATTAAAATTTATGTACGTTTGGATTGAGATGGATCAAAATTTTAAATGGAAACTGACCCCGTTATTATGTATGGAGGTGTATTCATTTATTATTGAAGGTGAAATTTTGAAATTTGTAGTACAATAAATCAAGTTTTATTAATTTTAAAAGTAGCTCCTCAATCTAAACACCTCGATTGAGGAGCCACCTTAGAACTCGGAAATTTAATTTAATTTACTAAGGGCTACTTAGACAAGCAGCTCCTAAGCTTTAAAAAAGCTCTCAAAGAATTGGGGTTTCAGTATTCAGCCGGTAGACTCACTTTCGTGTATTTAATTTCGACAACCATTTTCACGTTCGTTACCGGTATCGCGGCTACCAACACTAAACAAACGGAGTCTTGTCTGTTTATAAATACATCTATGAGTAGGTATGTCTGTCGAGGTACCTACCTTTGTACATGATATTTTATCATATCAAACATTACAGAGTCTTCGGGCTCCTGCTTCACTTACATAAAAAATTTGAATATCGGGAGTAGGTATAGGTAATAAACTTTTTAAATTCACACGATTTGTTAACATAGAGTTACATTTCCCAGGTGTCCAGAAGACAAGGGGGGCGAGGGTACAATTAGCGATATAATAAAATTACTACTTAGAGGTCAGTTCAAATGCGATATCTTCTATTCTACTAAACTTATTCTATACTTTCACCCGCGTAAGTCCTGATTCCGCGAAAATATCGGTATAAAAAGTAACCAATGTGCAGAGTAGGTATTCCAGGTAATCAGCTATCTACATTTATGGCGTTTCATCGCAATCGGTTTGGCGGTTTTTGTGTGAAGGAGCGACAAATATACATACACATGCACAAACTTTCACTTTTATATTATTAGTAGGAGGAGGATAGGATGGGCCGAGTTTTTTTTATCGAGTCATGGTCTTTATCAAAGCCGATAAACAGCATTGTTTGTTGCATGAAAAAAATAGGTAACTAGGTACCTACCTAGGTACTTATAATGTTTATTATGTCATAGTCAGTAAGTATTATGTTATTATTTGTAAAGTTAAATTTTAGTATTTTAGGGACATTTGTCGTTCCCGTATCTTGGGGAATAGAGCCCCGGAATGTATAGGCATGTATAGGGGCTGAAGCCCATATATAGAGGCTTCTCAGTTACAGTTTAAAAGCTAGGTATCAACTATCTATTGGAATGGAAACTACAAGTTACCTACCTACTTAATTAATAACATTACATTAGGTACAGGTATAAATTACATAGGTACTATTATACATAACTTAAGTGGTAAGTGACACGCGATATTTGTGCAATACGATTAGTGAAAGGTAGGTTACTGTGCATAACAATACAAAAACAAAACGAGATAAAAGAAGAAGCTGAATGCTCTAGTTCGGGATCATCTGCGTACGTGTGCGTAATTAATAAGCGTGGACTCCAATCCCATTATGTAAATATTCCAATGCTGAATCATAGTTCTAAATATGTTGAAAAACTATACATAACTAGCTGCGCCCAACAGTTACCTACGTCCTACACCCACAAAAGTTCTGATCCACAGTTCCGATGCCATGGGAAATAGAGGCTTTGCGTGAAGATTAAGTACCTACCTACTTTTACTGACGCACAAACTTTAACTTATAAATAACGGGTCGTTACAACACCCGATTTGTCGGGCCTACAGATATCCTGAACATTGCTCTGTGGCTGTGGTCTCGTGCCCGACAGTCCACCACACTTACCAGCCACCCTATCTTAACAAATCGTGTACCTACGAATTGACATTTTGTTTTGATGTGTGCTGTAGGTGTG
Source organism: Idaea biselata (assembly GCA_958496205.1). NCBI lineage: Eukaryota > Metazoa > Arthropoda > Insecta > Lepidoptera > Geometridae > Idaea > Idaea biselata. The sequence goes on along the minus strand of OY292398.1, from coordinate 23,354,107 downwards.
GACAATGGAAGCCTGAAGATTCGTAAACTTTTTTTGACCCGTTGTGCCTTGAGGTTTTTACCTCAAAAGAAATAATAGATTGGTTCATATATCAATGTCATATTGTTTTACTGTCGCTGTCAAACCTTACTTTTGACAGTTAGAAATGTCAAAAAAGTAAAGTTTGACAGCGACATTTTATTCAAAAAAGTCTTGAAAGTAGAGTTTAGTGTAGAGTTTGTTTCGGAATAAAAATAAAAATTACAAATTACAAATAGGAATCTACAAAACAAATTTCAGTAATTGTGTTTTATTTCATCAGTGGATGTGTGGGTAATGTGAACAATGGAGGAAAACCACTTAAACAAGTTTGCTCTAACTTTTGAAAACAACTCTGTAAGTACTAAACTTGTACTGATGTATTTAAGTTCTTGAGTCCCAAACAGGCATCAAACTATGCTGCGCAAGTTATTGATTTGGAATAAGAACCGTGCCTCAACGATTGTGATCGACCACACTGATCACTGATCATGTTTCCATTAACGTTCATATGTTACTTTTTAGATTCAACTGGTTTGTGCATTGTCTAACAACGTCTTATCGGTATAGGTCATTACCACTGTACAAGACTATGTTACTGATTGATTATAGACTAGTTCACAAGTTTAAAAACGTGTTAAATAGAAGTAAAGCTCCTAAAAATATGTGCGATAGCTCATTCGATTCGGAATGACGTCTAGAAAAATGTTTTTTAAGCATATATTAGCACATAAAAAATTGCGATTGTTATTAACAAAATAAGATTTAAAAAAAAAGGTATTTAGGTTTTCGTTAATAATTTCTAAAATAATGATATTTAAGGAAATTTGATATTTCCAATAATAAAGTCCTAACTCCCGGAACTCTATCTCTATTATTTATATTAAAAAAAACCGTTGAAAATAGGTCTCCTCGAGGTCGCTACGGCATAGGCAAAAATCGGTATATTATCTCAAATATTTTTTTTATGGTATTAAATAACAATTTAAAAATTTAAATAAATTATGGTGTAATCTAGACACTTGAACGAAAAAAACCTTGGTGAAAAAAAATGTTTACGTCGGTTTTTCAAACAGTTAGACCATTGTTAATTAACTAATTTTTCTTCAATCTCTGTTTTTATAAATTACGGCATAAAAGTTTAAATAATTGGCCTATAAATTTTTCACTTCGTGGAGCTCTTCTCACTAGGGTACTTTATAAAGTAATGAAATTTTTTTTTATTTAAGTTTATTATTTTGTAAAATATAATATTTTTAAATTAACAACAAATGACATTTCTAAATAATGTTTTAAAAATTTGCAAAAATCGCAAAAACAGCAATAATAAGATAATACTAAAAAAAAAAATTTTTGCTCGGTACTAGATGTAGTTACACTTTAAAAAGTGTAATTTAAAGCCCTCGCTTTGGGAGGTGGAGGCTTTGGATAGACCCAAATGGAGACACGATCCTATTTAAGGTCTACAACCTCAACCTAAAACATATTGAATTGGCCTGTGATGAGCAATAATAATTAAGTTAAGCCCATTGTGGACATGTGTGGGGTTTCACCAAAAAGATTGGCTACATTAGCCACACAAGAGCATGTGACCGTCAGGCTTAGGTGCATCAAAGGACTCTTACATGCTCTAGGAATTATGTAGGATATTAAGATTATACAGGATGTTTGGTGGAGGGTTAGACAAACTTGGTGGGCGTGTAGGTGGACCTATTTCTAAAATACTATTTGAAGGAAAATACCCTAACTCTTCACAAAAAAAAATTATGATTATTTTTGTGATTTTCTATTTTTTTTCCCAAATTTTACTTCTTTACCCCTACAACTTTTTTTTGTACATGTTTTCACTTAAACTTTTTATTTGATTTTATCATCACAAAAATAATCAAAAAATAAAATTGTGAAGAGTTAGGATCTTTTCCTTCAAATTGTTTTTTACAAATAGGTCCACCTACACGCCCACCAAGTTTGTCTAACTCTCCACCAAACACCCTGTATACAAAATAGACAAAAATCTATCTCAAGTCTATGCAGGTTACATAAATGCTTATGCACTACCTATTTGTCCTGCCTGTACAGTAGGGTTCAAAAGTGGTTCCTCACTGTAAAGTTTTGAAAATGCTAATAATATCAGAATTTTCTATTTAGAAGAATATAAACTTCAACACTTTGAAACAACTTGTAACAATCAACAATAGAAAAGCTCTATTTGGGGAACCACTTTTGAACCTAGACTGTGCAATATATGGCCTCCTGACACACATACTGCTAAATAATCTAATTATGTTCTCTAGCAATACTAAGGGTTATTTTTCTGCTTGCTAAAGACCTAGTTAGTAGTTACCACTTGACTCTATTAGGCAACAGTCTGTTAAAATGTGTATAAAAAATTGGCATATAAAATTATTCTAAAAATTTGCAATCCAAACACACAAAATACTACTTCTGTTTCAGAAGTTTGTCAATTATAAATATAAATTCTTACTCTCTAAAGCTAAATCTTACTAACATTGTCATTCGTAATTTAACCTAAAAAAGTCTTTAATGTAAAAATGGCTATAAAAATATTTGACCCAGGAATGTACTCTGAACATGTCTATGTGGTGCTCAACATTGGCATTGTATTCCTAACATTTGTCGAGTCATATCTATTCCCCTCTACTATTGTAAAGTGGATGGTGATTGTGGCAAAGTATGGTGGCCTGTACAAACTGAGAAGAGAGGAAAGAAATCAGATAAAACCTCTAAGTAGTACGAGATATAGATATGAATTGCAGTTAATGACGGTCAGCAAGAATATGAGAAGTGCAAATAAAATATCTCATGTTAGTCTGGTTGTTGAAGAAGATGTTTTGCAAGTGAGTTTATAACCAATTTCAAAAAAGGATGATCTGAATTAGGTAGTGGCTATGTTTTTTAGGATTCCGTACCCATAGGCTTAAAATGGGACCCTATTACTGTGACTCCACTGTCTGTCTGTTACCAAGCTGTATATCATGCATGAAGCATGATAGTTAGACAGTTGAAATTTTCACAGATGAAGTATTTCTGATGCTGCTATAACAACAATATTAAAAACGAATATTAAAGGGGGGCTTCGAAACAACAAACGCAATTTATTTTTACCACTAATATAATAGGGTCAGTAAATGTTTTAACGTCCGCGTTGCGTTCACGGATTGGTTGGTCCAGTGCTCATTTTAGGGTTCCGTACCCAATTGTGATAGTGGTGCAGAACCCTTCGTCGAAAAAACAAACGTTCGAAAAAACAGTCGCGAGATATTCCGCCAGTTCGGCGCTTGTTTGAGTTTTTAACATTACAAAATAATGAGGTTCAAAACCGCGGCGGCGGTTGAACCACAATGCGGCGTTTGTCAGAAACTGTGTTTAAAAGAATTAAAACAATAATTGCCTACAAATATGAGTAAGAAATTTAGAACAAGTTACCAAGCTCTGTGGTGCAGAGAAGTTGAAAAAAAAGGGGATATATAAAAAAATGTTCCAAGTTAAAACAAAACTAAACTTTAAAAAGGCAAAAATAATAAGCCGAAAACTAATTTCATGTTTCTGAGTAGGTATGTGGTAGGTACCTTACGGTACCGCGTCGGGGGACGCGGAATGTGTCACAGAAGTTGATGGTAACCGACCCGTGCTTATGGTATCTAACGTTCCCTACCACATACCTACCTACTCAGAGACATGAAATTTGTTTTCGGCTTATTATTTTTGCCTTTTTAAAGTTTAGTTTTGTTTTAACTTGGAACATTTTTTAAGTCGGGGGTTTTTTAAATTTTTATTTCACCCTTTTTATAACGTTCGGGGTATTCTTCTCTGCGTGTAGTTAAGTCCTTTAATTTGATACCCCACTCGGGTATATTTGAAAACATTCGGTTTTTATTTCCGAGTTTGACCCTACATATACTTTGAACGGCTAAGCCGATTTTGATTGAACATGCATATTCTTGTCACAAACGTCATGCTCTTTTATTTGATACCCCACTCGGGCATATTTGAAAACATTCGTTTTTTTATTTCCGAGCTTCAACCAACATATATTATGAACGGCTGAACCGTTTTTGATCAAACATAGCTAAGAACACTCGCGCAAAAGTCACCTATCAACCAAAAAAAAACTACATTGAAATCGGTTCATCCGTTTGTGAGCTACGATGCCACAGACAGACACACACACACACAGACAGACACGTCAAACTTATAACACCCCTCTTTTTCCGTCGGGGGTTAAAAAAGAACTTATAAGTTCAGCTTGCAGTTTTAAGCAACTTAAGTTAGGAGGCTAGACTTTAAAGTATGAATTAAAGTAATTTTAGAACTTAACACTGGGTTTCCATTCCAGTTTCTTATTTATAAGAAAGTTTCTCAAAAACTTGTAATGTTCTATGACTCATCTTGAACTAGAAATACTGTACTGCCAACTATGTAATGTAAACGAAATATATGAAATACATTATTGTCTACATTTTTGTTGCCAAACTGTACGTACAAAGATATTATTTACAGATAAGTAATTCTAAGACAGCCTGTGGAAGTCACCATAAAAAAACCACATAAGTGCGTAAAAGACCCTATTACTGACACCCACGCAATTCATACTAAACACGTTCGTAACATAGCATCCGATATCAGTACAAGGAGCAATAAATACTAGCTATTATCGTAATAAAATGACCCTCAGTAAAAATGAAACCAATGCGAAAGATACACCCTCTCATAAATCTCATACATAAAAGATACTAAACTTTATGATCTGGCTTTAAGTTACAGTAGCCACTGGTAAATTACTTTCTACTACTACCCGTCAAGAGTAAAACCTTTATCTTTCGTTATTCAGAATCTTATTAGCCATAACCGTTATGTTAAGCTGTCTCTTTGTATTTACGTAAATGTAGTTGAGAGTTGAGCTTCATTGTCCTCGCCGCAATATGGTCGGATGACATTGTTTTAATATACCTACTTAAGAGGACAGTCTACCTACTCTGTCTCCATACAAACGTAGTCGACTGTTTCTTCCCTGGATAAAGACATTACAAGCAAATATGTTTATGTCATAAAATTTATATCTGCCATGCATGACCAATGGTCATTGGGGTTCAAAACGTAGGGGCATGGTCATCCCAAGATGGCGGCGGTGTGTCCTACGCCGCCTCTCAAGAAGGATTTTCTCCCGCATGCTAGGGTTTTGAGACGGGGTCTGACAAGACCAGCCGTCGTTTTGGGACAGCAGATGTCGTATTTCAATGCTCCTGCGTCACGTAAGGTCAGGCCTTACGGCGGAGAGAGGACACCGGGGGGTTTTAGTGGGTAAACCTCTGGCCGCCCATCACCTCAGGCCAGAGGGAGCCCCACACATCCCCGCCGCTCCCCCCGGAGCGGTGGGGTGGTCTATGAGAATGGATTTCCCCCCGAAAAAAAAAACAAAAAAAAAAAAGGGCATGGTCATGGCTGATATAGAACTTATGGCATAAACATGTATTTTCTAATATCTTTATCCAGGGAGGAAACAGTCGACTACGTTTGTAAAGTTTGTATGGAGTTAAGAGTAGGTAGATGTCCCCTTAAACCCATTGGGGATGTGATGTGTACTAGATGTGATGTCCCAAATACATATATTCAATGTTCCTTTTACGTAAAATAAAATATATAAAAAACCGCCGCTGCATGTCAATATTGTCACGTCTATCTTAAGAATGAATTGAATATCGCTGCGGGCGCTAAGATGAAGTCGAGGAATGACAATTAAACCGTCAAAAGCATCATTGAGTTTATTTGTGGCAAGTGGCTCTACCTGCGCAGATAATACCATGTCAGCAAACCCCAGTTTTTTTTCTAACCGGTTGTTCTCCGCGTCTAGAGCTCTTTTACACTGAAAACTTAGGTACCTGTTTTCTTACTTATGAACAAGATTTCACGTTTATTATATTAGTAGAGTGGTTAAAGGGACAGTCTACCTACTCTTTTCTTCATACAAACTTTACAAACGTAGTCGACTGTTTCCTCCCTGGATAAAGATATTAGAAAAAATATGTTTATGCCATAAGTCCTATATCAGCCATGACCATGCCCCTATGTTTTGATTTTTTTCATTTTCTGAATTTTATTTCTATTCTAATTACAAAATTTAAAAACAAAAAAAAACTTAGGAGCATAGTCGTGGCAGATATAGGTTTTATGGCATAAACATATTTGCTCTAATGTCTTTATCCAGGAAGGAAACAGTCGACTACCTTTGTATGGAGTAAGAATAGGTAGACTCTCCTCTTAACCTATTAATAAACTTAAAAACTCGTAAAACGTTAATTTACTTAAATAAACTGACTTACCATTTACATTTCAGCTGACATATTGCGGCCAAGACTGTAAAAGGATACCACCGGCTTTACAGAAAATGTACGGTCCTAAGGTGAAATACTTAGATCTAAGGTAAAGTGCCTTTTTATTCACTTATACTGATTTACCTTAAGTAGGGTTTATGTTATTTCGCAACTTTTCTGTTTTCCATTTGTTTCGATCACGGGGGTGATTCCTGCATGAAAATTGTACACAATTTTATTTTAACATCTTTACAATTAATTGCTAGGTAACAAATTTATTATTACATCAGATAATGTATTTCTAATTCTAATTAAGTTCCTACATACCTAATAGTAAATTGTTCATTTTATATAAATTTTGTTCATACGTAAACTATGTAGTTTATGTTTAGATTAAAAATAAATCTAAAAATATTTGGACGCTTGTAATCATAATATCTGTAACTTGTTCTAAACATTCTTCTTTACCAAATAAATTATCTTTATATCTTTACAATGCGTTCAAAATGAAACTGTAACTTGCAACTGAACTGTACCTAATAGAAACTTTACCTACTACCTCAAAAATGTATGAAACGGTATTTTCTAAAAAAAAAATTGTTACCTATCGAAAGATGTCTAATGTTATTTGACAAAAGTCAAATTTGAGATTAAATTTTGAGGCAAGGGGTAGTTTCGATATGCTCTATAAAACACCTAAAGCAAAGTGCCGCTATGTATAGAATTCCTCAGTTCTAGAGCTCAAAATACACGATGACCCTTACACTGAAACTTTACTTATAAAACAGACCACACCTACATTTCACATATAAAGAAATTCGTGCATGTATGCATGTCTGTTTTAGGTAAAGTGTCGTCGTGTATTTTGAGCTTTATTAATTCAATAGAAAGTGTAATTCAATAAATGATATTGAAATGAAATTTAAACAATTTCAATACGTGAATTGGCCATCTGTAAAAGCTCGAAAGCCAACATTCGTACATTAGTAGGTATACGTTTCATACTTATCTAAATGTATTCTCAAGGTAGACCAAACATGTGTCGTCTTTCTTCGATCGCTTCACTTTTACAGCAAGCGTAAAGAAATCATTTTTCAGGGTTCCGTCCATAACCCATCTTTTACTAAGACTCCACTGTTGTTCTGTTCTGTCTGCCACAACAACAAATACTAAAAACCGACTGACATTTAGCCGGGTTTTAGCCGGGTTTGGGCATGACCAGGGCACTGTAAAATCCTCGAAATGTCGTCAGGCGTTGCTAAGAATATTAAAAACATCCGAAAAGAGAAAATGAGTGAAATTTACCCCCTTACTTATAATTTATAAACGATGACTAACTTTATGTAACTATTGTCTTGTACTATGACATGAAGTTTCAAAGTTAACAGACAGAGACAACGTTACATAAGCTTAGCCATCGTTTATAAGTAAGGGGTAAAATTTGGCATTTTTTTTATTTATGCTCTCTATTTTCCAGCATTTTATAACGTTAAATATCTTTAAGTGTTATCAATGCATATTGCACGTCAAGAATGATTTATCTGAGTAAGTGGCGTGATTAATGGTTTATGCCATCGAAACAATAGTAGACAGACAATCAAATCAGATAACAGGCAACCACGTAAACCGAATTAACAAGGGTTGCTTGCCTTCTAGGTACTTATACACATAGCTGGGCTCCGTTAATCAAATAGTTAACTTCGTTAATTAACGATTAACGGACTAACGAGTTTATGCCCAGCTATGCTTATACACAAACCTTTTAAGTGAATGTATCCAAGATAATATAGAATTGCTATACCTATAATAGTATAACATTTTTGAAAAACTGTCTAATGTCCGGAACCGTATATTATTTACAATAAATGACTTATTTGACGACCTCTGTGGCGCGTCGTGCGAAAGCGCGACTGCAATGCAGGTTGCGGGTTCGATTCCCGCCGGGTGCAAGTATTTATGCTTATAGAATAAATATTTGTGTCTGGTCTGGGTGTCCCTCTATGTATAATATGTATGTATTTACAAAAGAAAAATAAATATAAGTATTATATCCGTTGTCTAGTCACCGTAACACAAGCAAGTTTACCACGGGGCTAGATGGCGCTGTGTTGTTTACAATTTTTTTTTTATTATTTATTTAAAATCCTAAACTAAAATCAGAATCACATTTTAGTTTAGGATTTTAAATTTGTGCCAAAACGATCGTGACGTCACTGCCGTTTAAAAATATTACAATTTTTAAGATTTCCAGACGCTCATTAAATAATTGAACTAATTTGTAATATTTGGTGTACTATCTATCAGCGTGGACACATATGAACTAATATTTCCAGAAAGTAATGTAAGGAAGTGTGTTGAGTATACCTACTTCAAGGTGACGTCAGCCGCTCTGATATCCGTTAAACATAGCGGACGAGCGAATTTCGTAGTTTTTTTTTCATATTAATAATCAATTTCACCCTTGGTAGAGAAATAAGTTACGTGTTTCATGTTCAATAACTGTAGGTTTGTTAGATAAATACTAAATAGATAATTTTAGTGATTTTCAAGTAAGCGAAAAGGCGGTGGTTTTTAAGTGATTTGGTTCAAGCATATTCCCTTGAACCAAATCAATTATTAGGTAGGTACTCAATTTTGGACGATATAGTTGGTTTAGACGCTTGACCACTTACTTAGTAGGAATAATGTTCAAACATACCTATAGGTAATTACATGAAAGGGAGAAAAATGTATAGAAAAATGACACATAATATTTGGCAAATTTTCCCACGCAGATAGTTTATAATCTGAAATACTTTTTATCCCAGTATTCCATACCGAGTAGGAAGTAAGCGGTTAAGTAAGCGGGTGAGACCGCGGGGCGCTGCTAGTAAGCCACCGCAGGTTAATCTAGTTAAAAGGAAACAGGATTCACTTTCATTAGAACTCCAGTTATCTCACATCGTTATCAAATTAATTGCCAACATTAGTTCGCTCGTTATTTAATTGGTTTGTTTTCTTAACACGGTAAATGAGCGTTTCACCACTACCTCTCTCACCTGATGGTAAGGTGGTAGATACCCCGACTTTCATTCCGAGAGTCGTGGGTTCGAATCCAGGCCGAACGCGCACCAATGTGTTTTTCTTTAAAAAAAAGTTATGTGCGCTAATAACATCGCTCTTACGGTGAAGGAAAACATCTTGAGGAAACCGACATGTTGAGGACTCACCACGGTCCGAAGGCATGCGAAATTCGCCAATCCGAAGTAAGATCCCGAAGCGTCTTACTGCTTAAATCACGTACAATGACCTAATTGTGAGGCTAAGTGCCGAAAAGGCCCAGCGAAACTAACTAACTATGACGGCAGTGGAACAAGATCCGACCCGTCTTCCTTAGTGGCTGCACCGGTCTACGTATCGGAATACTTCCGAGTCTGCATTTTTACATGTTTTTTTCTAATATCTTTCTTTATCCAGGGAGGAAACAGTCAGGGAGAAACATTTGTAAATTTTGTATGGAGAAAAGAGTAGGTTAGGTAGACTGTCCCCTTAATTAAAAGGATAGAAAACTCTTCATAAAAACAATAATTAAAGAAGGATATGAAATAACATAACATAATATTATTACACCTAGGATTTTTGTTCATCCTAAACAAACGGAGACCCTCAGTAATGTGTTGTGATTTGCGCAGCTACAATAATATCGAGACGTTGAAGGGGTTGGAAGAGTTCGCACGGCTAGAAGAGCTCATATTGGATAACAATGAACTGAGTGACGCGGTCACGCTGCCTCATCTGCCGCGGTTGAGGACTCTCTCGCTCAATAACAACCAGGTAAGTGGTACACTGACGGCCTAATCAATTATACTGAAACGCCAATCAACTGGGCTATTCTCTAAGAAAAAACTACATAGATCCGACGTAGAAACCTGTGAAGTTACAGCCTGAAATGTCGTCCTTGTTATCTCGTTACTTTATTGGCTCTATGCAGAGCGGGCAGGCGGTAAAATAGTAAAAAAAATTGTTTACCTTGTTTGGAAATTTCCGCTTTCGAAACTTTCGTATTTTAACATATCTTTGCGGCTAAATCAACAACCTAACCAGTTTGAAAATGCGAAAAGAAAACCGCACACGGACACACGCGGCACTAATTTATTCATTAGGTCAATTAACTTTTATATTAAGTTTACTTATATAAACTTATATCATATATAAGTTATAACTTATATAATACTTATAACTTTTATATTAAGTTTACTTATATAAAAGCTGATATTAGTTTAGCCCCAAACTAGGCTTATGCTGTGGGTTCTTGACAACGGATATATCCGTTGTCAAGAATAAAAAAAATATTAGTAAAATACAATAAAAAAACGCATAATATGACTAATATATTAGTCATATTATGCGTTTTTTTATTGAATTTACATACATAGGTACCTATTAGAACCAGAAACAAACATATATAGGCAGCATAACAGGAATCGAACCAGCAACCGTCTGCGTCGCAGCTGGATGTTCGCCCGACGAGCCACAGAGGCCGTGAAAACGCATAGACGCTGCGAATCCAGACAGACAGACTCACAAAACAGAATTTTGTATAGTATAGGGTCATACATACATAATAATAATTATGTATATTCAATGTAGAGAGGACAATACGTCATTTTTCCCGCCCGCCGGGTGCAAGTATTTATGCTTGTAAATAAATATTTGTTTCTGGTCTGGGTGTTTTCAATGTATCATATGAATATTCCATTGACCGTCGAAACGTTGAGCGTTAAAACAATGCTAAAAGTAATAAACACCACGCGATTAAAATCAAAAAATGTCAATAATTTCAAATTTTCTTTTATTTATATTTTAAAAGTATTTCTAGTAGTTATGCACAAAGCATAGACTATAATAAATTACCTAGAAAGCGAGATTTAATCTTTCACGGTAGGTAGTCGGTTAGGTAGGAACAACCTATTGAACCCGTGGGAACAGTATTACACGTTGTTAACAAATCCCGCTCACATTTAATGTGTCAAACCACCTTTATGTTTTTTTGGACGTGATGTGAAAGCATTTTGGTACACGGACTTTCCATTTAAATTTACCCGCTCCTATTATGAGTTAACTAGCTTTACGCTTTGCGTTTTCACTCGCTTTACAACCGCCTATTGTTATTATATTCAGCGCCTAATTTCAGAAATAAAAAATAATATTCCATTATTTTATGATCTAAACTCATAATCCATGCCGAGTTCATCCAAAATTGTTGATTATTTCTTGACATAATGTTTTTTTTAATACATGGATTAAAGGTGACGTTGTTTCCCACATTTTAAGAAGTTTTTCTCTTGGATCTACACCAAAATCAAGTAAATAATGTCACCTACAATCTATACATACCATTTTTTAATATGTATCAATACCCATATCAAGAAATAACTTATTGAAGTATTTTGGTTATAGAATAGGTGCCGAGAAAAAATGTTTTTCACAGAAACGACATCGGGGTGGCGAGTGTGGCTTCAGTAGTTTTTAATTGCATAGCCATTGACAAAAAATGCACTTATTTTGTTATACTAACAATCAACAGATCTGTGACAGCTGAAATAAATTAATTTAATAGCCAACAGATTACAGACAAAACATTAATGAATTTTGTTTTGTATTACATTTTGCTTTCCTGACAGGATGTTGCACATAGCGCTACATATCTACCCCCAAACTAAGGAACCAGGCTTGTACTATGGATACTAGACAACGGATACTTATACTACAACTACAATACTTTTTAGTAGTAAACAAAACACCCAGAACCAGAAACAAATATTTAATGTCAGGATAAATAAAATTAATAAATTCTGTGAACAACACACAGCGCCATCTAGCCCCGTGGTAAGCGACTAAGCTTGTGTTACGGTGACTAGACAACGGATATAATACTTAAGTATATTTATTTTCCTTTTGTAAATACATACATATTATACATAGAGGGACACCCAGACCAGACACAAATATTTATTCTATAAGCATAAATACTTGCACCCGGCGGGAATCGAACCCGCAACCTCCTGCACTGCAGTCGCGCTTTCGCACGACGCGCCACAGAGGTCGTCAGGGGCAAATACATGACCCTGGCGGGACCCCGATACCTTCCGCCTCGCAGTGGGGGATTTGCCCGACGTGCCGCATAGGTCGTTTACATAGGTACTTCAAAATACATAAATATTGTAAAAAAAACTCTGGACAAACATTTCGTCCTCTCTTCCTTTTAACATATAGATAGAAGATGGTGTAATTAATCCCTTTTGTTTCAGTTAACTGATTTGGAAGGGCTTATTAAGAAAATCAGTGTTAATTTCCCCGCGTTGTCTTATTTAAGTATATTGAGCAACAAGGCGTGTCCCAATCAACTTTCTGACGTCGATAAAGATGACTCCGACTATCAAAGATACAGGTAAACTATTAATTCATTTTATTACTAAATGAAATGGGTTAGGAACTCTCGCATCAAGGGCACCCTTCATGTCTGAGACAGCGGATAAATTGCAAGAATGCTGCTTACGGTGGTACGGTCACGTTTTAGTTACGTGGGAAACAAATGTCTTGCTATGGCGCCTCCGCCCGGCCGCGGCAGATTGGGAAGACCCAAGAAGTGCTGGCTTGACGTCTAGAGATCGGATATGCGTGCAAATGGCCTCACTACGCGGGATGCCGAAGATCGTGCGAAATGGAGACGTAAAATTAGGAAAGCGGAACTCGGGCTCTCTCGATGATGATGATGACTAAATGGGTATAAATAAAGTCACTGGCATAATCGGCGGAGGACATCTTGATTTTTGATGTTTTTTTTTCCAAAGTCCCGAGTATTTTGATTTTAAATCTTTATATTTTAAACAGATTTCAATAGAAGTAGTAGTAATTATTCTAATTGCATAGGTAAAATAAAACAATGACAGACAAACAGCCATAGGTAACTAATTCTGAAGACATTATTCTTTTAAATTGAAATCCTTGTCTACGCGTGGGTGGCTGAAATGTTGTTTATCTGAGGAAAAACAAGTAATCTAACCCGATTTTGTGGTTTTTTTAGTTAGGTAAGTACCTGAGGATCTCGAAAATAGTATTCACGCTGGAATTCTTTATTACTATAATAATTATAAATGCGAAAGTTTGTTTGTATGGTAGGTACTTAACATGTACTCGTTCCTAGAAATATGTTGCAAGTAGGTATGTCAAAAATATTCTGACGTCTAATTAGTGTAGACTTTCGTATCGTCATACATGAAGTGCTAGTAGAGTCCCGCAGTTTCACTCACGTTAGTCCCGACCCCGCTGGATTTTTCAAAAACTCTTTCTTAGTGGATACCTACACACTACAAAGAACACACTCCAAATTTCATGTCTCTAGGACCAGCGGTTTGGGCTCTGCATTGGTTTATAGGTCAGTCAGGCAGGACTTTGAATTTTATAATGATGGATTGTGGTAGTGGTAGCTAAATGTGTGTTTTTCCACGTTAAACTATTGACACGAATTCGCTTAACATTGGTAGGTAGGTCACATACCAATGACCTACACACACATGGCAAAGCCCTGGATTAATACTTAGTTGTTCCAAAATTGTTACGGGAACTAGACTTAAAGCTGTACACGCTGCATATTCCGTTTTTGATGCACACACGAAATACGAAAACATATCGACGTTTTTTTTTCGAATTGTCTGTGACAGCGATAACTCTAATACGGGTGAAACCAACGTAGCAAATAGATTTACGCAGAACCTTTGAACTTATTGAATTTCATTCATTTACTTGGGAGTGCTTACATTATACAATCAGATTTGGGAAAACTAAGGGAAAAGGGTCGGATGGGACTCGTTTCTCACCGATTTCTCGTTTCTCTTGTGTGTGTTGATACAAGTAATTTGTCCTCTCTTCTGATATTATAAGTATAGATAAAGGTTCAAAGATGAGAGGACGAAAAGTCTGTACTTTAGCGCAAATTAATAACCATTCTTTGCGTCGTGCAGTCGGGTAAAAAGAAATGGTCTCTTGAGAGGCAGTAAAACAAGAATATATATTTTTTTATTTTTATTAATGTATGTCGGTATTTAACCACGGTAGACCACTTTGTTTTGGCATTAGAATATTTGTGATTCTTTTATTAACTTTTGTAGGTGACAACATAGGCTTTGTGGAGCCCCAGGGTTCCGCGGAGCACATTTTGAGTATGGCTGATTGAGTCAATTAGTTCGATGATCCTGATGCCGGCGCCTCACATGGGCTTATGGCTTGGTTCCAACGTTGGCTACGAATAGAATGGCCAATAATTGCAACCAAGGTTGCGGCCTCATATGGGCTCCAATATAATTGGACAAACACTCATGCCAAGAGCATTGGAAGGCTGGACGTTCGAGCAGATACCATTTATTCATCAAATTTATTGCTAGCAAGTCATGTCGGACGGGACACTTTTTGCTCTGGCTACTTACGCCCACGCATTGAGCACATATTATTATTATTTAATTAGTCAAAGGAAAAAGAAGCCAAGGAAACGGCGATTCTGGATGATAAACATATCGTATAAATAAACAAAATATGATATGATAAACAACATAATATGATAACATCAAGAAACATAATATGATAAACAATAACATATCGCAGCACGTCCAGCACTCACATCGGCAGAGCGCGTACTGAATAGTACTGATGCAACCAATGTGTGGATCGAGAAGCAACGTTGGACCCAAGTTGCCCCCCCGCCTACACACTTCACTCCCCTCGCCTTTGAACTTGTACAAAAAACCGACACAAGTCGGGTTGACATTGGCTATTGGACGCAATGTTCTGTTTTTATCCAATAACGTTCCAAGATCGATCCTCACATTGGTGTGTTGGATCCAACAGTATAACTTGGAGCCAACATAGCCCATGTGAGGCGCCGGCATGACAAGTAACAAATATTCTTGCCAACAGATATTTCGTAATCTACAAACTACCGAGCCTGCGTTTCCTCGACTCTCGTCGAGTTTCCTCCGCTGAGAGTCGCGAGGCGGCTACCCGCGGGGAGTTCATGAGAGTCCGTCGCCCCGAGACTGACGTGACTGGCGCTGGACGCGGACCATCAGTTACATCAGTCAGTCAGTCTGCGAGACCGTTGCCTGTCGATTTCAACGCTTTGGGCAAACACAAAGGTTTGTATTCATTTTTTTTTCGCTATATTTTTGTATTGAAAAAAGCCTTAATTTTCTAACATTCTAAGCTTTTTTTAGGGTTCCGTACCCTGAGTCGATGTCTGTCCGTCTGTTACTAGGCTGTATCTCATAATCCGTGATAGCTAAACAGTTGCCATTTTTACAGAATCTGTAGCCGCTGCTATAACAACAAATCTAAAAACATAATAAAACAAATAGTTAAGGAAGGCTCCCATACAACAATCGTGATTCTTGGCATAAAAACGCAACGATACCGCAATGTATTTTTACCACTAGCGCCATCTAGTGATGGAGTGACGTTAGTGGTAAAATCAATTTTAGCATTCGCGTCGCATTCATGGATTGGTTGGTCCAGTGTTAATTTTAGGGTTCCGTATCCAATTGTGATAGTGGTACGGAACACTTCGTGCGCGAGTTCGACCCGAACTTGGCCGGTTTTTCTAATTAGTCTATTTTGTGCTTATTTCAGGAGCCTACGGAAAATGTGTGTACAGGTATACTGGCAAGCATTCAGAAGGCAACCGGTTCATAGTCAATAGTGATCTGTGATTCATTATTTACCATTTATCAAACTGATCTATTTTATCCGCCTTACTTATAAACGATGACTAACTTTATGTTACGTTTGTCTTTTACTGCGACATGAGTTTCAAAGTTGACAGACAGAGACAAACGTTACATAAACTTAGTCATCGTTTATAAGTTAGGGGGTAAATGATGATATTAAGAGTAAGAGTTTGATCTCTATCTTACCAGAAGGTAAGTGGCGATGCAGTCTCAGATAGAGCACGCTCACCTAGACGATATTTGTTCACTTACCTAAGCTAGGAATAGAATTAATAATATAGGGAAATAGCTTTATGGGTCTGAATAGAATGTTAACAGTAAAAGATTCCAATTTATTTTTAGGGTTTCGTACCCAAAGGGTAATAAAAATAGAACTCTATTTTTTCATTTGACAAAAGGAGAATGCCCAAAAGCAGGCCACCTTACAGCGTCGTTGGTTTTCGATTATGTCATATTTTGTATCTAAGTTTTTACCGTAGAATCTGTAGATATCAAAAGAAAATTAAATTAATATTTAAATACGTTAATAGATTCTTCATTATATTTACGTAGGTACATCCGAAATTTCTTTGACATGCTTTCAACTTAACGACAAAATCACTTTTATCTGTTTCGAGTGATTTTTGTGATATTGATTGACAAACTGTTACAAACACGTTGACAGGTTGGAAACTATTTATTCGTTTAATAAAAATGAATCGCCGATAAAATATGTATGTAGGTACTAGCCTAATTTCCGAACGACTACACCAAATTGGATAATTCCATTTTGTGTTTAATATTGCCAGGTTACGGTTTGTATAAAATAAATTAAAACGAACTGAAAATATTCATAAAACATATCCTTTTTCGTCTTGGTCGCAGTCGGGCAATGAAATAAGCCATGTTCATTAAACATTGATTGACCTATGAATTAGAAAAAAAATCCTTCCCGAAATAGTAAAACAATTACCCTTCCTTTTGACTAAGCCGTAGTCGGGTAAAAATGAAATCAAGGCATTCTTCTTTAGAAATTGTACATAACTCTTATTATAATAATAATAGGTTTAGACCTATTATTATTATAATAAGAGTTATGTACAATTAAGTTAAGTTGAGTTGAGTTAAGTAGATGAAGATTATTATGTCATTTCCCAAAATGATGCTAAACAGTGACAACAGGTTCAACTAGCTGTTGAAGACTGTTGAATTTTAAATAGACAACTGGTTTTTGTTATGTTAATTATTTCCTCATCAGCTGTTTGTTTACTTTGATTCATTCTTGGTACCGTCCGAACGTGTTCTACATATCTATACAAATTGTTAAACATACTTATTAAGTTTTTTATTATTGTTAAATAATAGGTAATACCTATTTACCTGTACCTATATTAAAATTGTTACATTATTTATTCAATAAAAATCGTGTGAATGTTATTTCTCCACATGTGAAGATATTCCTTTTATAAATGCTTTTACCAATAACGCATTAATATATAAAATATATTTTATATGTATACACACCGACAAGGTGTTGGAGTTTATGGAGCAGCTGCTTATTTCTTATGCTGCTTTAATTTAGCTTGGACCATGTACTACAATTTAAACATTAATTGCCTTTATTCTCAAAACTGTTTAGTTGGTGCTACGCTGTTTTCAGATAAAAGATAATCTCAACATTTTTGATGAAAAGGAACTCAAAACTTGTTCGCCTGGACAAGTAGAACGACGTATTTAAGTAGCTGCTTCATAAACTCTAACACCCTGTATAGCGATAATAATTATCGACCGTCTAATCCTAGCGTATAATATAGGTATAAGATATTGTAAGTACCTAAATGAATTGAAATCTGCCATAATATTTTGAATATATTTTATTAAGAGGATAGTCTCCATTCTCTTTCTCCATACAAACGTAGTTTAAATTTTCCTCCCTGAATAAAGACATTAGAGCAAATATGTTTATGCCATAAAACCTATATCTGTCATGACAATGCATCTACCTTTTTTTTTCTAATTAAAATAATAATAAAAATTAAAAAATAAAAAGGTAGAGGCATAGTCATGCATGACAGATATAAGTTTTATGGCATAAACATATTTGCTCTAATGTCTTTATCCAGGGAGGAAAATTTAAACTACGTTTGTATGGAGAAAGAGAATGGAGACTATCCTCTTAAGGTTTTAAATAATATCTTGTTTGTTTTTACGAATTATGCCATCGACGTCCTATCTTTATAAATCCCACTAACATTATAAATGCGAAAGTTTAGATCTTTGTTTGTGTTTAAATCACGTTAAAACTACTAAACCGATTGCGATGAAATTTCAAGACGAATGTTAGTTATTATGATCTTATACTCTTTTAATCTAATAAAGGAAGAGATGACAAAGTCTGTACCTACTTAACGCTTATAAAATAAGTCTAGGTCACTTAATATTATGCAGAGCAAGAATTTGTAGTTATAAAGATTTGTGTGTGTTTATTTCTCCTACTGAGCCGATTGCCATGAAACTTGGAATGCAGATAGCTAGGAGACCTATATTAGGCTCCTGTTTCCCGCCGGCTACTGATTATCCCAATACCATGATAGTAATTACAAATATTTAAATGACGGCTACATACATCATATGAAAAAATTTTAACCGTCTAGCTAGCCATCACGGTTCACGAGATACAGCCTGGTGACAGAAGAACGGACAGACAGCGGAGTCTCAGTAATAGGGTTTGGGTACGGAACCCTAAAAAAGGATAGATGGACAAACCCTATTGGTTATCTGTAGGTACTAAATAAAGTCATATGAAACGCAAATTATCATTCATAAATGTCTTTATTTCATATATTGAATATTATGAATTTATGACTGAACCAATAAAAATTTCAGGAATGCAATACAAAATAATGTAGGTAAGGTACTGTATACATACAAAAATAAATTAAGTACTAATAAAAATAATATCCTTTAACATTACATTGTTATGTGCCGGTTTATTATATAAACCACAATATTATGATGGTGTTCTTTGAAGCTCATTATGTACAATACCTATTTACTATAGTAGACAAACATTTATTTACAATGGGTGTATAAAACAATTCGTAGTGGTTTTAAGTCTGAATTCAAATTCACATATTAAGTTAAGAATAAGAATCATTTATTGTTCTTGTTTATTATTAATATAGTATAAAACAATTTTATTATTGAATGTACGGTGAGGCAACAGAAGCGGATATCCACTGTGGAGTTAAAGAAAAAAAACTTGAATTCAGTGACTCCAACAATTTATGAATAGACTTTTGTTTTAAAATTGACAATTTACCACACTATTTAAATTTTAATGCCTGCAGCAGCAGCTATCCTCAACTATTCCTAAGCCCCGACTCTTATCTTAAGAGGATCGTCTCCATTCTCTTTCTCCATACAAACATACCTAGTTTAAATTTTCCTCCCTGGATAAAGACATTAGAGCAAATATGTTTATGCCATAAAACTTATATCTGTCATGACTATGCAATTTATGCATCTACCTTTTTATTTCTTTCATTTTTTTTTTTTTTTATTTTTTATTATTATTTTAATTAGATAAATAAAAAAGGTAGATGAATTGTCATGACAGATATAGGTTTTATGGCATAAACATATTTGCTCTGTCTTTATCCAGGGAGGATAATTTAAACTACGTTTGTATGGAGAAAGAGAATGGAGACTGTCCTCATAAGGGGCAGGTGAGGCTGAAAACCATAATTCTGTAGATCCTATTAGGTTCCCACAACAGTAGGTAAGCTGATACATTATACCACTCTACCTGCCTGAATCTTAGATCAAAAATGTAAACAAAAAACTCGAAACATTTATTTGAAAGTATTAACACTTTATATATTTTCCTTTGATATTGACAGTTCTACATTTAGATTTTTGATCTATGATTCTATGGCAGAGTAGATGTTTGGATGCATAATATGTATAATGTATATGTAATACCTACTAATGTAGAGAAGTAACCTAATAGGGTATAAGCTCAAAATACTATAATTTACAAGTTTCCATAGATGTTTTTGTAAACTGAAAATACATTATTTTTCATTCAATTTCATTTTTTCAAATTCAGACTTGAATAGTGTGACAAATATTTAAGGTGCGACAAATACATAAATGCTATCAAATAAAATATACCTATTTTTATGACCACTGACTTACTGACACCATTATTATTCATTCATTATGCAAAGTAATGCAATTCGGGTATTTGAAAGCCATTTATTATGTCCATGAAATGAATACGTATTGAATGATTCATTATTAAATATTACAATTACCTAAGTTAAATTATTGGGGCCAACGACCAAACTACTAAAATCAGGTACAACCCGTAACCCGATCTTAATTAAATGCGATTATAAATTATGGGTTATGTAATTAATTTATGCATTACGTTACATTATTTATTATAAAGCGTGTTTATGATTTTGTCTTATTTATGGCAAATATTTTTTTAAATAATTGATCTAAAGGAGCATGCCCATTTCATATAATCTAATATAAATATTGATAACATTAGCCCATTTTAATTGTCCCACTATAGTGTAAGGGACTCCTCTTAGATAGGCAGTATGACGCTACGGAAACCAACTTCGGATTGTCGGATTTCCCACAATGTTTCCTATTATCTACGTTGTTTTAAATATACAAGTATTTTTTTACACTAAAGTTTTCTTGTCTGTCAATTATTGCCCGAATCTTTTAAAAATATCGAGTTGTAATACTAAGATAAGATTAATTTATAAAAAATAAACCATATTTTTAGACACAATACCATACCGTAGGCCTAGTTCTGGGCATAGTCCTTTAGATGTAAATCAGTTCATGTAAGCGGAGAAATAAAATTAATCATCTACGGTATACTCCTGTTGAATTCGAACTGTAATAAATGCAAAAGTCATGAAATATTAAATAGTGACTAAAATTGAGATAAAAGTTATTTGTTAAATATGTGCATTTTAAATTGAAAATATTAAATCGAATTTAGCAGAGGTATACCTAGTAGATTAAACTGACTTAAACTATCAATTTTATATCAAATAGCGTTACTATCACTTTGTACTATTGCAAAGGAACTTATTTGAAGCGAATCAAGTTGTGTGCTTGAAATGAGAGGTGCTGTCAACAATTCTAGATGAATCCAGAACTCACAGTTCAACCATTATTTTTTAGAATTGTTTGCGTTCGGTGTACTAAAGCTTGGATTATACTCATCAAAAGAAAAGAAAGATCACAGGTCATATGGGCACGTATTTTTTAAACTTTTAGTTAGATTTATCTTCAAAACGCTTCAGCAATTGACGAACACATTCATATTATTCACCTATATAGTTCATACCTCATTTTGTGGTTTCTTGGTTAAATGATCTGTGGTTAAATTAATATAATTAATTGTTTCGGCCATAGATAGCCATAGATAGAAAACTTCTTTAATCACCATAACGGTAGTTGAAATTATTATTTAATACATATACAGGGGAACCATTTAAACGGGCCTTCAAGGGGATATCCTAAACTATAGAAGATATCGAAAAATGCTGAAAGAAGTTACGTCCCCGATTTTGACAAAAACTAAAATGGCATTATTAGATTTTTGAAAAATTCATTACCCTAGCCAGGAATCGAACCTTGTCTTTTCGCAAAAAAATAAACATCCTATATTATTGTACCGATCGATAGTGTTGCTGATAAAGATCAAATCCTGGAAATAAACATAATAATATGGTAAATCAAGACAAATGCCTATTTTTTAATAAAAATATTTAATTACACCAAAAAATAATCTAAGTGATATCCATCACTACTTTCAACAAGTATCAAAGCTTAAGCTTCGAACTGTGGACGAAAATTTTAAAATTAGAACATGATCTGTAATGGTGATAAATGCTAGTGCAGTCGTTTAAATCGAGTAGGTCATGGTAATAGGTACGAGGAATGCTCGAGTACTTGTACCAAATACTCGAGTGTTCCATATTTTTATTAAAAAAATAGCCATTTCTCTCGATTTACCACACTATGTTTGTGTCCAGGATTTGATCTTTATCAGAACACTATCGATCGGTATAATAATATAGGATGTTGTTTCAAAAAGACAAGGTTCGATTCCTGGCTAGGGTAATGCATTTTTCAAAAATCTAAATATGCCAATTTCGTTTTTGTTAAAATCGGGGACGCGACTCCTTTCAGAATTTTACGCCATCTCTTATAGTTTAGGATATCCCCCTGAAGGCCCATTTAAATGGTTCACCCTGTATTAAGTACATAATTTTAATACATATATTAATATTCTATGCCCTATACCAATAACTTTTTCATTTGAGCATGTAGCATTTAGCATAGAACTGAAATATTTCAAAATCTAAACTTCTTTTTTTATATTCAATTTTAATGAGTTGAAAATCCAAACAATAGAAACCTGTCATAATTATTCTGTGATCTAATTTGGGCATGATTTAAGCGGATGCGGATGTCACAATGAGTTATAGCTCGTTTACACGATGGGAAAAAGCTTGCGAGATGCTTACTAGTCAGTACACAGCTACTCGTTCGCCAGTAGCTCGTCTCCTCTTAGCTGTCTCGCACTTACGAGTTACTCGTAATTTACGTCCAAACTGTGAGAGTTACTGAGTACAGCTAGTTGGCAGGGTGTCTCATAAGCTAGCTCGCACTGTGTCAACGAATTATAAGCATATTTTGTATAATATATAACTACACTACATTATTTGTATAACAGAACTATTTTATTCACAAATTAGGCAATCTCAGAACGGAGTTAACACAACCTATTGTTACAAAATCATAATTTAAAACCGACATAATTACTGTAAACAGCGACAAGAAAATCTTAATGAACGTTAGTTACGCAAATTTTACGTGCTTAGGAAAAGGTTTTTTTAATGTAACAATATTGACTTAGATGTGTGTATAGTCAAAATCTTATTAATTTCGTGTATTAGGGCCCGTATGCTACAATTAAAATGTCTTAAATACGCTCCAGTTTTCTTATCCAGTCCAAGTATGTATTTTAGTTAATTCTTTCCCGAGTTCATCAAACTCCTTGTCGCACTATTTATTATCTCGCATTTCATTAATTTCCATATTTGAGACAACAATAAATAAACATTTATAGGTCATAAGTACAAAGATATGTGATACAAGGTACGCGGGTATTCATAATAATCAGCTAAGGTCACTAGGGGAAACCGCTTTGGGGAAAGTGCGGCGAGCATATATTTACCGGACTTACAATTGTTATATTGATAAAATCACCAATCATGATAGAAGCTATATCTACCTATATCGTGACTAGTTCAAGATAGAAGAAATATCTACCTATATCATTACTAGATGGCGACTTTATTAATATAACAAATTGTAAGTCCGGTAAATTAGTGTTCGCCGCACTTTCTCCAAAGCCGCACTTCCCCCTAGTGACCTTATATGTATTTTATTTACACACATATAAAAATATATTAAATATATTGAAAAATATTATGTTAGTTCCCCTATAACTACTGTTAGGTAGTTTCCCCGAAACTTTGGTTAAACTTTTGTAAGCGGAATACAAAAAGCAATATTTTAAATATTATATTAACGTATATTATATAAATACATTATAAAACAATCATGAATGGAATGTACGAATCACAATCGTTACGACAAAATAATTTTCACATTTATTTTATTTATTACATTACCTACTTACAAAGATATTTAACGTTACATGGAATAGACAAACATCGAAAATATTTTCAACTGTCAATTAGTGTGCGTTATTGTAATAATTATAACCGTTCTTTCCTCTGGGCATGGATGACTAAGCTGAGAGTGTGGTATAAGGTGATGGGCAAGCCTAACAATGTCTTGAGCACTTTAGCACCATATATTAGCATGGCTTAAAATGGCATGCGCTGCATTAATCATCTAGAAATTACATGAATAATGGCCAATTTATTTATTCTTATAATATTATATTAATAATATATTTTAAACAGTAGACTGCAGTGTAATAAAATAACCATGAACGTAAACATGCACTCGGCAGTTTGAATAATTTGGATTCTTTTAAAAACAATATTATTTCCAAAAATTGTAGGTTCATACTGATACGACGTATTTTCAAAAAATACCGAAACGACGCTTTTTAATAGTTTATGCGTCGGGAAATTTTTAAAAAAAATCATGTTTTATCTATTCCATTCTAATTTAAACATCTTTATCTTCATAAGTTGTGCGCGTATACTTTTTGCATACAACATTATTACAAACAAACGCGTTTTAATTTGTTGTGATAATATATGATACAAAAAGTCTTACTGTACGTACAAATACAATGGAGGTGAAAAGTTCACAATCTCATACAAATGTTAGTGAAATATAGCATATTAGAACCAAGAATTAAAAAATAGAGTAGAGAAAATACAAATTTCTTCTATGAATCTTACTAACATCATTATAAAGGGGAAAGTTTTGTTGCTTCTTCACACAAAAATAAGTGAACCGATTGCGATGAAACTGTAGGCAGATAGCTGGAGACCTGGGTCACACATAGACTACTATTTATCCCGATATTCCCACAGGATTGGGACTTATGGTGGTGAAACCACAGGGCGCTGTTAGTAACTTTTATATGAGACCATAAACTTTTCAATCAACTCTCATATTTTTTATTATGCTAAGTGCAATTACAATTTTAATGGCACAAAACTTTGTAATAACTCACAAGGCAATAAATCTTATTTACATTGAAGAATCGGAATGCACCTGACGTTATTCATCATTAGGTACTAAATACATTACTAGATATAATTAGAAAAAAAATGCTGAAATATCTATCACATCTATGTAACGGTAGGTACTTCATATAAAAACAGAACGTTACGTTATCATTTCACTTA
This sequence comes from Idaea biselata, assembly GCA_958496205.1. Lineage (NCBI taxonomy): Eukaryota > Metazoa > Arthropoda > Insecta > Lepidoptera > Geometridae > Idaea > Idaea biselata. The sequence continues at coordinate 23,329,081 of OY292398.1, read as the reverse complement.
ATTTAATATTAAAAATCGATTCTAATTCGACTAAATCCTTACTTAATTTTAATGAACAGTTTTATGCTTTGCGACTAAGTACTTTAAACACCGAAATATTACATTTAGCTGTTTTAAAGTTAAGGACACTCGACACAAATGCTAGTGGCGATAGACCACACACTGACATCTACAACTAGGTGTCTCGGCAGTTGTTGACAGTCGAGACATTCGAGTGCCGTCATGTATCCTCAGCTTACGACGATAGAATGATTAAAAGAAATTAACAACACAACTATTCGACCGCTAAGCACTAATTAGATACCACGTTATATATAACGCTAAGTCAACGACGATAAAAATATACTGTAAAAAAGCACTATATTTCTTTAAAATGTACATCGAAAAAGAGTTACCTATAATATAAAAGTTTGTAAGTAAAAGTAAAAAGAATCTTACGTTACAAAAGGGTTATTTTTGAGGCCAATCAGCTAGAAAATTTGATCCACGTACGCGGTTTCTGCCCAAAACAACCTGCATATTTCTTAATTTCATATTTACTAATGAGGCAAGTTTTTTGATCAACCCCTGATACAACTGAACTAACAATATATGTTATAGCGTCCCCACTTGGCGGCCAACAATTAGACTTGCAGGTGGGGTAGCTGTACCATCAGGCCACTACCAAGAGTTATAGACAGATCGTGTCCCCAAACGCTAGTATTTGGTTCTTCTAAGGAGAGTTATTTGATCAACCCCTGATACAACTGAACTAACAATATATGTTATAGCGTCCCCACTTGGCGGCCAACAATTAGACTTGCAGGTGGGGTAGCTGTACCATCAGGCCACTACCAAGAGTTATAGACAGATCGTGTCCCCAAACGCTAGTATTTGGTTCTTCTAAGGAGAGTTATTTGATCAACCCCTGATACAACTGAACTAACAATATATGTTATAGCGTCCCCACTTGGCGGCCAACAATTAGACTTGCAGGTGGGGTAGCTGTACCATCAGGCCACTACCAAGAGTTATAGACAGATCGTGTCCCCAAACGCTAGTATTTGGTTCTTCTAAGGAGAGTTATTTGATCAACCCCTGATACAACTGAACTATCAATATATGTTATAGCGTCCCCACTTGGCGGCCAACATTTAGACTTGCAGGTGGGGTCGCTGTACCATCAGGCCACTACCAAGAGTTATAGACAGATCGTGTCCCCAAACGCTAGTATTTGGTTCTTCTAAGGAGAGTTATTTGATCAACCCCTGATACAACTGAACTAAACAATATATGTTATAGCGTCCCCACTTCGCTTTCGCACAATTAGGCTACTGTGGCAATAGATCGCAGGGCAAGGCATTCGTGGATCAAAATATCTAACTCTAGTTTTAAAACACTGCACTAGAAGACGTCACACTAAGCACTGAGTCACAGTTTCTTGAAGTACACATAGCTGGAGTATTCCCCGCGCGGCGCGGGCTACACTTGCGTCACGCAATGCGCAAGTTTCTCCACCTCGCTCTGTAAGGCCTGGCGCTTCTCACTCTCTTGCTTCAGCTTAGCGGTTAGATCTTCGATTGCCGTTAAGAACATTTTGTTTTGTAATTCTAATAGTTTCTCCAAGTTTGATACCTGTTCAGACGAAAAAATTGGGTTGTATGAGTTTAGGCGAGTATGATGATGTTGATGAGTGGGTGATGTTCTAAGAAGAAAAATACAAGAATAAACCCTTAAAAAAAAGTGGTGCGGTCCGGGAATTCATTGTCCCCGAGGAAGAAGCGTTTACACACAGTATACCGCATTTTTGAACGTGTTTAAACGAGAAACGTCAAGTCAGTCCACCAGCAGACCACGGAAAGCACCTTTGTAATGAAAATAGTTTTTCTTAAAACTATTTAAAAACACTTTGTGATTCAGCGTCAAAATATCACATTTTTTTTAACAATCAAGGCACATATTTCGCTTTTTAACAATTTAAACAGAAAAAGATCTGCTGGCCTTTATTCACTACGTGAGAACGAACTGAAATCATAGACTAAAGTAGGAATGTGGGATCGGTATAGCACGTCACAAAACTGACACGTTCCCCTTTCCCCACACATTCTCTACAAACAGAAAAACTTAACCCTCCTTTTGCCGTAGTCGGGCAAAAAGTAAACTCACCCTATTATTGAGCTGCACAATCAACGCGTCCGCCCCCTCAGTCTTCTCAGACATTCGGAAGGACTGCGCCAACCTGTCTACTGTACTCCTCTTTTCATTTACATCATGTTTATCGTCCTTGTGTATCCTTTCTAAAGTGCTTGTCCTTTCGAATACTGTACTGTTAGGTCTTACGACGTCGTTCCTTTCGAAAACTGTGCTCTTGACGTCGTTTCTTTCAATCACTGTATTCGGTTTTGAAACGTCGTTTCTTTCGAAAGCTGTGTTTTGTTTTGTAACGTCGTTTCTTTCGAATGCCGTGTTTAATTTTGTAACGTCGTTTTTTTCGAACGCTGCGTTCGGTTTGGTGACGTCGGTTTTTAAGTCGGCTTTGTCCGTTTTGTTTTGCGTCGATTTGTCGTTGGTTTGTTCTGTAGTTGTGCGAACTGAGGCGAGAGGTGGGGAGGGAGCGGCTGGCTTCTTTATTTCTTCCAACATCGATGAAAGCGTCCGACCTGGAATATGTTTTAAAATCGATATTTACGCCTGAAAATAATAACTAGATTAACCAATTCTAGTCAGTTTTCGTTACAGATTAGAGACTGAATAAATGTTCCATAATTTCCCTCTTGTTACGACAATGTAAATTACGAATATAATTTATTTTTCCTTAGGTTTTCGCGATGTTTGTATGAAATTAAACTTTTTTTTTGGTTTTTCGGTTTTTAAGCAACAACTTAAAACTGAAAAAGTGACGAGTTTAATTTCATAACAATAAAATTAATAGTAATTTGATGATTATGAGAAAGCTGTAAGATTTACTAGGAGATTGCGCGGGCCTCGGAAATTAAAGATGTGTGGCTCACGCACGGAACTCAATTGGTTAGAAAGGCGTAATTTGAAATGTCACCGGGGGCGTTAAATATTAGAAAAAATATCTTTTCAATTATACAATATACGAACCAGCAGCGGTGGGTGAATTGAGCATGGGTTTGGTGGCATCCCCAACTGTTGATTCCTTCTTCGAATCCAACGAATGGCGCACTTTAGTCTGTTAGGATAAAGGTAGCGGTTAACGGCATATATTAAGTATACTTCTTTATAATATTAGTATAGATTATAGAATACGCGTCATATAAGTTGAAGTGATGTATGTATTTATGAAGCAAAGGAGAAAAAACAGCGGTAGCGTAGTAGGAACACTGTCTCTGCAACTTCTGATCGACCATGTTAAAACGTGGGTTTTGAATGTACAATCAGGCAACAAAGTGCATATTCCAAGTTTCGAGAATATGTTATTAAAGTTCAATTAAGAATTCTATAATATGGACTGGACTGAATTGCACTTTATACGCGATTGTACAATATTTATTTATAATAATAAGCTAAGCTGCCTGAAGCAAAAGAATATGAGACACTCTTTTAGATTTCGTTTTATTTACGTTTCCTATTTAAAATACCATTTTACTCCATGTGAAGAAAAGATCCAAAGAGTACTACTATAAACATTGTTAGCTGGCAACCGGCGCATTTAGCGGAATACGACCTATGGCCCATCGAATAGCGCTGGACAGCTCATCAGCGACGGATGACAGCTAGTTCATGTTAAAGTATGTAAAAATAAATACCTCTTCGAAATTCTCTAAGACGGACATTCTACTTGTTATCGACGATGTACTCTTTGACATTTCCATTGAGTGTGTAGATGTTCTTTTCTCTTCGATACCGCAGTCTAGTATTCTGTAAACAAAATCGCGATATGTTAGCCTCAGCATAGAATAGGGCAACCCTATTCTATGCCGGGGCTACAGGGCAACACGTGTTATGAAACAGTATGTATAACAAATAACCTTAAAGCAGTGAGGCTCGGACAAGGACTAGCTTGTTTCGCGAGTTTTTATATTATAAAGATAAGACAAATGGCAAATAGTTGTCTTATCTATGATACTATTAAAATTGCTAAAATATCTATACTTAGATTTTTCTTCTGTTTTCGCGATGTTGTATTGAAATTAAAGACCACTGACTGAGACTGTCTATCCTGAAGAAGAGACCTGGAAAGGTCTCGAAACGTTGAGCGTTGTAACAATGCTAAAAGTAATAAAAACCACGCGATTCAAACCGAAAAATGTCTTTAATTTCAATATCTATACTTACTAGTCACATAAAAAATATTATTTTATTCAAAATGTTTAATACATATCAATTTCCTTACAGCGGTAAAGCGTGACAACAATATCTTTTTAAGTGCTCGCTTAAAACGGATACGCAAATGTCAATACAAAGTCAAGATCCCGATCTCGCAAGATATTCGAAAGCCCCGTAGTTGAACGACACATCACATAGAACACACTCTCCGAATTTCATGTCTCGATGCCTTTAGGACAAGTGGTTTGGGCAATGCATTGATATAAAATATAGTTCCGTCATTCAGTCAGTCAAAAAACCCCTGAATCATCCGATCTAACAATAATGCTATAGCGTCTCCAATTACAGCCAACCTTTAGGGATCCAGGATGTACCATCAGGCCACCGTCCGGGATCAATTATAGACAGATCATATCCCTAAACGCTAGGCATGTTCGGTTCTCTATAAAGGAGAGCTGCCTCGTGTCCAATCAATCATTCAGTCAGGACTTTTTTCAAAGATTCAAAGATTTATTTGCTTAAAGTATGGTACAGTAGTTGTTAGATAGTATTTTAGTAAGTTTCACATACTTTGCCAATATTCGGCATGCAAAATACAGTTTTGAAATTTGGATTTTGTATCCATGGGTCATGCAGCAAATACAATATTGTGAAATAAACAATGAAATTACATTTTTTGTTAATGTAATTTCATTGTTAATTTCACAATATTTCGCAATATAAAACGTAAGTAGTAACATTTTGATTACATTAAATTCAATGACTAAGTACATACAATTGAATTACAAACAAAAACACCAATAATAGTGACATTGTTCATATAGTTAAAAATTGATTAAATTACAAAATAGGTCGGCTATTAGAATTTTATATGTATTACTTCGTTTTTGAAGACTTCCATGTGACGTTTTGACGCTTTGTATCGGACATTTTTTCTTTAGGAAGAAGTGTTAAATCATAGTTTACAATTAAAATTAAAACGAAGTATAGGATAGATACCTGTCAGTGCTGCCGCCGCCGGCTTTGCTCTGCACGCCGCTCTCGGAGCCGGACGACACGGAGCGCGACTTGTGCTCCACGAAGCTGGTCTTCTTGGCCTGGTTCAGCTTCAACTCGTCCATCCACGGCGCGCGGTGCTTCTCCCACTCGCGCGTGCGCGGCTTGATCTCTTCCGTCGCCTTCTCTGCTGCCGTCTTCTCTCTCTCTTTCTCTTTCTCTTTCTCGAGTGTGTTCGTCGTTGTTGGCACTGAAGAAAAATCAAATAAATAAGTAATCATTCCTGGGATTTCCTCCAGACAATTAAGTGTATTTGGCGCAGAGAATAAGCATCGCCATTCAGCGTGGCAGTGTGGTTAGCATTTTGGGCTCGCTGTCAAGTGTAGAGGACTTAGATTTATTATGATAAGTTATATTTTTCTAAATGTGTAAATAATAATTAATATAAAATAATTCCTTAATTTAATATTATGCTTTTTGTTAATTAATATTATCCAGAGGGATTTAAAACCCCACCCACCGTTCCATGTATGGGATGTAAACTTAAGCTGTCTGGTTTAATGATACTTCTTTGCTAAACAGAAGGTTTCTGTCACCGGAGAATTTTTGATGATGCATTTCTTCTTGTACAATATTTCTCAATGTAACTATGTTAACAAATAGTATGAAGTCCATCGAAACAAAGAGAGGCTGATAATGAAAATAATAACCTTCATGTCCGTTGCTGAGTCCTATCTGTTGCGGAGTGTCGTCTCGGAACGCTTGACTCGGCGGTCGTCGGCGCGGCGCCTTCACTCTGCAAGTTACAGATACATTACACTTTCTTTACGGTTGTTAACGTCGCTATTACGGTGGTCGAGGAGAATCATAATATACTAAAATCAACGCGATTAAAATCGAAAAAATAGTTTAAGTAAAATAAATTCAGATGCAGCCATCATGCCACTTTCGGGGGAGAGCGGCGCGGTGTATGCTGCTCCATATGGCCTGAAGGTGTTAGGCGGTCAAAGGTTTCCCCACTAAAACTCCACAGGTTCCTCACTCGCCTTAATGTCAGGGACATCGGCTCTAGCGAGTCTTCCGCGGCACCTAACAGCAATGGCCCATTTCGGCCGGACTAGAACGCGGCTTGCACAGCCGCCGTCCCACGCTTGTCCCACTCGCCGCTGTCGTCTGTCGTACAACAGTATACTCTCATTACCTGCCGGCCCTGGGGTCGCTCAGCAGCGTGTTCCGCTCCACGTGGTCGAAGGTGGTGGTGGCGGCGGGCGCGGGGCTAACGTCGCGCGGGCGGCTTGCGGCGCCACCGTCCGGCTTGTCCCACTCGCCGCTGTCGTCTGTCGTACAACAGTATACTCTCATTACCTGCCGGCCCTGGGGTCGCTCAGCAGCGTGTTCCGCTCCACGTGGTCGAAGGTGGTGGTGGCGGCGGGCGCGGGGCTAACGTCGCGCGCGCGGCTTGCGGCGCCACCGTCCGGCTTGTCCCACTCGCCGCTGTCGTCTGTCGTACAACAGTATACTCTCATTACCTGCCGGCCCTGGGGTCGCTCAGCAGCGTGTTCCGCTCCACGTGGTCGAAGGTGGTGGTGGCGGCGGGCGCGGGGCTAACGACGCGCGCGCGGCTTGCGGCGCCACCGTCCGGCTTGTCCCACTCGCCGCTGTCGTCTGTCGTACAACAGTATACTCTCATTACCTGCCGGCCCTGGGGTCGCTCAGCAGCGTGTTCCGCTCCACGTGGTCGAAGGTGGTGGTGGCGGCGGGCGCGGGGCTAACGACGCGCGCGCGGCTTGCGGCGCCACCGTCCGGCTTGTCCCACTCGCCGCTGTCGTCTGTCGTACAACAGTATACTCTCATTACCTGCCGGCCCTGGGGTCGCTCAGCAGCGTGTTCCGCTCCACGTGGTCGAAGGTGGTGGTGGCGGCGGGCGCGGGGCTAACGTCGCGCGGGCGGCTTGCGGCGCCACCGTCCGGCTTGTCCCACTCGCCGCTGTCGTCTGTCGTACAACAGTATACTCTCATTACCTGCCGGCCCTGGGGTCGCTCAGCAGCGTGTTCCGCTCCACGTGGTCGAAGGTGGTGGTGACGGCGGGCGCGGGGCTAACGTCGCGCGCGCGGCTTGCGGCGCCACCGTCCGGCTTGTCCCACTCGCCGCTGTCGTCTGTCGTACAACAGTATACTCTCATTACCTGCCGGCCCTGGGGTCGCTCAGCAGCGTGTTCCGCTCCACGTGGTCGAAGGTGGTGGTGGCGGCGGGCGCGGGGCTAACGTCGCGCGCGCGGCTTGCGGCGCCACCGTCCGGCTTGTCCCACTCGCCGCTGTCGTCTGTCGTACAACAGTATACTCTCATTACCTGCCGGCCCTGGGGTCGCTCAGCAGCGTGTTCCGCTCCACGTGGTCGAAGGTGGTGGTGGCGGCGGGCGCGGGGCTAACGACGCGCGCGCGGCTTGCGGCGCCACCGTCCGGCTTGTCCCACTCGCCGCTGTCGTCTGTCGTACAACAGTATACTCTCATTACCTGCCGGCCCTGGGGTCGCTCAGCAGCGTGTTCCGCTCCACGTGGTCGAAGGTGGTGGTGGCGGCGGGCGCGGGGCTAACGACGCGCGCGCGGCTTGCGGCGCCACCGTCCGGCTTGTCCCACTCGCCGCTGTCGTCTGTCGTACAACAGTATACTCTCATTACCTGCCGGCCCTGGGGTCGCTCAGCAGCGTGTTCCGCTCCACGTGGTCGAAGGTGGTGGTGGCGGCGGGCGCGGGGCTAACGTCGCGCGCGCGGCTTGCGGCGCCGCCGTCCGGCTTGTCCCACTCGCCGCTGTTGTTGGAACTGCTACTGCTCGATACTGTTGATGATGACTTCTCTCTGGAAGTATTTACAAAGTTATATTTTAATGGGATTCAAAACTTGAGATAGCGCTACTGTGCGCTAGCTCGTGTGCTGTGTTCGTTAATGTTATTTGAAAATTCTGCATACCAATGTTATACCTACTTCATAGTTTCATGCACAGTTCATACTAATGCTTTCTATATGTATCATATTATGTACTTATGTATTTACAAAAAAAGAGTATACTTATAAAGTACTAGCTGATCCGGCGAACTTTGTTCCCCCTTAGAGACAAAAAAAAGTATCCTATGTCCGACTCCTGGTTTTAAGCTACCTCTTCATTTTCTTCTGTCTTTTATATAGATAGATAAACGAATACATTAATTATCTTTAGGAAACACCGCAACAGCTAGCTTTATATATTATAAGTCATCGATAAATCTTACTTATCTGTCGAGGACATCATTTTACTCTTGAGTCCGCTGAAGAGGCCACCGACGCCAGTCGCAGGCGTCGGACTCTTCTTTAATGGCACCGGAGGTTTCTTTATCTAAAAAAAATACAGAACAATTCAATAACTAATCAGTTCTAATGCTTAAAATAGCTACTATGTAATGTACTACATAATATATTATCCTTTAAGACTATTACAAAAACGACTGTAACCAGCTAGGCTAGTATGACAGCACAAGATACATTTTGTCAAATCGGCATAAAGGTTTCTTTTCTTTTTCTCGTCGTTTGAAAGAGACGGAACCTTGATGTTGACTCGACATAATGTTTCTTGTGATGTCATGCCAGCCTAGCAGGCCGCAGTGAAATGAGGGTTGCCGCGACCTATTTCAAAATAGACCTTGAATTAACTGGCTCATATAGTCGGTAGTGTCGGGGGCAGTTTTGAAAACAAAAAGCTGAAGGCTGACCGCGTCAGGAACTCCCGCTTCAGAATCCACAATCAGAATTTGGATAAGTAACTTGGCAGTTGCATAACAATATAAATACTAGAATTACATCTCCTTTTTGGGTACACTTGCTTTTGCATCCCAACTAAAATCAGTTGTATGGTTATAAATATTCAAAAAAGTTCGCGTTGATAATACACAGGATTTCCGGTATTTTTTTAGGGAAAACACGTAAGTTATCACATCCTTTACATTAGGGAATTTTTATATTTCTTTATAGTTCTCGGGAAATAACCGATGGCGACTAACACTGACGCAATGTAAAGATAACTACAGTTGATTAATATTTACCCAATTGTATTAAGCCAACTAAGTAGTAACTAAGCCAAAAAGTCAAAAATAAATCGAATGATATAGCAATTTCCTGTAAGTATATGAATTTTATTCCATAATTCCAATTTTTTTCTGTACTAATATTCTACTAAAAATATAAATACTTCAAAGTTTGGGTAATTAAAAGAGTATGTTTATGACTCCTTGACGCAAAAACTACTGAACCATTAACAATGAAATTTGGTATGCAGATAGCTGGAAATCTGGATTAACATAAGCTTTTGATCCCGATAATCCCGCGGGTTCGGGACTTAAGCGAATGAAACCGTGGGGCGCTCCTAGTATATTTATACTTATAAAAATCAAAGTTCTGACTTACTGATTGAACTATATTGTATATCAAAAGTAGCCTATGTTACTCAGGGTGAATGTAGCTTTCTAATGGTAAAAGAATTTTTGAAATTGGTCTAGTAGTTTCGGAGATTACCCCCAATATACATACATACATACATACATGTTACCAACGTTACCTCTTTATAATATTAGTATAGATAAATACTAGCTGACCCGGCAAACGTTGACCGGTGCCTTATAAATTATAGATAGTTCATTCTCAGACCTACTGAATACGCATATAAAATTTGGTAAAATCGATCTTGCCGTTTCGGAGGAGTACGGTAACTAACATTGTGACATGGAAATTTTATATATTAGAAGATATATCAACGCACAGTCTAAACCGCTAGTCCTAGAGACGTAAAAGAAGGTGTACTTTTGGTGATGTTTAGATAAAGGGTTTTTCGAAATACTCACTAGGCTTAACTTTCGCGGGTAAAAAGCTAGTTTTTACACTGCTAGTTTTAAAAAACAATTTATATTAACCTACTCATGGGCCAACAACATATTTAAAATGCAGATTCAAAATACAAACTAGATCGTGATGTAATAAACATAAAATAAAGTAGATCGTCAGATTTCTTTCGATATTTACGATTTGGTAGTAAACCTGTAATGAAATGCGCGCGCGCAACGCGTGTGTTCTGTGCTCGTTTGCTATGCAAAGCTTGTTTATAATGCGTGACTTTGACACACGCCGTTATCAATCAATCAATGCATAGTAGGTAGGCTTTTTGGGCATCATTTGGAAGTACACTATACAAGGTTATCTTGTTCCAATCAAAAACCGTGCAGGCGGTAGTTTTCTACATCAATACGGAAAACTTTTGTTCTACGATTTTTGGAAATTCAAAATTGTTTTCGAAAATCGCCTATCACTTTGCCGGGTTTATTTTCTTTTCAGAATGAGGATTAGCGATTTGCAATGTTATCTAGATTTAGTTTTAACATGTGTCTGGTCGGAAGTGTGGTAGGCGCTCTGGCTTGCCCTCTGTCAGAGGCAGCTTTGGCGCTTTACCAACTTGTTTTTTTTGGGTTGCGTGGACGCTGAGTTGCGGTGATGGCCTAACAGAGCGACATTACCATCCTTTTGGTAAAGCTCTGTAAATAATAGATAATAGAAGAAATAAATAAAGACTTACTTGTCCATCTAGCGTTCCATCAGTGACCGTCTCGCTGTGTATTAACTTCTCCGAATCGTTCTTATTACTGTTCGTGATTGTTGATTGAGAACTTATCTCTTTGCTAAGCGTGTTTTCTTTGTGCGAACTGAAATGATAGAATAAAAATACTGATTAATGAGACATGAATAGACAAGACATGTTAGCCTCCATTAAATTAAATTATACAAAAAAGGTACCTATAAATAAAGGATTTGTCTATGCAACTTATTCGACATATGTTTAACTTACGCTTTCTCGCTCTTTAGCACGCACAATTTATGAAAAGAGGGCAATTAATTACAGATATAAAAATGCTCATACTATATAATTATTTATTTATTTACAAAACACTTTACATCTTTTTTAACTAAGAAGGTACTATGAAACCAATCTATGAGGTTTGTATTAGTACCCGACACTCTAATATATATACAATATATAAAATAATTCAGATGTGTGCGTGTACGTGCGCTCTATTATGTGATTAGGGGCACGATTCCCATTTCGATATTATTATTTCCAAATTTTAATTCAATAGCAATTGAACTGGGAATATAAATGTAATCGAAATTTCATTAATTTAAAATGTAAATCTTACGAACGATTTTAAATGCGCAGATGGGGTAAAAATCATAACTTTTTTAACAATAAAAAAAAATTCAACAGATCCGTATCTCTTCTATACAGTCCACTGAATACAAATGTAGATCAACCACAAGTTTGTCACAGAAAGTAAAACCATTTGAAAACTTTCACTAACTTCTCAAAACGAATTGTGATGGTATTTTGGTACTTTACAGTTTATACGCAGTAACTACCGTGACTAGCTAACTGCGTAAATTCGAAATAGCTTACTTTGGGAACATAGAAAAGGCAGTAAACTTTTTTAAAATATATTTCATTACTTTTGACCGGATCTTATGGGCGTATTATTATTTTTTACTTAGATTTTTTACAAGGAAATATAAAATAAGGGACAAAAAATATATATTAGATGGATGGGATTTTAAGAAATTATTTTTTCAGTAAAATGCCCTAAGAGTCAGCAAGAAACAAAAAGATATATTATTTATTTTCTTACCTCGACGTTTCAACTATGTTACAACAGTTAAGACTATTGTAACATAATCTAAGGGGGCGGATCGTCTTACATAAATTTTTAACTCCTATCATCGGAGGTCCGAAAATGTTTCACATACCATTTAAAATCATAATGACCATTCTTCATAAAACATTTAAAAACTAAATATTAAAATATATAATCATTGAAATTCATAATATCACTATTCATACACTTCATTTTTACTAATATTTGTTTTAATATATTAGTTTTTTTTATCATAATGATCGAAACTCATAATCACTCCAATAAATAACTTTGATATTCATACATGTGTTTTTTTTATAAATTTCTTAATCATAAGTGTTTTATGCATAATTATTGAAAATCATAATATCTTTATTCATACATTTGTTTCACATTTGTTGTTAGGTTAATGTAACAACATGATTACGCGCAGCGCTTTGGCGAGCGAGCGTAGCGACCGCTGCCGCGGCACGCTTGCTACGCTCGCTCGCCAAGGCGCCTAATTACTATAAATAAAAACTATTACTGTCATCTTCATCATGTTATAAATAAAAACTATTACTGTCATAAAACTACTATTGTCATCTTACTTGAATTTTGAAATAAAATATACGGAGCACACCGACTCGGATAGGTTAAATTAATGTAAGAACATGATTACGCGCAGCGCTTTGGCGAGCGAGCGTAGCGAGCGTGCCGCGGCAGCGGTCGCCAAAGCGCCTAATTACTATAAATAAAAAAAACCTGATATATCTTAATCATAAGTGTTTTTATTACAACATTATTAACTAAAGAGTCATTTCTAAGAAGAAATATAATAATAGAATAGAAAATATAATTACATTATGAGTTAACTCCGTTTTAAAAAGAAGATCGCCAGAACACAAGTCAAAAACCATCTATAATTTCACAAAGAGTTTGATAATGGGGTAGTTCATAAAAAGTTTTGTTAAAGTTGCCGTTATTAATACAAAAATTATGATAAATGTCTGTTATAAAGTAAGCTATTCTGAACAACGATATTATGAGTTGAAATATGTTCTTAGTAACAATATTATTAACTAAAGCAATATGATCATTAAATGTTATGAAGAAAAAAATTATGATTTTAAACTGTTCTTGGTAGTAACAGTATTAATAAAAAAATTATGATCATTAACTATTATGAGCTCCGATGGTAGTAATAAAAATGTCTGAATAAAAAAAGTATGATAAATAAAATTATGAAGAGTGATTATTATGAACACAAATCGGTAGTAAGACAAAGAATATGACTTAAAATTTTATGTGAGCCAATATGGACCCATAATCTAAATACTGTGTTACAACAGTTGCAAACAAAACCCGCCCGGTAAAATAAAATAAATGTTACTGTGAAAGGGTACTTTATTATTAGAAATAGGCATACTTGTTCGCAAAGCAAAGAAGGGTCATTTACTATTCAAGTATGCATATGAATCTGTGACACACAGGTAGTTATTACGTTAGTTCAAAACTATGTATGGTTCTAGGATGGACTACTTTTTAAAGTGTTATGATTTTACACTTGGTTTTTATTCGACTATTGTACATAGTCGAAATACTGTGTTACAACAGTTGCAAACAAAACCCGACCCGGTAAAATAAAATAAATGTTACTGTGAAAGGGTACTTTATTATTAGAAATAGGCATACTTGTTTGCAAAGACAAGAAGGGTCATTTACTATCCCCTCAAAAACATTTTCATGTAAAATGTAGCCAAGACGAGAGCGAGATCATATGATGGGCACTGTCAAAAAGTTATCAGATGTCATGTACCTAAAGCCAAGCTTATAACTCTACACGCCCCGACTCCACAAGCACCTTACTTCACAAACTCAACATTTTAGCCAAAATATATGGCTGGCCGTTTCGTTTCGCATGGGTTTTCTGTTAAACAATTGTTCTTGTGGTAATGAAACGGCCAAGCCCATATATTTTGGCTAAGATGTTGAGTTTGTGAAGTAAGGTGCTTGTGGAGTTGGGGCGTGTAGAGTTATAAGCTTGGCTTTAGGTACATGACATCTGATAACTTTTTGACAGTGCCCATCATATGATCTCGCTCTCGTCTTGGCTACATTTTACATGAAAATGTTTTTGAGGGGATTTCATCTCTTTTTGTAGTTTGCCTAATTATTACATTTTTTTTCCAATCAAACAAACTATCAGTTTCATAATATTAGTAGGTAAAGTAGGATGTATTATATATTTATCACTTTTTTTTCTTTTTTTTATTTCCAATAGGTCGTGCCGTAGGTACGGCGTTTAGGCCCATGTTTCCAATGTGGCCACCACTGGTGGCTAGCGAAACAACTTTTAAATTTAAATATATGTTGTTCATCACTGTACGACAGCGGTAAACCTTTCTAATTATCATCAATTTTCATACCTCTAGCATCAAAATTTGCGAAAGTCTTATACAAATAGCCATCCCTTAATTTTAGGGGTTGGGGCGTGAACGTTTCATGTTTTAGAATTTTTTAGTTGTTTGTGTACTAATACCAACCTACATACCAAATTTTAGTTTTCTAGGACTTCGGGAAGTACCATTTGAATTTTGGTGATCATCAGTGAGTGAGTGAGTGAGTGAGTGAATGAGTCAGTGACGAAATCGGGGGTTTTTAGATATCAATTAAATCTAAACTATAGGAGCTATGTAATTAAAACTATGTATTTTTATTAAGTCCCCTGTTGACATTATACCCCGTGAATAACATTCATCTGGTATATTCCAAACCCAAGTTATGAGGGTTCAAAAAACCGACGAAACCTTTCGAGAAAAGGTAGGTAGTGCCCGTACGCTTCGCTGGCTCGTCTTGGCGGGGGCACTACCGTGCCCCCAGATTCAAGTATGCATATGAATCTGTGACACACAGGTAGCTGTTACGTTAGTTCAAAACCAAGTATGGTTCTAGGATGGACTACTTTTCAACGTGTTATGATTGGTTGGATTTTGTGCGATAACCAGCCATTTATGTCAAAGACTTCTAGAGATATAAGGAACGGAAACTTTCGCTTTTTGAATAAGTACAAGAGATTTTACTGCTATTCCTTTTAAGGAAACTACATTTACCGCGCTTAGAAACGCTACCAACTGATCATATTTAACAATGCCTGGAATCTCCTTTCTGACCTCTGTCGCACGACAAGCGAATACCCGGCTGCAACGCAGAACGTTGCGGGTTCGATTCTCTTTGGGGACAAGTATTTATGCTCAGGTATTTGTCTCTTTGTTTCCAATCTATACTAATACTAGCTGACCCGGCAAACGTTGTTTTGCCTTATAAATTATAGATAGTAGCCGATTCTCAGACCTACTGAATACGTATACAAAATCTCATAAAAATCGGTCAAGCCGTTTCGGAGGAGTACGGTAACTAACACTGTGACATGGAAATTTTATATATTAGATTATAAAGAGGTAACGTTGGTAACATGTATGTATGTTTGTGTATTGTATGTACACTGGACCGATAAAACAATTATTTTACCAACAGAAAGCTACATTATCAGGGAGTTACATAGGCTGATTTTGATCCCGATATTCCCACGAGATCGGGACTTACGCGGATGAATGTTTTATATAAATAAAAATAAAATAAATAAATAAATTCTGTGAACAACACACAGCGCCATCTAGCCCCGTGGTAAGCGACTAAGCTTGTGTTACGGTGACTAGACAACGGATATAATACATATAAATATATGCATGTACTTACGAAAGAAAAATATACTTATAAGTATAAGGTATAGGTATCCTTATCCGTATAATTTATTAATTTATTTTATGTACCTTCCTACGTTGGCTATTAGTTTACCAACAACCTACAGTAAAGAAATAACTAAGTAAAACGGTTTAGAATCCTATTGCAATTGAACCGAAAATCCTGTTTAGTTTATGGTATGAATTTGCTTGCATAAGAATTGACCAATTAGGTCGACCCATCTTTTATTTTATCTAATAAAGTATGAAGGCCACTGTATAATCGCGGCTGATAACAAATCTAATACATAGTCATAGCGAATTAATCATTGTTTTAGTAGTAATCGGTTTAAAGCATTGCCTATTTGGGGCACCCTCCACCATTATGTCCAGACTCCAGACGTATCACATTTTTACTATTTTAGAGCACTCAATAATTTTCACGGTTTAATGATATTGTGGCCAATGTAATTCTGAAGGCCGTATACTGAAACGCAACTCAAAGCTTTAGGACAAACAAATAGCTCTAACGGCCGAATACAGAAACGCAACTCAAATTTTTGAGTTCTACTTAATCAAATAAGCAGCTATCAATCTCAAAAATTCTCATATAAATTTTAAATTTAGAAGCTGCTTAATTATTTAAGTACCCCTCAAAGTTTAAGTGGCGTTTCTGTATTCCGCTGTTAAATTCATAAGATCCTTTACTTATTTCGAAATACGAAGCTGCTCAATTAAGTAGCCCATAAATTTTGAGTAACGTTTCAGTATTCGGCCGTAAAGGCCCTTTTCTGTCATGCGTATTTGAGCTCGGGTGCGGGCCAGACCCGCTTACTACCGTATTACACATGTTTTTATTATCATGAGCGCCACACGCACTAGGGGCGCGGGCGAAACGAAGCTAGATTGTGCGGTACACTTTTCTTACCTGATTTTCGTAGTGGTGAGCTCTTTTACCGACGCAGTCTTCTCAGAATACTTGTTGAGTACGGGGTATATTGTAGGTGCGGTGGTCTTCGAAGGGGGTCGGTCTGGCTTCTTCTCCTCAACAGTCGTAGTCGTTACTGGAAACAAGTCGGTTTTTATCATGTCACTGAATACAGGACGTTGCTTAAACTACATGATGACGCCAGACCCGGTTTAGACCATGATTTACTATGCCTAAATCATAGTTTAAGCTAGGTCTAGTAATCTCATTTTATAATAGCAAGGTGACAGTTTAACTAAACATCCCACACCTACAGCTCACATATAAAGATATTCGTGCACGTGTGCTGTATGTGTGGTGTTTTAGGTAAAGTGTAAGTGTCGTCGTGTATTTTGTGCTTTATAGTGGTTTCGTTTTAAACATGAATCCAGTTACAATATCAAACTCAATCTCAAGAAGACATTCAAACTTTGAATTTAGCTTTATGCCCAGTTTAATGAAATACGGTTCAGTATGTTTCAGATACCTACTTACAATTTAAGAAATATTAGTCCTTAAATTAAGCAATAAGACTTGTTGTTATTATATTATGGGTACCACGATGAATATACCACATATTTAGGTAGATACTTGTTTTTAGCATAAATATTTGTTCCCCGCGGGAATCGAACCCGCAACCTTCTGCGTCTCAGCTGTTCCCTGGACGAGGCAAAGAGACCGTCAAAAGCAAGGTAAGTATATTTTATAACGAAACAAAAATAGAAATTTGTAATTGTTTTAGTGATAAAGGCGTGAATTTGTCAAATGTAGTAACTTTTGCATTTACAATAATACTCTGGATTACTCACTAATAGACAATAGTCTGAAAAAGTTACTGATACTATGATAAAGATATTATTTTCCTTATGTGAAATCAATTACGAAGGACAAATGATAAATACAAGCTACTTAGATCCCAACGTGTCTATAGGTGTAATGTATTAAAAGGATTCAAACTAATTCATTTAGTCCTATTGTATGGCCTACTGAAGGCACGTAAAATTATTGTAAGCTGAATTTTTTTCGTGTTTTACTACTAAACAAATTAAAAAGAAACCACAACATTTACAATTAAAAAAACATTGAAAAATGTAAAAACCACAACAAATAAATAGAAAACATGGCAAATCCACAACCACGTGGTATTAATTCCACTTATAAACAGGTTTAAAGAAATTTTTATTCTCAAAAAAGACATTACTGTCACTGTCACAAACAGGTTTCATGTATTGCATTTTTTATGAAGATACATAATTATGTCACTATGTCACGTCATATTTTTAAATAGTTAGGTAGGGCACTTCTTTGATAAACACATTCATTCACATACGATAACAAACACAAAAACCAAGCATAAAAATTTGTAACTCACTTTCCACGCCCATTTTAAAAATGAAAAACTAACTTTTATTTAAGAAAACGTTTAAGGACATTAGGTTGTGATAGAATCGCGATCGACTATGAAGTAAGATATAAAAGACGCGGCCGAGCGGTGCGGCGTTACGCAAAATCACGACTACGCTCAACCTTCATGAGAAATGTCAATAGCAACAGATACTTATCGTGGGCGAACTGTTTACAAACTAGCCAGTCGGTACTCCCCGGAGGCACTTGGATATCGCAGTGACTTCTGTGTTAGCAATTATTATGTATTATGTGTGTTTATTGATACCACATTTTTTTATGCGAAATAGACTAGAATAGCATTTGACCTCACCTAAGATGATGGGAAGTTAAAGAAATAGTATGCTATAAGGTCAAAGATTTAATATGCTTGCCCAAAATAAACCTTTTCACTTAAGAGTTGAAGACTCCAAGTTTTAGATAGAACTTAAGCACGTTTGTTGTTGTATGTGGTTATCAAACATTTTTGTCGGCCAAGAAGTTTACTTACTGCATCGTAACTCAAAATGGTAAATTGAATGGTTAAACTCATAGCTAAGTATGAGTTTAACTTTTCAAATTACCATTTGAGAGTCCCCTTTTTCGGGTTCCGTAGCCAAATGGCAAAAAACGTAACCCTTATAGATTCGTCATGTTTGTATCATTCGGAGTTCAACATAGTATAGTATTGTAAAATGTAACTCACTTTTAGGAGCCTCTATCAATTAAAATATAATTGTAGTTATTTTCGTCTAAGATAGTGACTATATAATTTGCTTTAAAAAACCATGATAGAGTAATTAAGTTTTCTTGAAAAGCTTTTTCTACCATCCATCATCAACAGTTAAATATTACACGAAAGTACGTTTTTAATTACTTTCTTAAACTCATAATAATTGTTTGTGTTATCTATCTTATAAATCTTGACAGGAATACCAACACGATCGTGTATTCAGTATAAATTCTTTATTGTAGTACACAACAAAAATAGGAACAGGGTGTATTGAATTGTGACAAACACAAAACCGAGAGTTCTACTACCTACCTATCAGTTATTTAGTGAAATAGGTCGTGTGGGTAGAGCTTTATATGCGTACGAGAAAGCTCTATTGTTTTGGAAAGGAATGCCTACCCAAGTCTTGAATGAATCAACAATATGCGAATTGTGGACGAAAATAGACGTTTGGAAATATAAAAGTTTTTTGTATTGCAATCTTACTTCGTTCGGACTTATAGCTCGATTACATGCGAGCTGCTGCTTAGCCAGTATAAAGCGTGCGAGTAGTTACTCGTATTCCAGTAGTTCGTTTCGCTTCAGCTGTCTATAAAATGGGTAGTTAGTACTCGCACGTACGAGTTACTCGAAAGTGCGAATTACTGCAGTGCAGCTATTTGACAGACTGACTCGTATGCTAGCTCACACTGTGTAAACGAGCTATTTGTATGAGAAGAAATATGTTTCGTTTATTTCTATTGACTTCTGAAAGTCTACAAGTAAACAGGCAACTAATATTATACCCCCTTACTTATAAACAGTTGCTTTAACTATGGATCTTTTGTCTTTTACTGTGACATGAAGTTTCAAAGTTAACAGAGAGAGACAAACTTTACATAAACATAGTCATTGTTTATTAGTAAGAGGGATATAGTTTAGCACCTTTAAAATTGTCAATATCTTTTTAATCTTCTAACACATATTTTTCCCAGTAGACCATATAAGTAAACAACCACAATGGAAATCTTGAGAGACATTGTAACTAAAATAGCAATAAACTGCGAATAGACATTTGTGTTGTAAACGTGAAATAATAGGTACTATTATTGTTATGGCACGGAGACGTGATGGATGAAATTAACTTTGTTACCTTCACAAAGATTGAGCTATGTTTTCAGTAATTTCGTTGATTAAATAGCTCAGTTTATGACACAGGGCTTACGAGAAAAGATACCTACTCGTTCTCTACACAAACGTATATAGTCGACTGTTTCCGCCCTGGACATTAGAGCTAAAATGTTTAAACTATAAAACATCTGCCATGCCCCCTATGTTTTTTTTTCTAATTTGAATAATTTTTGAATATTTTTGATTTATTGAAACAGTCGACTACATTTGTAAAGTTTGTGTGGAGTAGTTGATATCCTAGAATAGATATCCAGATAGAAGAGTAGATATCCTTTCCCCTTAAGTGCTGTATGGTTCATGGCAACAGTAGTAACATTTTAGATAAGTTAGGCTGTAAGACACCACGGAGCCATGATTTTAATTGCATCAGTTCAAAAATACATACCTAAATGATGTAATCCTGATGAAGGTAAGCATGAACACAGAAATAATAAATCACTTTGAGTTTCTCATCATAAGAGGGTATGATGTGATGATTGAATAATCAGTACCTATACGAAGCTTACATACTAACTTAGATGAAAACAAAAAAAACAGCAGATACGGTACCTAGTCTCAGAAAATGAGACAGTAAAACTGCGTCTAGCTGACGCACTAGCCTCAGTCAGTTGTATGTCGAACCCTTGCCGCGTGAGCACGTCACACTGCGATTATCTTTTTGAAATTCATAACAATGCCTTTTTGCTTATTTTACAAATGACTGAATCATTCTTAAAGACAAATGTTTTTAAATACAATAATTTTATGCAAATGCATGTAGGTGTTTCTAGCTCATTTTTCGAATACGCAATGTTAGAATATACCGTATCTACCATTTTTGTTTTTATCAAAGCATACTAAACACATATCAGGTATATTAGCACGTGAGTTGACATTATTTGATCCTGATGATCACACATCCTTGATTTCTATCACTGAGTTTGTTCACTGCTAGTAAAAGAAAAGCTAAAAGTGACATCTTCAAACAAAATTTATCTGACGTCACTTTAAGAAAGTATTAGGTATTTATTTTGACTTCTACTATTCTTGAACAAACTCGGCGCTAGACATGTCAAAGATATTCCATGTGAATGTATTCGTTGAATAAAACATTTTTGTTTATCTGTTCAATCGCAAAGTACTCCTACCGTGAGTTGATACGTAAATACATGCACTGTAACGTTAACAGTTTGAACTTGTGCCTAGCGCGCCCGCTCTGGCTGTTCCTAGCCGCACGATCGCGACTAGTCAGCCGCACGATCCTTTATTTAGCGTTGCCAACACGTCCTAACTGTTAACGTTTCAGTGCATGTATTTACGTTTTAACTTATGGCAGAAGTACGGTACATTTTTGCTGTAACTTACTATAGTGAAGTATAATATTCAACAAAAGACATACAACCTTCACCTCATAATATTTTATGTAGGTGGTAGTAGGTACTTATAAGAACTGCAACGCATACTAATTCATAATCAATTGTTAATCGTATGTATACTATTAATGTTTACATACCTAACTGATCGATTTACAGATAATTATGAAGAAATCGAGTGCCATTGTGTGTGAATGTACGAAAATTTAATTTAAGTGTTTTAAAACACTATCCCGTGGGAATAGTGTGAATTGTGTTGGATACTATTAGGAATAATCTTTCTACATCTATAAAATGCTTTGCGTGCAGCCTAAACCACTGATAGTAGAGGGCTGAAAGGAGGTCGACCACCTCCCCTACAAGCTTTGGCCCTCAGTGAACACCTGTTAATAGCCTACGACATTATAGTTTAGGGTTATACAAGCACATCCTAAAACATATTAGTTAAGAAAAGAAGACGTCATTACAAATTAAAACTAGTACTCGAAGTGTTTGAATTTCCACTTAATTATTTTTAATTTTTACAAATAATATGAACTTAACATTACCCTCGCCCGACGCGCCACAGTGGCCGTCAACTAGCTATCCCTATAGCCAAAAATAGCTGTTCCTATCTGGGTATAGAGATGTATGTTGACATGGAGGGATTCATGTTAAGATAGGTAGTGCAGTTAAAGTAGTTTCCAACAGAAAGGTAAATAATTAGGTACTTACTTGTCGAACCCATTGCTGTATTATTGAACGAACTTCTACTATTACCAACTGATGACAACGCAAACGTCTCATATTTATACCACAATTAGCACATCGAGCGTTCCGGTCAACACCTTGCAAACCCTGAGACGAGGTACTTGCAGTCGCCAAGCTACTTTGGTCTGCACCAGGGGTTCCAAAATCCGAAGACATGTTGGGGTCGTTAGTGTGTGCAGAGCCGCCCGCGTCGGTTTCCATATTGAGGCCATTATCATCACTTATATCGGGTTCGGTGTCCAGGTTCATGCTAGGGTTTTCAATGAAGGCAGTTTCGGAGTCCATGTTCGTAAATAGGTCGTAAAATAGTAAGAAATCACATTAACAAACAACTTAGCTATCGAACTCAACGAACGTGAAGTGATTTGTAAACAAACAAACGTCAAACGAATGAGCGACGAGAAAAATAAAATAATTCCTGTGTATTATAGGAATAGGTCAGTACCTATTATTTTTGTTTATGATTCAGTAATCCAAAACAAAAATAATCAAGAAAATCGGTGATTTATCATCTTTGTTTATGCACTGATTTTTAACCGACTTCATCGTAGGTAATTGTTTTTGATCAAATATACTTAAATATATTTTATTACTGGCGAATAGATAGCTTTCTCCTTTTTTGAGTCGGATAAAAGTACCCTTTTTATAACATAAAATACTTAATCGTTTTCGTTTTTTTTACAATCGACAGAGGTATCGATTTTTGTAATCGACAAACTACCGACAAATGAAGAATGGCTACACAGAAAACCGGAAGCTGTGTAAAACAATGGCCAAAAAACGACAGCAAATCGTAAATGTACTTATTATTTTGGTTTCATTTAAACGTCTTATTTACTGATGTAGCAAAAATACATCAGAACTATTTAAATCATACGATGATTTCTGTCGTTTCAAAAAGTTTGTTCACTGTGGGCCGTAACTTGGCGGTCCCCTTTGGAATGTGTTCTTAATATGACTACATCATATTAAGAACACATTCCAAGTATCCGATAAGAAAGAAAAAAGAAACTAGTTCCAACAAAAGGTTGTATTTTTCAAAAGAAAGGTAGAAATATAAGTAATTGTATTTATTGCATTACACCCATTTTAAAAGTCTTGATGATTATTTTGAAGCTAGATATCTAGCAATGTCGTTCCATATTTATATCCAAATAATCCTTGCTTTACTTTGAAATAAAAATATACGTAGATCTGAATAAGCGGATGGCTTACCTATATTAGTAACATAAGATTCCAGGATTATTTCCGTTTGTCACTTTGTGGAGTTCTTTTTATTTTATATAATAACTAGCTGACCCAGCAAACGTTGTTTTGCCTTATAAATTATAGATAGTAGCCGATTCTCAGACCTACTGAATGCGTATGTGAAGTTTGGTGAAGATCGGTGTAGCCGTTTCGGAGGAGTACGGTAACTAACACTGTGACATGGAAATTTTATTTATAGGATGAACCATCAGGTATTCGACTGACATCTTTTACTTTTTAAAATACACAAGTAATTAACTTTATCTCTCCTAGTTAATTGAATTTATTGAATGACTATCTTAATAACACTTATCTCTGACCTCTAAGGTCAGATCATCTGTTTAAGCATATTATATTAGGTGATATTTACAGCTGTATTCATAAACGACCACATTTTCGCTGACGCTGATTTTCACTCACAAGATAACCGTGGTCCGTAAACCCAAAAACAGAGGCCGCGAATCGATATGGTCTACGTTCAACTGACAATTCTAAGAGATATGTTGCTAATATCCGAATGAATAAACGTATTTTCATTTTATTTCATAATAGCAGCTCCCCGCGGTTTCACCCGCATAAGTCCCGATCCCGTGGGAATATCGGGATCAAAAGTAGCCTATAGCCTTCCTCAATAAATGGACTATCCAACGCCGAAAGAATTTTTCAAATCGGACCAGTGGTTCCTGAGATTAGCGCGTTCAAACAAACAAACAAAAAAACAAACTCTTCCGCTTTATAATAGTAATAGATAAAATAAATATTTTTGTACTAAAATTCTAATCACTAATCAGATTATTATTTTACACATGGCATGATCGTTTTGCATCGTCAGTAATCTAATGTGTTTTCGGAACGCGACCTCCAATGAGAAGAAGCCACAAGAAACTTATGGGTTATTTGCAGTGATCATGTGATTTACATTGCCGCATTTTGGAACCATAGTGGAACTGACGCAATAATCTATACTAGAGATGCAACGGATATCCGGTTGCTATCCGGTATCCGGCCTATCCGGCCATTATTTTACTATTCGGCCGAATACCGGATAGTTGCGCACTATCCGGCCGGATACCGAATAGTGATTCCGTTTGGTATTTAACTTTGAAAAATGGTCAATTGCTATTATTTTAGACAAATAAAATAAACACAGAATGAAGTACAAGTTCACAGTCACGTATACACTACTATACACATTAAACAAAAAAAAACTTATCTATTCAGCAAAATAGGCGGGTGCACGTGTATTGCATACGAAATAGTTTCGTACGTACTGACCTAATAAAACTCGTTTTTTGCCTAGAAAACGGTCCGCGCGAACCTACAATACGTAACAGGTTGAAAACTGCACGACGCACCCGCCGCCAAACTAAAATGTAGGTATCGTTTGGCCGGCCGAATATTTGGCGGCCGGATACCGGATATTCGGCCGGTGATGAGGCCGAATATCCGGTATCCGGTATCCGGCCAAACAACTATCCGTTGCATCACTAATCTATACTATAATCTTAACTAACATTATTATTACGAAAGTAACTCTGTCTGTCTGTCTCTAATCTCTTTATCCGGGGATGAAATAGTTGACTAAATTTGTATGGACAAAGAGCTTTCTATCTATCTAGCTATCCTTTTCTCATAAGCCCTACAAAAGACAGATTGTCATAGGCATTCCTAATAAACTATATGATAACTTCGTAATACTCGTAATTAGGAAGTGAAAGTATATTTTTATGTTATTATTAATAATTATTTATGTCTGTATATCTAGAAAACCTGAACAAGTTATGTAGGTACCTAAACTTTTAATTTCAAACAAATCACACCTCATTTAAATCGATTTGATATGAAACTATCGATAATTCGCATATTAATTTATCTAATCTAACAGTATGATTCTAGTTTTTAATGGCGGTGAATGGTGATAAAAAAGTTTTATTTATTTTTATGTCTCGATTAATTTTATTGTTTTAAGGCACCTTTCTTTATTATCAATGGATTGAAACTGAAAAGAAAATAAAACAAGTCCAGTAATCACGGAACATAGCGACTTTAACAGTTGAATATCCAAAATCTAGATTTATAGATAGGGTAATTAAGTAAAAAAAACACTAAAAGCTACCTAGAACGTCCTAGAAGATACCTGCTAACTCGTTACCAGACCCTGCGTACCCAAATTATATTAAGCCAGGAAATACAGACTTAGGCCCAAGATGCGATAAAATCAAATCAGAAGTTAGTTAAGAGATTCTATATTTAAATATACGTTAGGTATGTTAATTTTTGTGTGTCAGACGCATTATATTAAAATACTTATATACTGTTACGAAATTAACTAGACAGGTTTTCTTCTAGGTTGAACCATAGTTAATTTAGTAGGTTATTGTGTTAGGGATCGTAATAAAGGCAGAATAAATAACAGACACACCTTCGTTTCTATGACGTAAAATATACAAGGTTATTGGGAATTGATTACCACAATCTTAGGGCGTAGTATTAATTAATCTGTGATTAGAAAGTTGTAACTTTCTTCAGGGCGAGCGACTTAGGAAATCAAAACATTGTTTCTTTTGAACAGAGTTTATATAGATATGTTCAATCCATACTCCGCCATATGAAGGCCGATTTCGATAAAAAAATAATATTTGGAAGGTGAGAGTCCCAAGTTAGTCCCATTAAATCTTGGTGAAGATCTGAAAAGAACCTTCGGAATGATAAGCGGAATAGCAGCCCAGAATGCAGGAAATAACTATTTTTTGGATTATCATTAGGATTGGCTTCTAAAGAACTAGGTACAAATTGATGGATTACCTGAAACCACCTTCTCATATGAAAACTCCTCACAGATTAAAGTTATTTAATTCTGAGGTTTCGTTCTTTATATGCTAGGACGTTGGTTGTGTAGCCCCGGCATAGAGTATAGTTACCCCATCTCTTTCGAAATCAGTCTCCGGAGAGGGATGCAACCGGGAACAACGTTCAGATAAGAAGAAGAATGTTACTACGTGAACTTCGTAATTTCGCTGATGGGCCTATTAACTTTGGCAGACTAGCCGACTTTAGCGTTTGACCGACTAATCGTCGATTATCCGCCGACTACAGATAACCAGATAATCAGCATTGCCCATAAGTCAGCGACTGGTCGATCGTTCGGAGCAATACCTTAGTAGTATTCAATTAGCAAATTTATGGAAATTCATATTTTTTTTAAAAAAGCAACTATAATCTACACATTTGTATAAAATTCGAAGACCTGACTGATTGATTCGAATAGACTCCGAAACTACTGAACCGATTTCAAAAATTTTTCACCAATAAATAATAATAAATAAATAAATTCTGTGAACAACACACAGCGCCATCTAGCCCCGTGGTAAGCGACTAAGCTTGTGTTACGGTGACTAGACAACGGATATAATGCTTATATTTATTTTTCTTTTGTACATACATATTATACATAGAGGGACACCAAATAAATAGAAAGCTACATTATCAAGTAGTAACAATTGGACCCAGTTCTCTAAACCTACGCATTTATATGTTATAGCGTCCCCAACTGTGACCAGCAAGGGTATAAAGAGAGGGGTCCGCTGTACCGTCAGGCCACCGTCACCGTCAGATCGTGTCCCCAAATGCCAGTTTCGGAGTAACAAAGGCTATTTTGATCCCGATATTCCCACGGGATCGAGACTTACGCGGGACAACTAGTTTTACTAAAATGTCGGACTCACCAGGTGGTAGTAACTGCACGAAGTTATCAGGGAACAGTCCGGACCTTCCGTTGTACTCGCCGCGCCACCAGCCGCGGTCCGGAGCGTCCTTCGACACTATCGTCACTATTTCCCCCTCGGACAGTGTCAGTTCGTCTTCGTTCACCGCCGTGTAAGGGAATAGCACCCGGCATAGCTCCTTTACTGTAAAGAGAAGGAGAATTTTTAATAAACAGTATTATAATTAAACTAGCTGCGTCTAGTTTGCGTCTGCGGTTTCACCCGCGTAAGACCCGATCCGGCGGGATTTTCAAGAAACCCTTTCTCAGTGACTGAGACACTCTCCAAGTTTCATGTCTCTAGAAACAGCGGCTTAGGCTCTGCGTTGATATATACATAAATCAGTCAGGACTTTGAATTTTATAAATTACTAGCTGACCCGGCAAACGTTGTTTTGCCTTATAAATTATAGATAGATAGTACAGTAGCCGATTCTCAGACCTACTGAATACGCATATAAAATTTGGTAAAAATCGGTCGCGCCGTTTCGGAGGAGTACGGTAACTAACATTGTGACATGGAAATTTTATATATTAGAAAGATTATATGGATAGTATGACGCAATTAGCGCCATCTAGCACCAAACTAAGCAACTATACTCGATTACTAAACAAAAAACTCGTACATTTATTTGAAAGTGACAGCTCTTTATTTACATATTCCCTTGATATTGACAGCTCTTTGTTTACATTTTAATCCTAAGTTTCTGAAATAAGGTAAGTATAGGCTTATGCTAAGAGTACTAGACAACGTGTACTAATGAATCCAATTATCCTTTTTTTCCTATAAATACATAATCCCACTAATATTATAACAATGAAATTTAGTATGTAAGTATGTTTGCTACTTCTTCACGCAAAAACTACTGAACCGATTGCGATGAAACTTGGTATGTAGATAGCAGGAGACCTGAATTACCCGATATTTCACCGAGATCGGGACTTACACTGGTTAAACTGCGCTGCGCAGCTAAGAATTAATAACTCCAATCATTTTATAAGTGACAAACATCAGATCGAATGCAATATGAGTAAAAGGATATTGTAATAATCAGTATGAATGGGCAAAGCCGTCTGAGCCGAGAGTTGATTGGATCACCACAGCCGAGCAGTTGTGGTTTACAAAACAATGAGTAACACGGCCACCACTTGACTCCATTAATATGTCATACACTGATTAAACTCGTGATCTTTCAATGAACTTGTGTAAGCGCACGTACGTTAAAAACCTTAAACGGAAAAAAGAGGAAAAAATACAAGTGAAAAATAGTTTATTTCATCAAAAGAAGGCATTAGAGCAAATATGTTTAGAGCAGATATGTATCTACCACGGTTTCACCCGCGTATGCCCCGATCCCGTGGGAATATCGGGATGTTGCAAAAGTAGCCTATGTTACTCAGGGTGAATGTAGCTTTCTAATGGTGAAAGAATTTTTGAAATCGGTCCAGTAGTTTCGGAGATTACCCCCAATATACATACATACATACATGTTACCAACGTTACCTCTTTATAATATTAGTATAGAAGTATAGATTACCTATGTTTTGTTTATTTTTCTTTAATTTTCTAACTATCATATAATATAGAACCTCACGTTCCTACTTCTTATGATAATTGAAGAATTTAAAATCAAAATTTGCAATTGTGAGGATTCATATTCATAACCGTAACAACAATACGTAAGATTTATAAATATCCTACTAAGTATATTATAAAGGTGAACGTTTTTGTATATGTTTCTTGCAAAAGCCGCTGAACCGATTGCGATGAAACTCGATACCTATGTAGATAGCTGGAGGTTAAGTCTATTATAAGGAATATTATAAAGAGGAAAGATTTGTATTTTTGTGTGTGTGTGTGTGTGTGTGCGTCTGTATATTTGTTATGAATAAACTCAACAACTACTGGACCGATTACAAAAAATCTTTCACCATTATAAAGCTACATTGACCCTGAGTAACATAGGCTACTTTTGATCCCGACATTCGCACGGGATCGGGACTTACGCGGGTGAAACCGCGGGACGCAGCTAGTGTTAAATAAAGTAGCTTTCTACGTCTGTATGGCTGTTTATATCCGCTAACTCCTCCCTTGAACAACGCAACGGATTTTATCTGAATAAATGTCATTTATTTGCTCTAAATATGGTTACCGAGATGTTACATAAATAATTATTCCAACATATTTCACCAGCATTTAAATTGGTATAAAATTATTGTTGTTATTGAATTTTATTCAATTTATTTTAATGCGATTTTCCCGCTTAATAGAAAGTGAATGTTTTCCTTTAGTTATAAATATTTTATATTATTATAATACAAATACTTGTAGGGTAATGATTTTGGCAGTCAATGTTTTTTTAATTTATTTATATTACATTGTTACATAGCAATAGATAATAGAAAGAAAGAAGAGCAAAAGAAAATAATAGTTAGACATCTTGTAATAGACAAAATAACAAGACAGACATATCAGGTCCGTCTGGTACAAATTGATAGAAATAGGTCGTAAACTAACAATATAAACATCTGATTGAACACAAACATTTGGTCTAGCTCTAGGACATTGGTAAGTAATATTAAAAAGAACTAGCTGCACCCCGCGGTTTCAGTAACTAATTTATACAAAAACTACTGAACTGATTGCTATGAAACTTGGTATTCAGGTAGCTAGAGACCTGGATATATATGTAGGCTACTCTTTATCCCAAAATTTCCGGGGGTAAAACCGCGGGCGCAGCTAGTTTATAATATTAGTAGGATCAATACATCCGAGTCGCGTTTTAATTTCAGCAAATGATTATATATTTATACAATATGGCAACAATGGGTTTAGAAAGGATTCTAACAATAGCTGTTAGCCTCTATTATTAGTATTACGAATTGGAAAATCCTTATGGCCTGTTTCCTTAAACAACTATGATACACTCATTCTAATCATTATCCTATTTCCTATTTATTACTAGCTGACCAGACAGACGATGTCCTGCCTAGAACCCTGCACTACCTACTACTACCTACGCTAATACTATACTACCCTACTACTACTCTACCCTACCCTACCCTACCCTACCCTACTACTCTCTAATAATAATGTTTTAGATAGTTCTTGATTGATTATAGCTTTATTGTACCATAACACAAATAACAATTTTAGACAGATTATATCATTAAATATCGTACTCGACGAGATTCGAACTTGCGACTGGTAATCCGAACCAACGCGGTAGACCGCTTCGCCACTAGTACTAGTATCCGCTAAGTCGAAATTAGGAAACGCGTCGCAGGTTCGAAACCCGCCGTGTACAAATTATTAGAAGCATTTTTACAAAAAAAACAATATTTCCTAATGGTGGGTAAACTTTAGGTATATTTCGTTTATTTTTAACAGATGGTCATGTTTTTATTTAAAGGTGATGTCTTCGGTGGTTTGGTTGTCAGTTATCTTTTATCTTGAGTTAGAAAACAAATCAAACCTTAAATAAATGTAATAATTCTCACCTGGTTTAGGAGGTAGTGCAGGCGCAGGTTCGTACGGGGAGGCGTTCGGCTGCGGCGCCGGAGGGTCCAGCATCACGACGAAGTTCGATGGGAACACCCCCACGCGGCCCTGTCTCCGACCTTGCCACCAACCCTCTTCTACCTGTACCCATGTACATACATACATTATAGTTACTTCGTAAGGCATCGGCTAAAGACAAAAAGTCAGACTTACAGAAGAGGTCTAAATTCTAGTCTAACACTCGTATTTATGGTCAATTCTAAGTAAATACTTGTCCAAGTAATGTGTCTGTCACATTTTGTTTCACGTTAAAAATCGCTTTGCTTAGCCAAAGTAATCACTCAGATTCATCTATAACTATCTATCTATCTGTATTTATAGATGAATCTAAGTTTTGGTTACAAGTTTGTTAGGAAATTTCCGGGATGGATTTATTTTTAATTTAAAACAACTGTAACTGAAAACAATGGGTACCTACTTCGTTTTCTTTTATTTCAGGCTACGGTCCGACTTTTTGGTCCTTCGTATTTGACGTTTTTTCTTCAGGAAGATGTGTCAAATCATAGTTAACAATTAAAAAACGAAGCTAAACTAATCTAGTCTGCCTCGAGATTAAATAACGTAATTAAGCCCTGCGTAGCCCGGGTCTAATAGAATACGGCTCGTAAGACCCGTCGTAAGACAAAAAGTGTTTCTTGGTAGAAGGCTTGTTACCACTACACTATGGTACAGCCAATAATGAAGAAGGGTCAGATCTTGTCCCACTGCCCTCTTCTTTCTTATAGATGAAAGTGCCATCAGTAGATAAAGTTAAACGCTCATCTATCATGTATACAAAAGAAAAAAAACCTACCCCAACCAATTTCCGACAAAAAAAAACAAAAAAACTTTATAGGTATTATTCAATAAACTTGTGACACAGCCTGCTATATTTTGGTACGATTTTAAACTTACATGGTTGTTTTCGCTATATTTGTTGTGAAGACAATTAAAACCCCTATTCACTTGGAAAAACAATAATTGCTAGCTCCTATAACTAAGTTTTGAACCGACAGGAAGTTTATCATTCATATAAACAAACTATAAAAATCATTAACCGTAGCTTTCGCGCGCACAAGAGCCCATTATCTTTCAAAAACTGGTCATATTCTCCAATGTTGTAGGCGTATAGAGTGTGAGCAGACTTTTGATTCATCTCAAACACAAACATAGTAAAACAAGTTATGCAAATATACAGTTATACCACGATGTTCACTAGCATTACGTCATTCTTAGGTCAGAATTAAGTCACCACAATATTGGATAATCAATAACGTTTATAGTTCGTTAATTCTTTGTCTTAATAAAGGCAAGGCCAACTCCAGAAGGGAGGGGAAATAAGCTATAGGTTGGCTAATGTCCCATGGTATTAAACTATAGATAGTTTTTTTTGGGCGTATCTTTTAATTTACGATGTTTTCTTTCATGGTAGGTTAGGTACATATTTAAATGCGTACATAATTATTATAACATAAGCTCAATGGAGTACAATCACGAGCAAAAGTGACCATTAACAATAATATGTTCCGTGTCGGTTAACATCATTCTGTTTTAAAGTTTAATTAAAAATTAATTGCCTAAGTAGAGATACCATAAGAAAGTGTAAGTAAATCATTTTTTTAAAACTATGACGGTTTCATCTACCACCTTGACTAGGCAATACTTTTAAGTTTTGAGTACTAAGTTATAAATAGATAAAACAAAACTGCCTTTTTAGGGTTCCGTAGCCAAATGGCAAAAAACGGAACCCTTATAGATTCGTCATGTCTGTCTGTCTGTCTGTCCGTCCGTCCGTATGTCACAGCCACTTTTCTCCGAAACTATAAGAGCTATACTGTTGAAACTTGGTAAGTAGATGTATTCTGTGAACCGCATTAAGATTTTTACATAAAAATAGAAAAAAAAAATACTTTTTGGGGTTCCCCATACTAAGAACTGAAACTCAAAAAATTTTTTTTCACCAAACCTATACATGTGGGGTATCTATGGATAGGTCTTCAAAAATGATATTGAGGTTTCTAAAATCATTTTTTTCTAAACTGAGTAGTTTGCGCGAGAGACACTTCCAAAGTGGTAAAATGTTGGTCCCCCCCCCTGTAACTTCTTAATTAATGGAATGATAAGACTAAAAAAAGTATATAATGTACATTACTTTGCAAACTTCCAACGAAAATTGGTTTGAACCAGATCCAGTAGGTAGTTTTTTTTAAAACGTCATAAATCGTAAACCGCAATTTACCATTCAAAACAAAATCTGTAGTATAGATAATGGTACGGAACCCTTCGTGCGCGAGTTCGACTCGCACTTGACCGGTTTTAGTATTCTATTGTAGGGTAGATCGTAAGCCCTCTTGAGTGTTGGCAGACGTTTCTCAAGGAAACTTCCGAAGAAAGCCTCGTTATATTTTTGCTAACGTTTTATTACCACTGACAAGACCATTTCTATAAGGTTGAACACAAAACACAATAGGATAGAAAGATCTACAATTAGGTATCTACAGTCAATCTACAATCAAAAACTGGTGACTTACTTCTCCCAAAACTTCAAGGACGTCTCCAACACAGAGCTGCAACTCATCAGGGTTTGCTGGCTGATAGCTAAACACTGCTCTACATCTGCCTTGGACTCCACCAGACCTGCTGATATAACACATAAGGGGCAGCTGTTATTTACTTACTCATTAGGTAACAATCATTAGTGTATCCAATGCAACTGTATTTCTAATAATAACGGAATTTTCGATTTGTAAAAGAAAAACTACGATTTGTGTAAAGTATGTAGGTTAGATAGGTATCTCAAAATTCCATTGGTTTTGGGACTTACATTTTCGTTTAAACATTTATTTTTTAAAGTCTTTACCACACTTACCATACAATACTGGACACTACATTACACTAACATTTACATTTTCTTCAAAGAAACGGGTCGTTTTACAAAGAAAATCTATTGTACCTATGTATAACTGGGGGACTGTGAGCAAAAGAATTGACCTGTGAAAATACCATATTTGGAACAAAAACTTCACCGTCTGCGCTGGCACTGAGAATCTTTGAAATGACACGAGTACTTTGAACAAAATGCGTCAGCACAATAACTTGGTTAGTACAACTTAAACCTTAAAACACGTGAAGAAATATAAACAACGAATAGCACTTTTGTACCTCTGTACTTTGCGTTAAAAGTTAAGTAAGTTTAGAGAATTGAAATCAATTTTCGTACCGTATGACTATTACAATGTATCACAGATATTATCACAAAATCACCAAGCATAAAATGTAATGTTGATTGCATTCGCAGAAATGTCAACACTCAACACTTTAAGCGAACTCATAAATAAAAAGTTGAACAACACACGAATCATATTTCTCAACAAATATTAATGATTCGCTTAATTTGAAGATATACGTTGATGGGTATCGTAATTAACGACGATATAGTAGGTACCTATAAAGCGAAACTAACCTTCTAATATTGTTTTTTTGAGGAGAGCGGTAAGACATTAAATTCGAAGTATATTCTACCAAGGGCTACACAACAAACACTGTCCGTGCAGTATTTCATATCTGCTTATCACTAAAGATTAGATATCCGGTACAATCATCATTTGTGCTAATCGAAAAAATATTAAATTATATAACAAAATGTTTCGAACTAACAAATAACCAGTTACGGCCACGGCTAGTTGAACGACTTTCGCTGTTATCCCAAGATCTCTCATGTATCATGTGTACTACTCAGTACTAGTTGCGCTACGTGGATTTACTCATACTTATAACTATAACCCACCCGATTCCGAGGAATGAAGATAATTAGGAGAAAAAGAATATGAAAAATAAACATATGGGGGCATGGTTATGCGGCAGATATAGGATTTAGGGCATGAACATTTTGCTGTCTTTATCCAGGGAGGAAAAAGAGAAGAGAGAAAAGATTAGGTGTCCTCCACATAGGAATAAATAATGAAGAATTAGAGTCAAGCGATAATTTTCATATCGGATCGTTACCTACTTTTTCTGTGTCGAAAAAATAAAAAACATTAAACATACCGACAAACTTTTGCATTTACAATATTAGTCGGTTGTGTTCTATACCGGATGTCATCATGTACGTACGGTGAAAATGTAAATTAAGATCACTTGTTAGCGTGGGTATATTTCTTTTTCAACTCGTACGTAAGGTTTGTAATGTAATGTAATATATTTTTAAAAGTTCAGTTACTCTACCCACCTAAAAAGAAATAAGTACTATGAAGCTTCAATAAACTTTTTAAACTTATACGATTTGTACTCATATTTACATTTTCCCGGGGTCTTATTCGAATATTGTTATTTCTAAATTCTCTTACGTTTTGACTATGTTACAATAATCTTGGTTGCGAGGAGAACACAATACAATTCATTTATTCACTTTAAGTGTTGGTACAATTTGTTGTTAATTAACATAAACTAGTTATGTAGTTACATTTGGATCCATAACACTTAGTCACATAAGATTATAATAACCGAGAAAATGTAAATATGACTATGAAAGTCCGACTTAATTTTTATTTAGTTAAGGAATAACGGGTGTAGGTACCTACTACTACCTACTAAACTTTTCCCAGACGAAAATATTTGAAAACGCAGCGTCCTACGTGGACGATTGGATGCGAACGCGATTGCGAAGCGATCCGATCCGGTGCGGTGCGGAAACAAGGAACAGTCGAGAATCGCGCCGCATCGCACTTTACGTGCATTTGGTCACGTAGGACACTTCAATAGCTATCGACTGTTTGTTGTTTCCGCACCGCACCGGATCGGATCGCTTCGCAATCGCGTTCGCATCCAATCGTCCACGTAGTACGCTGCATAAGCAATGTTTCGTCACATTTTTGTTTAGATTTTTTTATATTTCCCTAGCGTCGATTGAGTACATTGATTAGTTAAACAGTATAGTTATTGTATCTCAACAAGTGACGCGAACGTCTGAATTGATCTGGATCTGGTAGAACGTTGGTATTGGTATCATACTAATCATATTATAAATTTATCAATCTTAATTAAGTATGAAAGCTAAGCAGTCGTAATTAAATAATATAATATTGTATAGATATACAAATTTTAAATTATAACCACAGTAATCTGACTAACTTAAAATGTTGCAAACGTCAACTTTGTAATGCCCTAGTAACGGATATGTAAGTTAAATTGTTCATTTGTTTCGCTTACATTTGCGCGATGCTAATTCGGAATCAAAAAAACTCACAACTTTAGATTAGTAGTGTAGCGTTTATTACTTTTAGCATTGTTTCAATGCTCAGGGTTTCGAAACCTCTTCTTTGAGGTAATAAACACTACGCGATTTAAACAGAAAAATGCCTTAAATTTCGAGTGTTAAATTTTTAAATTTTTGTGTTAGGTTTGTAACTATGACTAGTTAATTAGTTAATTTAAAAAAAATCGTCTTACACATACGCCCGCGTACCTTGTCAAGATGTAAGAACTATAACCACCGTATTGTATGCATTGTACTAGATGCGGAAACGAGGTCAAGCTTGCCATTATACCTACTGACTTTATTTCTACGCACTAACGGTAAATTCTAGCAATGAACTTTGACACGAACTGTGTCGCATTTGTAGGTAGGTAACTGGAAGAAAATGTCATGAACTCATATCAAACCTTCAATTAACTAAGCGTGATTCAGATATAGATTTGTTCACTAATTATTATTTATTTAGTAACTGTACAGTATAATAGAGGTGAGTTTGTGTGGTAGAGTGAACGAAAGGAAAGATAGAAAAAGGGAACGGCTAATATGAGCGTTTTAGTTACAAGCAGATTCCCGCAGCTTTACCCGCGTAAGTCCCTATCCAATGGGAATATCGGCATCAAAAGTAGCCTATGTTACTCCTTGATAATGTAACTTTCTATTTTTGAAATCGGTTTAGTAGTTTCAAGCATAATTGTTACCTTTTTTATAATATTGGAATAGATTATTTATTATACTTATCATTATCACACTAGCGGTTTGCGAGCGGCTTCGGGAAGGGGTGGAAACGCGGCGGGCTCGCCGCGGGAACGAAACGTGCGGACCGTGCTTACCATTCTGTTTTTAGTTAGTGCGAGTGTCATGCATGACTCATGACATGACATAAAACACGGATCGCATGCTGTGTTACCGCGGCGGACGGACCTGTTCCGCCCAGGCCCCTTTTTCATAAAGCTGACAATCCGACCGGTGCAACATATGTCAAGAACCGACAATTTGACATATTTTCTGTTTCATAAAGCCGACAGGCAACAAAATTGTCATGGTGACAATTTACAAATAAGTCAAATTGTCGCGACAATTTGACATTTTTCTGTTTCATAAAACTTTATGTGTGACAGGTCAGGTCGGGTCATTTGTCGGGAAAAACTTGACAATTCTGCTTTATGAAACATAGAATTTTAGTGACATATTGACATATTTGTAAAATTGTACGATAATTGCGACAGGCGCCTTACCCTTCTGTCTCAGAACCCGACATATGCCGGCGACAATTTTCAGTGACAATTGTCGCGTTTTCTTGACATATGTCGCGTTTATGAAACGCGTCCTACAATTATAAATATGTCAAGGTTTCACCTGTCGCTTTTTAAAATAATTGTCACTGTTATGAAACAGTCTAAGCATGACAATTTGACAATTATGTCAGTTCTTGACATATAAGTCGGATTGTCGGCTTTATGAAACAGGGGCCAGAACCCGCTCGCAAACCGCTAAAATATAAAACTAGTGTCATAAAGCCCTAAAATACAAAAAATAAATTCTATGAACAACACACAGCGCCATCTAGCCCCGTGGTAAGCAACTAAGCTTGTGTTACGGTGACTAGACAATGGATATAATACTTATATTTATTTTTCTTTTGTAAATACATGTATACACATTATACATAAAGGGACACCCAGACCAGACACAAATATTTATTTTATAAGCATAAATACTTGCACCGGCGGGAATCGAACCCGCAACCTCCTGCATTGCAATCGCGCTTTCGAACGACGCGCCACAGAGGTCGTCGATAAAACATCACTTAATAAAAAAAATAGAATGGAATCAACTGAAAGCTAATTGGCTGCTACTACCTAAGTGGGATCAAGAGGGAAGTTTGAAGAAAATGAAATATATTATACCTTCTACTGACTTCTAATAGCCTCGGGCTTTCTAAGTGCATGTTATGACATTGGATTGTAACATATTATAACTGCTATTTTTGATTTAAGGATTATTTACAAAGCAAGACACATTGAGGTGCATCTTAGCATTCTTTTTCATAAGGCAGTAATACCTACAACAGATCTGGTACAACGGTACAACCCTCCAGAAATATTTAAAATTCAGCTTAAAAATGGACCAATTAATTAGACACTATAGAATTAATGAGGCGTTACAATGACAGCCACCATATTCTAACTCTAGTCTATAACAAAAGGATTGGTTACTTCAATTTATAGCAAATAATCAGATGCTATTTCTACTTAACATGTGTAACTTGGCATCAAAACAGAAACAGCAACAGGCCTTATAATATAACTTGATCCACTACACTACATGTTGTCGTTGTTGCCAGTGTATCTGGGTTACCAATTGCAATGAAATAAGGCACTACATATTTCAACTTACCTGGTGTTACTGGCATCATTAACAACTGACACAAAGTTATCTGGGAACATGCCGCGTCGCCCTCGCAGTTCACCACGCCACCATCCCCCTTGCAGCCTCTCCACATCTCGTAACAGATCTCCAGGTCTTATAGTCAACTCGTCTGCTTCCGAAGCATCATAGGCATAGTTGGCCACGCAGGATACTAAAACAACATTAAGTAAATCAGCTACATATTTAATTTTAATTCCATTAAAAAGGTACCTTACTAAATCTATAACATAATCTTTTTCATGTTTCGGAAGTGTCTTAGAAAGAAAATCTGGGATCAGTTCAAGCAATCAGAACTTGATTAAAAATCATTCTCCTCTGTGCTATGGATGGTATGTGGTAGCAGTCGGACCCTATTATTATGTCTGATAGCAGTTAATAGGTAATCTTAGGGTAACCTGAAAACTCTAACCTTAGATGAACTACACCACCACACGAAAAAAAACTTCTTTTGTATCTGGGTTAAACAATGTTTATTTGTGACAGACAGGCATCCCCAAAAACACGCAGTTTAACTGTACTTTAAAGATGTTACAAGCCATTTGCCAATAGTAAAAATCGCCATTTTAACTACTTATGTAAATTTTAAGAGAAATTTAGCTAATTTCTAGCAACTCACCAGTCATTTTCAACTTTAGTTATGGAGAAATTATTTTGTTTTAGTCTTTAGTTTCTAAAGTTAACTGACTAGTGTAAGTACAGATGAGTTTGTAAGAAGGGCAGCACCTTGTGGTTTCCCATAAGTCCAGATCCCATGGGAATATCAAGATAAAAAATAGACTATGTGTGATTTTTGTC
This sequence comes from Idaea biselata, assembly GCA_958496205.1. Classification (NCBI taxonomy): domain Eukaryota; kingdom Metazoa; phylum Arthropoda; class Insecta; order Lepidoptera; family Geometridae; genus Idaea; species Idaea biselata. The sequence continues at coordinate 23,290,006 of OY292398.1, read as the reverse complement.
TTCGTCTATCTATATACAGAGTTTCATCTTAATCAGTTCAAGGATGAATAAACATACTCTCTCAACACTAATATTATTATATAACGGGGTATTTACCATGTTTAACTTGTTTTTTGACGGAGCTCGATATTTCGCCAGTAATAATAATAATAGACAGTATTACAACAGTATAATATTAGTAGTGAAAACAACCATGTAAGTTTAAAATTGTATACTCTCTCAAATTTCTCCTTCATAATACTAATAACTAACTGCGTCCCGTGGTTTCACCTGTGTAAGTCCTGATCCCGTGGGAATATCGGGAATATTAAAATGTTACAAAGGGTGAATGTAGCTTTCTAATGGTGAAAGAATTTTTGAAATGGGTCCTGTAGTTTTTGAGTTTATTCATTACAAACATACAAATCTTTCCCTCTTTATAATATTAGTGAAGATTACCAAGGCCCAACTCAGATACCAACCAAGATGATACAGAATCTAGTCAAGAATCTTGTAAATTCTCCAAAATTAAAGTGAAGCAATATCTAAATCTTTATTCAATTAGACATTAAATTACATTTACAATCCAGACAATTAATTGATGCCTATATACTATTTTATTTAAACAGACACAAGTACATATCTAAATTCCTCAATTTTCGATTTAACTTTGAGAAAATAAATTTCGGGATTTGGCTTACATAGATTAGGTTCATTCATTATCATTTTACAATTTAGACACTGTCTTCATGTCTTGACCTCTACAAATAATGTAAATTACAGTCAAAGATATTATAACAATGATGAATCAAGACGTTTGTTTAATAACATTTAGTATATTGTGGTGACATCACAACATAAACATGACTCATCTACAAGGAAGCTCCACATATCTACATACAATAACCATTTCCTTTCTAAGATACAAGACAAGATTGGTAAATTCAGAACAAAATCAAATATGAAAATTATACTATTTTGAACACAATTTCATACAATTCAATGGACACATTTGATTGCGATAAGATCGTAAAAGGCAAGATAAGAACTTTTCATATTTTATTTTGGAGTGATTTGGTATGAGTTTATGGAAATGCGTAATTAATTAAACACATTTTAACGATCTATTTACAAAAATAAATAGTGAGTAGAGAGTAACCGAAAACCGTGGCGCAAGACATGCAGGCAATACAGTTACAATCACAAACATAGGCCTTTTCAACGGGTACACCACTCACCCTTCTGATTTGCATTTGTCTCCATTTCCGACATTGCACATAAATCACATCATCACAATTTCACGACGAAACGGAAGAACTAATTTAGCATTTCACACAATAAATAGCAACGAGGAGCTTGAAATCAAAAACCCATACGATAGAAAAAGAAAATGCGAACGAGTGGAGAATTCTGTTTTTTGATTGATGTCGACCACAGACTAAAATAGAAGTCAGTTTTTTTTTCTTTTGTATGTCGTTGATAAGGGTGGTCACAAACAAATTTAACACGTTGGCTTGCTTCTTGAGAAAAGTAACCTAAATATTTTTGTCTGGAGGTAACACTAGCAAGCGATTACAAGCCTGTACTTACAGTTGATGGATATACGACGCGACGTAGGTTGGTATATAAAATAATTTTGAAAACAAATTTCAAACAAACATAATTTTATTTAGCTAAATCCAAATACTATTTTTTATTCTAATTTTTCGGTTGTGTTAACGAATCGCGTTAAATCACAAGGTAAGAAAAAAAAACTTTACCCTCTATTGACGTTGACGGACTAGCGACATGACTTTGACAATAAAAAGATGTATAAAAAAAACCCTTTTGGCTCATATCGAAAAATATTTCTTCAATTTCATTTTCAATCAAAGGCGCATAAAAATAAGATTTGGTGGAGTTGAATCGAAAGTACAATGTTGTCCAGAACCCTCGTGGCCAGGGCTGTTCTGAGCAAGTGCCTAAAAAATGCAGCTGCTAACGTAAAACAGGCAAAAAGAAACGCAGGGCACGGGTAAGATACAGAGGTGTTATGTCACATCGAAAACCAAAACAAGGCTAAGCAATGCATACCACTCTATCACAAATTAAATGGTATATAAAATTTATTTCCACCAATAGGATATAAATAAGCAAGTTAATTTTCATTTGTTCTTTTAGCGTGTGGACATACAGAGTTCCCCCTCCTCCACCACCAAAGAGATCTGTCTACCTCGCTGAGGGTCTCGGAGGTCTGGCCTGGTTTTGGATCCTTTATCACTTGGCTACAGAACCTGAACATGTCTATGTATGTACAAAGTTTAAAATAATCTTAATGTCTGAAATCAAATTTGCATACTTACAAAATACTTATCTAAATCTTCTACTATATAAAAATAAGTCGGGTTTTCCTTCCTGACGCTATAACTCCAGAACGCACGAACCGATTTCCACGGTTTTGCATTCGTTGGAAAGGTCTCGGGCTCCGTGAGGTTTATAGCAAAGAAAATTCAGGAAAAATTTAATTATCTATAATTTATAAGGCAAAACAACGTTTGCCGGGTCAGCTAGTGAATCATAGTTTTAAACTTTCCATAAAGTATGTGCCTCAGTCGCAAGTTCGGTGAGATGCAGTCCATAATTTCATTACAACAAAATGGGCTGGGGCGCAATTGGCTAGCACAGTAGGTACACGGAATGTAAAGGAATGTACAGTTACCTATAAGTATTTCTGCATACAAGTTTGTCCCACACAATGCAACAGAGTGCAGCTTGTTTTTTTTTTCTTAAAAGTACCTACCATTGCTATTGATACTATTCTCCTAAGGGGGCCACTTTGGGACTTCTACCTTTCAAATAAAAAAATAATGACAAGACCCACAACAACCCTACAAACTAGGATTTCACTTAAAACTAGACCCCCCTTGACCCCTTGATATCTAACAGATAAAATTGCGTTCTCTGACAAATGCACGTTAAGCCCAAAAAAATGTAACATTTCAATGAACTATAAAACAACTTTTGTTTCAGGGTGAATGGCCATATGTTGATCCCAGTACCTACACCGATGAAGAACTTGGAATCCCACCTGACTCCGTCGGCCCTCTTAGACAGAGTTAATTCAATTACTGCTATTTAGCCTATTGTAGATATCAATCGTTAATAAATTTATTGTATCTTTTAAACTCATTTTTATTTATCATAAAGTTAGTAAAAAACTATAAGATTTTAATATTATAATTCCGCTATCTGTCTATATGTAACATTTTCACACGTAAATCGCTGAACCGATTTTGGTATTGAGAGAAATGGGATTTTGGAGAAGGACGTAGGCTACATTTAAAATCTTTTTAATCCTGCGGGATCGGTGCTTAGGCGAGGCGCAGCTTAGTTAGTTAGTTTTGCTGAGCCTTTTCCGCACTTAGCCTCACAATTGGGCCATTGTACGTGATTTCTTAGAGGGCTTAAGACGCCACGGGAGCCTACCCCGTATTGGCGAATATCCCATGCCTTCGGACCGTGGTTTATCCTGGGACATGTCGGTTTCCTCACGATGTTTACCTTCACCGTAAGAGCGATGTTAATAGCGCACTTAAATTTTTCTTAAAGAAAAAGACATTGGTGCGCGGTCGGCCTGGATTCGAAACCACGACCTTCGGAATGAAAGTCGCGGTATCTACCACTAGACCAACACCGCTCTCGAGGCGCAGCTAGTAATGAATAATTTTCCATTGTAAATCATTTCATTAATTCTTTTAGAACATAAATTTTATTATGACAGGCCAATAATTCTTGTCCTAAACATTTAAAATTCATAACAAGTTTTATTAAATACTAGCTGACCCGGCAAACATTGTTTTGCCTTATAAATTATAGATAGTAGCCGATTCTCAGACCTACTGAATACGTATACAAAATCTCATAATAATCGGTCAAGCCGTTTCGGAGGAGTATGGTCACTACCACTGTGACATTTTATATATTAGATAAAGATTTATTTATTTTATTAATATTTGCTACATTTATAAATACTAGAACTATAGATTAATACTATTTATTTTGTCCTTGATCTTGACAGCACTTTGTACCCTTGACCGCTTCATTAAGTACAGCTTTTTCATTGTAAGGTACATTTTCTAATCTTAAAGTATCTTCGGTGAGTTTAGCCTCTGAAAAGAAAAGTTAGAACCATTAGAATAAGTAGGTATGCAAGAGCTCTGATGTGTACAAGTTTTAGTTTAGAGCAGGGGTTCCCTAACTTATTTGAGCCACGCCCCCTTTCAACCATAAAAAAAAATCCGCACCCCCCCCATCCTCCGGTCCAGATTATCAGGTCTGAATAAAAAAAAAATTAATAACAAATTAAGTATTCTTATTGCTCATTGAAGTTTTACAAAGTCATACAAAAGGTATTTGGTAAGTAGTACCAAAGATTCTTGACAGTCGTCAATTTCAAATATTTTCATCGGTCATATAGAGCAGTCTGGAATGCATTCAAAATCTCTCTTCTCTCAGCGATCCCGCGTGCCCGCGCCCCCCTGGAAAGGTCTCTGCGCCCCCCCTGGGGGGGGCGCCCCCCAGGGTGGCGCGCTCTAAACCAGTGGCACTTAGGGAACCACTGGTTTAGAGCATTAATGTTCTTTTTGTAATGTACAAGTAGCTCTCGAACCTTTTGTTATATATATTTCTTTTAGCTCAAGGGGTATTAAAATATAAAACTATGTTCATTGTATGGGAGCTCCCGTTAAATATTTGTTTTATGTTGTTTTTAGTATTGGTTGTTATAGCAGCTACAGAAATACATCATTTGCGAAAATTTCAACTGTCTAGCTATCAAGGTTCATGAGATACAGCCTGGTGACAGACAGTGGAGTCTCAGTAATAGGGTCCATTTTTACCCTTTGGGTATGGAACCCTAAAATATATCAACATAGTATTAGATACAAGTACTAGATGCTTAAAATAATAATAATGTTTTTACTAATTTTATAACACACCAAATACTCCAGGCTTCACTTCTTTTGCTTGTATGACTTGTGTTCTTAATTCCTTTTCTACATCTTGACTAAATTTTATCATCTGTAATAAAATTAGAAATGACCAAATTACTTGCTGTGCCTAGTTTCACCAATTTATCACATAATGTACCTACTATGTACTTGTACTATTTATGTATTCGGTGCTTCTACAAACATTGTCAATGAGATTTTTACTTTTTGAATTACTGGCCAGTTCTGTTACGTTTGCTTTCATTAATTAATGCTGCTTAGAAAATGGTTTGGTGTGTGTAAAGAAGCAAGAAACATCCTCATTTACTTACTTCATTACCATTAAATATTAGTAGGATTTTTGACAATAGACCTAAATAATAATATGTGATGATTTTGACTTACTGCTTTGATTGCTTCTTGATCAGTGACTAGTTTACTCTTCTTATATTCCTCATTTATCTTCTGTCGGCCAGCAGCCAATGCTTTAATATCACCAGCAAAAACTGTTATCCTTGCACGATGTAGTTTTTTAAAGGTTTGTAGAACCTGTAAACAAACATTTTAAAGTTTGACTACATTATATCTCACCTCTAAATTGTAGTAGTGAAGTACCTTTGTTGTTTATTTGTCTAAATATCTGATAACCTCTTCCACTACTGTTTACTTCTGTCAAAATTGGGATCTACCCTGGTGTAAAGCCAATAGGGTTGCTGTTTGTAAACTATAATTTACTATCAAACTATACAGATTAAAAAGGGTTATGATTATGTAACCTTACATGGACTACATTAAATGTATGTACTTAAATATTTATTCACTCGCTTATTGGCCAGTAGGTAGGTCTGTACCTATATTTTGCATGACTTGGATATTCTTGGATCAACCAACCTATCCCATAGAAAGTCTGTGGGTATAGTAACATGGCAAAGTGATATAACTTACCAATTTCCGAGTAGTATCCATACTTGCAGAAATTCCTATTGAGTCTTATTATCAAAGGCAACCTGCTTTACCCAAAATCATTACTACCTCAGCTGAAGCTTCAGAAGTATGTGTAGGTGCTCAACGAAAATGGGTATTTTGGTGGCCTCTAAGATTTGTTACAAATTGCATCGACTATACAAATTGTAAACGATTTCTGCATTCTTATGGGACATTAACTTAATTTACTTTTAGTAAAATAATTGAAAACTTTTTTGGAAAAAAATCGAAAAAATTAAGTACAAAATCTTTTGGGAAAACAAAACAAAGCAATTTTTTTTATCACGGTTCTAGATTTATAGCCACTTGAGAATTACCCAGCGTCAACTAAAGCAGTCAAATGACAAATGTAAGGGTCTACCACCGAACACTTATACTCCTAGCGGAGAAGAATGTCGACACCATACGAAATGGATGTATACAAAATTATATTGCTTTTTTTTATTACAGCGCCATCTCGTGGCCTAGCATTTTGGCAACAAGCATTTTTGGCGGGAACCTTCGAAAGTTCAGTTCAATTAATAATCTCTAGAAATAGGTATTTCGATCTGGTTTAAAATCAAGATTTTTTCTAATGGAAATTCAGAAAGAAATTACATTTCAATAGAATAATTATTGTTCTATTGATATGTAATTTCTATTAGAAAAAATCTTGATTTTAAACCGGATCGAAATACCTATTTCTAGAAGGGAATGTAAAGAGTTAAAATAGATTTGTTTGCGAATTCATTTATTCCTAATAGTAAGATTACATTTTTAACTCAAATAACAGAAATGCAATATCATAACATTAATTTTAGATTTTAAGATCTGCTACCTATATAAATATTGACCTATTCAAATAAATATTGAAATAAATCATTTAAAAAACCGGTTCAGCGGTTTTGTGTGAGACTTACACAGACAGTTTCACCTTTAGGTATTAAATTAATAGGACTAGCAGTTCCTATCACAAATAAATCGTTATCTCCTGATGGTCCAGAACTTCAACTGCAGCGGACGACCCTGGTTGAGATGTCTTAACATTTAGTTGATCCTGTAAAATATTTCACATAAAATTATTGTTTCATAGGTGTAATATGACCAATTTGTTACTTTATCCTATAAATATAATAAATGCGAAAGTCCGTAATCCTGTGTGTGAATATGGTTATGTTTGTTACCTCGCCTATGTATACGAACCAATTGTGCTGATGTATTATTGTTAATTCTTCTCATCCGAGCGATGTTCCCGATTGCATCCCTCTCGGGACCCCGGGGTCCGCTAAACCCTTCATTGTTTTTTTTTTATTTGGGGTCGGCGCGGTCGGTAAGTCATCATTGACCATACCTACCTTCTGCAATTAGATTTAGCAATGTTTTTACGGCCGGCCGCTTGCCTGACACCAACCCTTTTAGGGATCAAGCAGTTTATCCGTCACCGCGCGGGGAGAACTTAAGGTTTGCTTTTCTCCCTCCGATCCCTCAGTCGCCTTTTACGATACCCACGGGATGAGATGGGGTAACCCTATTCTACACGGCTAATTGTTAATAACCGATCATAAATACTTAGATGAAAACAAACAAGAGTAGATACGGCATATTATTCTAACATTGCGTATTTGAAAAATGAGTTAGAAACACCTATATGCACTTTCACATAATTATTGTATTTAAAAACATTTGTCTTTAAATATAGGTATTTTTACTATACATTTTATTTTATTATTTGAGTAAAATTATGTGTAAAATGTTTTTTTTGTGTTTCCCTGAATGATTCAGGCATTTGTAAAACGAGCAAGAAGGCATTCTGATGTATTTCAAAAAGATAATCGCAGTGAGACAGCACTTGCTCACGCGGCAACGGTTCGACATACAACTGAGGCTAGTGCGTCAGCTAGATGCAGTTTAATCGTCTCATTTGCCGTGACTAGGTACCGTATCTTTAGTTTTTGGAACGAAGTTCCTTATCGCGCGTTGCGAAAGGGGGCTAGACGGAAAAAATTAAGACCAAAAGTTGTAACGACACTTTTTGCTATAGTTATAAGGAATTTCGTTCCATCCAGGTGTCCCTTGACACCTCTCAAGTTTTTGTTTTAATCTAAGCATAAATATAGGTAGTTTGCTTACTTGATGGTCCTGCAGCGAACGGCCCTGGTTGAGATGTCTACACATTTAGTAGATCCTGTAAAATATTTCATATAATAATTATTATTTCATAGGTGTTATGACCAGTTTTGTTAGTTTATCCTATTAATATGATAAATGTGAAAATCCGTAATCCTGTGTATGAATATGTTTATGTTTGTTACATCTCCACGTATACCTATGTAATACTACTGAACCAATTGTGATGAAACTTAGTATTATAGGTTGATAGCTAGGGATGACAAACTCACTACTTGAGGCAGATTTCCCAAGATTACCTATTTTTATTATTATTGAGTAATAGTAACAACAAACATTAATTGCCTATACTTTTAATAACAACGGTTTTCAGTCTTTACAAAAAAACCTTTATGTATACTTATAAATTTAAAAAAAGTCTGAATTTCAAAAAGTCGTAAAACATAAGTGTTCAAGTACGAAGGGTGAATAAGTTTACCTACCTGGTATATCGAGAGAAGGAAATCATTTTTTTTTTTTCAATGTAGTACAAACTTACCTTATGGTTTAGCAATGCGGTAGGTAGTTGTAAATTTCCCAAAGATGGACGGTCCCGGCTGGGAATTAACGTGAACCGTCGAATGAGATGAACTTGTGCCCATTATATTCATTAAATGCTGATCCTGGAAAATAAAAATAACTTTTCTTACAAACTTAGGGATAAAAATTAAGGTATAGATACAACAATACGGCTACTTTACAACAACTTTGGTTGGAAATCCGGAGATGACAAAGGGGGATTGGGAAAGCAACATTTTGTCCACATTTCACGGCTGAAAAACGAAATACGTACCTATCTATGTTTAAATTTGCAATAATTTACAATACATGGGTAAGGGTATGTACGTTATATAGTTATTTTCTATTTCTAGGGTTCGTAGGAGGTGCAAAGATATCGTGATTCTGACTTTTTAGGTTAGTAGGTATAAACAGAACTTACCGCAAAGCATTTCTTCTTCCAGGTTTAGGAAACCGAGATAATTTAATGCCCGGCACTTTGCCAGGCATTAAATTATCTTTGCTTTTCACATTTTCTATAAACGTAAGCCATATTGAAATAAGTTCACAACACAAACAATATATTCACTTAAAAATAAACAACACAAAGAGTCAATTTTTCGCTTCCAAAATACACCAACACTAATGCGGAGCGGAGCAACAAAATTCACGCAACTCAACGTAATAACGGAGAAAACATAAGTTTTCCAAGATAATTGAAGATAATTCTTCAACACAAACTATTCAACCAACATGATATAGTCCGGGCGGCGGCTGCAAAATATCAACCTCATCGAATAACTGAAAAATATCACTTTCCACGAAAAGAAGACCTAAAATAAATAAGAAAAAAATTGGTCTGCCGGGGTACTGCTTGGGGGGTCCTTCGCAGTGAATTAAAATATGGTCCACTTCGGATCATCATTTTATTTCATGTGGTTACTGAACGAAACATTATTCTTGGCTTTAGAATTAATTAATAGAGTCTAAAAAATCAAGACCGGTGTTGGAGGGTTCCGCAGACCAACCAATTTTACGAGTCCGGTCGGGAGGTCCATTTTACCTCATCGAGTTACCGGATGAAACTAAGTTTTTCTAGTGGCTAAAATTATGCTCTTTAAACATAAGTTGGTCTGCCATCTCGCTCGCGGTAGTTTTTGCAGTCCGACCACTTATGAACACGCAACTCTGAACATTTCGTTTTAAGTTCGGTTCAAACTGATAGGTAGGTAACTACTATAATAAAATAATTTATTTTATTATAGTGTGACCAGGGGCGTCTCTAGCTCATGTAGCGCCCGTGTGCAAATATCTCCTTGGCGCCCTTTAGTAAGAGTTAAGAGTGATTCCAATAAGGAATAATAAAGGTACAAACAACAGTACTAACTTGACGTAGGAACCCCTAATATTATTTTTTAATGAAGTTGAAAAAATATGTCGGGAACCAATAGGTACCTACATACACCAATATCTTTTGAATGAAATGTCCGAATTAAATAATTCAAAAGGTTCTAGAAAGGTATGTTCACGAGTTCCAGGTCGGCAATGGCACACGTACCTACGTAGGATTTTTTTCCCTTCCTCATAATATCCGTAGCCTCCATGAACACGTTCAAATTCCACCCCCATTTCACCCACATGACCGTGCAGATCACCACCCAAAACGATTCCCTGTGACAACGAGATAGCCCCAAGGACCTTGCCGAGTTTATCCCAAAACCACCTCTTATCAGCGTCGCTACAACTGACCTTCGAAAGTTCAGTTTTAACCATTAATATTTTTTCTTGATTTTTCAAGATTTTTTCTATTTCAAATGTAAAAAATCTTGATTTTAAATCAGATCGAAATACCTATTTCTAGGGAGGAATGTAAAGAGTTAAATTAAAATAGATTTGTTTGCGAATTCATTTATTCCTAGTAAGAAATAATATATACCTACCTAAAACAGATAGCATTTCTGTTATTTTAGTAAAAAATGTACCTAATCTTACTAGATTCATTTAATTTTAAGAACTTACTATCTATATAAATATTGACCTATATAAATATTGCAATAAATAATTTAAAAAAAATAGTTTCACCTTTAGGTATTACAGTGATAGGACTAGCAGTTTTTATCATAAATAAATCTTTATGCTAGATAACTAGCTAAACGATTTACACAGAGGTGTTACAGAATATTAAATGTTTTTATAGTAAAAATATTGAATATATTGTGAACAGCGTATTTAATTGAGGAAAAATATTTTTTATGAACATTTCATGGTAGATAACCGAGATACTAAGTCATGCCTCATGTCAAAGGAGTCATATTGAACTCTGAGCGTAGTGAAGGGCTCTGGTTTAGTGATACGAGATATTCAAGCTACCTTAGACTAGAAGTATCATTCATTATCTCGTGATATCTCGCACCGTGAGAAGAGAACCCAGTTTTACATATACTTCTCACCTCACAACTTCGGAAAAAATCGTTTTGCACGCAGATTTCTGTGTGAATTTTGCACGCTAGTGTGCAAAGAGTTTTCAAAATTCGAATCTGTCTTTTCCATACATTTCTCTAAAGCAAGTCCTTAGAAAATGTGCGTGAAGAAAATACGTGAGAACCATCAGTCGCCTTCTACGACACCCCAGTATGAAGAGTTGGGGTTGGCCTATTCTCGTCCGGAACCAACCCGGACAAGACACGTACTCACAGAAGACCAGCCTCGGGGTTTGCCAGCGAGCGATGGAGCGCAGTATTTTGAGTGTCAAATTAATGGACAAAATCCGAAACACAGAACTGCGCTCTCGCACAAAGATCGTGGATGTCGGTCAACTACCAGGTTGCGAGATGGCAGACCAACTTATATTTAAAGAGCATAATTTTAGCCACTAGAAAAACTTAGTTTCATCCGGTAACTCGGTTACTGAGGTAAAATGGACCTCCCGACCGGACTCGTAAAATTGGTTGGTCTGCGGAACCCTCCAACACCGGTCTCGGACGACATGATTTTTTAGACTCTATTAATTAATTCTAAAGCCAAGAAGAAGGTTTCGTTCGCCACATGAGATAAAATGATGGTCCGAGGTGGACCATATTTTAATTCACTGCGAAGGACCCCCAAGCTGTACCCCGGCAGACCAATTTTTTTCTTATTTTGTTTAGGTCTTTTTTTCGTGGAAAGTGATATTTTTCAGTTATTCGATGAGGTTGATATTTTGCAGCCGCCGCCCGGACTACTAAGACTTTCCCGTGTTGCCATTAACATAAACTTCATATTTCACAGTAAATTTAAATTGGTCCAGATAGTCCGCTGTTTTTTCTTCTTTTCAAATATCAAATATTATATTTACTTGCAGCTATTGTATAATATAACGGTTAATTTCTTAAATTATACATATTTTATATAGTCAATTAACAAATCATTAAATTTATTACAAAATCAATAGGAAATAAACTCCAATGTTCGGAGACTTTGGATAACATGGCAATCTACATAAATTAGTCGGTGTGTTTATGGTTTTTCCACGCCATCTACACAATACACCAAAGGAACTACTGTGTACTGTGCCATCTACATCGATTTTAAGGTATTATATCGTTCTGCGATGCCAACTTAGTACCAATATATGGGTATAGATAGAGCTTCCATCAGTGTTGCCTAGGTTCAATACATTTGTTAACAGCGCCTGGGGTCTACTAACGTCTGTCTGTAAGTAACCAATGGCAATGTACATGATTGGTTTTGGTTTCCTTTTTCACTATACGAAACTATTTGTGTATTCTGTGACTAGAGGTTTAAAACTGCCATTTGCTCACTTCAGATGGCGCTACTGTAGCACGTCTGCCTTTATTTGACACCTTCATAGTTTTTTCGTAAACAAACATGGTTATTTTGAGATAATTTTACAAAATGACGCTTTGTTTAGCTGTGGATTGCAAAAACATAGCAAATCATTTATTCCCCAAAGATGCCAAAAGAAAAAAACAGTGGATAAAAGCTATGAGGAGAAAAATCGACCTAGTAACTATTTAAGGTTATGTGCTCCCCATTTTAAACCTAATGATTTTTTTGAGAGAAATTCCTACACAGGTAAGACGTTTCCTTTCTTAAAACTACTAGTGTAGGTACCTACCTATTGAACGAAGGTTATAATAGTTTACTATTGTAACGATAGTCTGTATGAGAATGTATATTCTCTTAGGAATAGACCATTCCTTAGTTTTTACAGTATTTTCAACCTATCATCAATGATCATCGATCAGTGATCATCACAGACGTTTCCCTCATGCCAAGCTTTGTGTAAATTAGGGTCCTTATCTTACCTTATCCACATTTTCTCATTCATTCAGGTGATGAAAATAAATAAAAAGTATTGAGGAAAACAGCAGTTCCTTCTATATTTTCTTTTACCAAAGTAATTACCGAAATAAAGCCAGAAGACCAATAACGGTTAAACAGATGTCTAGAAAGAAGCAGAAGGGGACAGTGCTTAGATACAGCACCTGGACATAGCAGAATACAAACCGAAAATAATAAATGCTGCAACTTTAGAGAAAATATTATGAAATGAAGGAAATTTTACTTATAAATTAAAGACATTTTTCGGTTATAATCACATGGTGTTTATTTTATTACTTAAGGCATTGTTTCAACGCTCAACGTTTTGAGACCTTTACATGTCTCTTCTTCAGGATTGACTGAGATGTATTTGTGATTTGTCATTCTAATGTGTTAAAAAGTTACTGTGAAACTACTGTCTTATCAAAATCTAAAATTAAAAAAGGTATCAAAACGTTCCTGTGTACACAAACTCTAGATAGCAAAGTTAGACTAATATTTATTATTAACTATGCTTAGATCGTGTCCGTCAGCTAGGCCGGACCGGGCAACAGATTTACACCAAACTTTACACAAACAGATGTGCTTACAATGTGCCTACAAACCACTTCCAGCGGCACATTCACAATAACTGACTTCTATAGTGCCATTTCAATCTATTTTCAATAAAACTATGTAAAGTAGTTTCTTCATTTGTGCTTTGCATTGCACATGAAAGTAGGCATAGTTTCCTTCAAAGGCAACACGAAGAGTAACCAAACTTCTGCTTTCATATAACAGACGACCTTTGGGTGGTAGGTACTTGAAACCTCTCCGCAAACTCTTGGATGTGGTGTTTGGACAGCCGAGCGGTGGTAAATTGGTGCTAGCGTTAACATCTCCAAAGTGACTTATATCAGGAAACTCAGGAATTTCGTCATCGAGTTCCTCTTCGACTCCAATAATACTGTTTCTGTCGTACGCCTCTAGCCTAAAACAAAAACATAGAAAATCCATGAAAAAAATACCCTTGTCAACCATTTGTAAACAAAGACTTATTTTTAATAAAATCATAAAAATTACAAGTCGTACGACCCCGAAAATAAGCACGTATACTTATCTCAACATGTAGGTACTTTTTACAAAAGGGTTTTTACATATTTTCAACATATAAATCAGTACAAAGCCTTTTTGTAAAACATAACAAACAAACACTAAAATGCACTTTTTTACTAACCTTTCAGTCAAAGCAGCTTTTTTTCCGCTAGTAGACGCATTCCTTTTTCTCAGCTCCCCTTTTAATTGGATTATACTCCACGTTGAATACATTTTAATTCATAAAATTGCTAAAGACACATGCAATCACAGTTGAAGTTTGGCGGCATCTGGCCGTGCCACACTAGCGCCACCTGCCTCGACCTTTTAGTTTCTAACCCCATTGAAAAATTCACACGCATTACGTTTTATCAAAATTTAGCACCATATTTTGTCGGTGCGTTCCCGCCAAAAATTCACTATTTATAAAAATGTTGACAGTCAAGTTAGTATGACAACGTCAGATTGACACTGACAGTGTTTGTCAGCCAACGTCACAAGTCACGTGTACAAAAAAAATCATCCTTGTTTGTTTGTTTTTTGTAAAACTTTTCATGTTACGCTAAAATTAAATAATGTAGGCAAGAATAAAATTCAGCATCACACACAGAACTTCTTCAAACTCAAGACAAGGATACGGGTCCCTATGAATGTCAAACCCTGAGCCAACTCCATAAATCTATGAACCAAAGATTTTATTAAAATGTCGTTTCCTATTTATCTCTTGCAAACAGTTGCTTTCTTGGTAAGTGTAGGTATTTAAAATAAAGCTAAGTAGCTTTAAAACAACTTGATAATTATAGCACAAATCACCATGCTGGCTAAACCATGTTTATATTGTCTCCTTTTCCGTTCTTATAAGACACTGCTCAGTAGGTTTATACAAATCTGATCCCATGCGAATATCAGCATAAAATGAGTTTATGCGGTATTTCAAGTCTTCAGCTCTCTACACACAGAGTTTCATCACAACTGGTTTAGCAGTTTTTGGGTGAAGGGGGCAACAAACACACACACATGCAGACAAAACTTTCACCTTTATAACACTAGTAAGATAGGAAGACTTACCAGAGACTTCCATGCTTTGGAAGGCACATGGAGCAGTTGGTCCCGGTCGTCATCTGATAGCAGTCATTAGGTCTAGTTAGAGGCCTTAGGGCGACCTGAAAACTCTAACACCAGGTGAACCAGGCCAATATAAAATATGAAAAGAAGAAGAACCAGAGAATTATAAGATACACATAATTCCGAACCTCATCTCCTGTTTATTGTTCTCTGAAATACTATGATAAACTTACTTTATTTTGTTCCTTAGGACCTCCTTGCTATTGGACTAATAGTACCATTAGTGCCAGCCCATGTAAGATCTCTGGGAGGGAACCACATACATGTTGGTTTACTTGGTTCTGTTTATGCTGGCTTCCAGTTAGGATCTGGACCACTTATTGTAAGTTTATATTTCATATTTACCCACAATGATACTTAAATATAAATCTCGTAATAGATTCTTTTCTGTACTATCTATCCATTATCTTACTAATTTTTACATGTTTTAAATTTCAGGGTAGCTTGAGTGATTTAAAAGGCAGGAAATCAATACTAATGATGACATTACTGGTATGCAGTCTTGCATACACAGGGATGGGACTAACAAGATCTGTTATAGTTATACTAACTATAAGAGCTGTTTTAGGTAAGTATGTTTAAGAAGGCTGAACTGTTCCACTGCTGGAGCATAGCCTCTATACAGACTGCAAATAAAAAGTAACAGTAAAGATCCATACAACCTAAATATTGCCGCTAGAACAATTGTAAATATTAAGTTTTCCATAATTTTGTAAAGGCAAAACTGTTGTGTACCTGAAAACTATAAATTTATGAAACAGCAATTGCTCTGGAAGCAGTATTCAAAGAGAAAACAAAGAAATTATGATTGTATGGACAAGCATGCATCCACCACTTCCTTTCACAGTCTATATTTGCCTAATTAGACATTGGACCTAAATGAAAAACAATGATAATTATATTTTAAGAAATTATTTCCAAAACACTGCACCCATCAGGATTTGAACCTGAATAATTTATTATTAAGTATACCTACATATTTCATTTTAGAATATTAAATAGGTAGTTTAGTTTAGTTTCGCCGGGCTTTTCCGCACTTAGCCTCATGATTGGGCCATTGTATGTGAATTTTATTCCCCCAAAACTTCACTCCAACCATCCCAGGTTCTCCCAGAAGGCGAGCAGTCGTCCCAGACTGCTGAAGGCTTGCGGAAAAGATTATTTTATTTTTAGATACTGTGCTCGTTGGTCTGCCACGCTACTGCATTCCATCAGCACGTGGTGCGGTGTTTCTTCAGCCATCATGCACCCCCTGCATAGAGGGCTGTCGGTTATACCTATTTATTAAACCTACCTATTAAATAGGTAATTAAAAAAACTAAAACATAAGTACCAACACTAATCTTTTACAGGTATCTTCAAACAGACACAAATGTTGACGAGAGCAATGGTGCCTGATTATGAACCTAATCGAAAGAAGCATGGTGACATCTTTGGTAAAATGGCTGCCATATCTGGAGCAGGAATAACCCTTGGGCCTGTGATTGGAGGTCACATTGTAGAGGACTATCCAGAGCAAGGGTTCTATTTTATATCTGGGGCTGTTGGCTTGTTGTTTGCACTTAATGCAGGTATGTTTTATTTACTAGCTATTTGATTTTTAAAACTTGATATGGCTACAAACAAAAATCTAACTGGTGAAATGATGTAAGTTCTCTGGGACATAAATTCCCATATAAGATAGTGTTGTGTTGAGTTGCAAAAACTATATTGACAATACATCTACAAAAGTGCTAATTTCTTGGTAAATATTACCATAACATTCAATCTTGCTCGAGATAAACCCATGCCACTAAAAAATCTGTTACTTTTGCCATGAAAACGAGCATCAAACCAATTTATTTGTTTCAGGTCTTGTTTGCTTCCTACCTAAACTACCAAACAGAAGCAAAAGAAGAAAACCAAATACAGTGAAAAATTCAACAACAAATATACTTCAATTAGCCACAAATAGTCTCAAACAATCATTTATAGAACTTTATAATATCCAATGGTCAAAATACTGGGACATATTTCTATTCAAAATATTAGTTGGTTTTGCCATGGGTGTTTATTATTCAAACTATTCATTATATTTAAAAACTCAATATGAAATGTCTCCCAAGTATGTAGGCTACATAATATCATTTCAAGGTATTATAGGCTCACTTTCAAGCTTCTTTATAGGTCACATAAATAGTCTTTATAAACATGACGATGATTATACTGTGAGAAATTTCCATATATTTGTAATGTTGGCTGTGTCTTTACTAGGTATGATTCTAGCAGTTAATGTTTATGTGTATACTTTATGGTTGATTCCACTTGCTATTGGTAATGCAATGACTAGGTTGACAACTCTAGAAATGGTGCTGAAGAGATGTCATGAAGATCATCGGGGTACTCTTATTGGGGCTTCGAATAGCATTAGGTCTTTAGCTGGTGTTGTCGCTCCAATGGTAGCGGGTTTTATTGGACAATTTGTTGGTGTCCCATATGTTATTTACGCATCATTATTTTCAACAAGTTTAGGTGTGATATTGAGTTACCAACACAAACATCATAGACTAAAAATCGATTAAGTATTTTTTATTAAAATATATTTCTTGAATATTTAAGTTTTTTTTAATATAGAGTCTAGAATAAAAGCAATCTTCAAACTAAATGTATCACTAACTTTACACAGGTAACAAATAATTGTTCATTCTCCTTCCAAAGCCTTTATCTGTTTAAGCCTCATATCTTTGATAAGTTGTTGGATATCTTCACGGTCCTTCATGTTTTCTGGAGGAAAGATCTGTCTTTTAGTGTTGGTTACCCATTCTTCGAAGTATTTGGGCTGGTTGAAAAAGAAAAACAAGGCGACCGGGAAGGAAGTGTACATTGCCATTCTGCCGACTTCTAATTTCCAGTTGCCCATGATTTATGTTTGATCTGTAAGAAGTTGATTTAGACACCTTCGTGGTCTGTTTATCTTCAAATAGAAGCTGAAATATCACCAAAAACCCTTAAAAATACCTTTTCTTCGGTACAACAAAACCAGGAACCTGACAGTTCCACTTTTTTGACAGTAATGTGACATGACATTTGACAGCAACGTGAAGTGGCAATTGACAGCAAAATGACTTGACAGCAAAATTCTATTTTTAATGAATGGCTTCACGCGATTTATGCATTATGGCCAGATATATTAACTTTTTACTAGATAACAGAATAATCTGGCCCTCCGGTTGCATCGTAATTCTCAATTCTGAGGGTCGTGACCTCTGCTCATTATCCTATCACGGATGATGTTACGCCAACGACCCCGATTGCTGGCGACCTGCATAGCTTCGTATACTGTCGTGTTCTGTGGGATGCAGATCAGTTCAGACCAACGAATGGGGCTCCGTCCTCGAGCCCTTTTCACATCAATTTGACCGTGTAGATACATTGAGATAATATACGTTTATCAAAATAGTCACCAACTTACTAAACTTTGGGTATCCAATGACACTAGCACCACCTTACTTCTGGCTATTAGAGGCTCCCGTTGTCTACTTACAATACAGACACACATCAAAAGAAATTGGTCCAGAGACCTACAGTAGACATTTTGTTTTAAAGTGAGCTGTAGGCGTGGACATTGTGGACAACCCCTGATACATACAACTGAACTATCAATAATTTTATAGCGTCCCCACTTGGCGGCCAACACTACACACTACCCACATTATAGTCACACAGTCTGTAGGTGGACAAAGGGAGGCTGCATTTAGGGCCTAAATTTATAATTTATTTATGATATTAATAATGATATCATACATAAATTATAATTTTAGGCCCTACTTACTAGTTTAGTGCGCCTCGACGCTCCTTAATACTTAAAAGGTAGGTAAACGTAATAAGTACCTACCTATCTAGTCTTTGTGTATAGGGACATAATAAATGTAGGTTCTAATTAAAAGATCATTTATTCAAAATACCTACTTACATATATTACAATTAAACTTTTCAAAATGAATTGCAAAATAAAATACTTGGTAGGTTACTTCCACTACCTACCGTTACTTATAGTTATTTAAGACAGGTAGATAATGCAAATACTTAGGTAATTTATGGCACAAAGATTAAATTCATCTTTATCAATCACATTATCAATGATTTAATATAAATATATTACCATAGAGTTAAACGAATTGTGATGATTAATGCTTAGTGTAATTCTGTGTAATTATTATAATGATAAATAATTACAAAAGTTGATTTCGTAAGAGGATTTCGTACCATTCAGTTCAGACTTCAGAATAATGGCGGTGCTTTTCGTGTTGGGATTGGGACTTGCCTTTTTAACGGGTATGTTGATTAAATTAATTTGACCTATTTACCTAAACATATAAGTGAGTTTAACGCTTAATTTAAACCGCCGATAACCGCTGAGGAGTAAAAATCTCAAGTGTTTTAATCTTTTATTTCTTTGTTTCCAAAGCATAATGTCTCGACTCCCTTCTCCCTGAATTCCCGTACGATTCATCGTTTAAGGGATTTGGGGAGCTGAAGGCAGAAGCTAGTAAAACTATGAAAACTTTAACCGTGTCTAGTAATTAAACCAACTTTGCAACGGTGCGTCCAAAAACTTTTTTAAATTTTAGCAGCGTGCACAGCAGCCCCTTCCAAGATCATTGGAGGTTCACCTACGTCCATTGAGGAGTATCCTTCGATCGTGGCGGTCGATCTATTAAGGAACAACATCTGGGGCCAGGGATGTGCAGCGAATATTATTAACAATTTATACGTTCTGTCAGCTGCACATTGCTTTGAAGAGTAAGTTAATTCATGTCTGTATAAGTGTCTAGGTCTACGAAAAATACTGTAGTGAAGGTAGGGTTGCCAGATTGCCGGGATTTCCGGGAAAGTCCCGGAATTTAACGTGTTGTCCCGTGTCCCGTAATTTCTCTTCACTGTCCCGGAATTCATGAGCACTAGTTTTTGTCCACAAAGTTAGGTACGACACCACGGTGCGGCGCGATTCTAGCACCAAAGTCGCTAAATTGGCAACCCTGTGTCGAACATTCACATTTCACACTGTGAATGCACGAGGGGAGGAGTATGATTGATTAATTTGATTATAGTCTTTTAATTTTTATCTAATACTCCAGTCCATTTGCGTTTTTGCTAGGAAAGTTTTGGGATACCTAGTTCTGTTTTTTTTTCTATTTATAATGTATTTTGGGGTGCTGTATCCGAATCTAAGGTTTGCGGACAAAATTTAGTGACGCAACATTTAAAAAATCGCAAAAATGTGTATTTTTCCTATTCGCTATTAGTAAATGGTCTGTGTACAGAAATTAAAAAACTTAATTTTTTTTCTACGTGGCGTCACAAAACCTTTTTAGCAAACCTCAAACCTTCGGATTTTGAACCCCAAAGTAGGTATAATATTGTATTTTGGGGTGATTAAAGTAATTGAAAAAAAAAAGAAAAACATTAGATAGAACTAACCCAAAATTTTCTCACTAGTCAGCTTTTGGAGTCTAATTGTGCTGAATTATAAGTACCTACCTACTTATAGATTTTATGTCTATAAAATAATGTGCATATTTTAGTCCTAAAATAAGTACAGTCCGCGGCACGAATCAAGAAACAAAATGGCGGATGCGCAAAAGTCGATTTTTCATAGAAAGCGCATGTAAAATGTACTGCGCGAACTTTCCCCTTCCACGACAAAACTTTTCAACTTTCGTGCCGGTCACTATACATAACTAGTAATTTTGTAATATTTTTGCTATTGCCCGTTCAACGGCAAACATTTGTAGTTGGATTTTGACTCTACAACTCCAACTCCGTTTGTAAAACCAGAAATGTCCAGGAAATTATAAGCCCGTATCTGGCAACCCTAAGTGAAGGGCGTGGAAAAGAGCGTGGCGCATGGCGAGGTCTGTGACGCCGCCCGTATGGCCACGATACTGGCGTGTTATTCGCGTAATTACTCGCCTTGCCTTCACAACAAAATTTTCCACGAGATTAGCGTAGGGAGCATAGTTTGGCTACCGCAGTATTTACCTAAAGATAGTTAAATAAGCATTTTATAGATATAGATAGAAGATGACATTATTCATCATCATCATACTTAAGTATATCTTATATATTGTATAAATACATACAAGGTGGATAGGACTATACAACATTAAACAAAACCCTGGGTTGTTAAAATGTGTTGGAATAGTTTGGAATTGTATAATTAATCAAAGAACTGATATAAAAAAAGTAAAATTTTCAAACAAACTAAATATCCTAAAAAATTAAAACCAATACGAACACCCTGTACCAATGTGCACAGTGTAAGTACGTGCCGCGGCCACCGAGTATTAATCCTACAGAGCAACGCTTCATACAAGCCTGCGGTGGTAAATACTCCACTACATGAACAGCTATGTGTGGGCAAAGCTGTGAGAAGTCACTCATTGCTTTCCGCTCGGGTTTGCCGAGGCCGCCCGAAGAGCCTACTCGGCTCACGTACGTGAACCCGTCGGCACACTGTCGGTGAGAGAGGTCACGCACACATAACTGCGCATGTAGTGAAGTACCTACGCTGCGGGCTTGTATGAAGCTGTTTCTCTGTAGGATTAATACTCGGTGCCGCGGCCGCCTGGCGCTACGCTGGTGACAGTTTTGTTTATAGACACATCGTGTAGCAAATTTGAAAAATGGAAAATAGTGTCCTGTGGCTGAACTACTCAACCGATTCTGTTGAAATTTAGTAGGTGGACTTGGAACGTGTGTAGGTATGTCCAGTTAAAAAAAATGTTGTATTATCCTATCCACCTTGTATAAAAGAAAGTCGTGTTAGTTACTCCACTTATAACTCAAGAACGGCTGAACCGATTTAGCTGAAAATTGGCAGGGAGGTAGTTTAGAGCCAGGAGAAGGACATAGGATACTTTTTATCCCGTTCGATTAAAAAAAATGCTTATTCATTGCCTTTAAGGCGGAACAAAGTTCGCCGGGTCAGCTAGTAAATATTATATTTTCCTTTTCTCGAAGCCAGCCAATGGCTGCAAATCTGACAGACCAGAATGCTTGTAAAGAGGATTGTCCATTTTACAAGCTGCGTTATACTGACCTGTAACCATTAGTTTAATGCCCGAATACTGAAACAGAGGAGCAGCTTCTAAATTCAAAATAAGAATGGGAATATGAGGTTAACAGCTGCTTAACTGTTTAAGTAGCCCTCAAAGAGTAGTGTTTCAGTATTCTGCTGTTACTACTTTAAATGACCGATTCCAGTCCCCCCGAATGGCGTCGCATCAGGGCTGGCTCCACATTGAAGAATACGGGCGGAGTACTTATCTACATTGTCGCAGCGTACAACCACCCCAGCTATGGAACGCCAGATATGGGCAACGATGGTGATATAAGCGTCGTGCGGCTTCAGTCTGCTTTGACTTTCAGTTCGACCATACAGACTGCCACTATCATAGCGCAAGATTATGACATCTTTGATGGTGCGGAGGTAGTTCACGCCGGGTGGGGGAATACTATAGTGAGTATTTTTTCTCAGGGGTTAGGAGCAGAACGTGCTTTGTTTACGCAAAATGTATGTAGGTCTTGTAGGTACATTGGTGCATTTCACAGTTGGGGCACTAAGCAAGTTTACCGTTTTAGGGTTTCGTTTCGTAGTCAACAAGAAACCTTTACAGTTACGCCATGTCCGTCTGTCTGTCTGTGCGCGGCTTAGCTCAAAAACGCTTATTTCGTCAAGTTAGTTTAAGATTTGCTTATTAATTTATTTATTGCACAACTTTAAACTTACCTACTCATTTTGCAAAGTGCACATTATTTAATGAAATGAGCATTTCAGGAAATGCTCATTATGCGAAGTGCTCGCTTAGTGTCCCAACCTAATACCCGTTTTTCGAACGGTCGATTTTCAGCACAGTCTTGACATTGGCTTATTTTTTCCAGTCTGGAAATCCTATGTCTGCACCGAACGATCTTCGCCACGTAGCCATTAACACTGTTAACAATGCTGATTGCGCTGAACGCTATGTCACTTCCAATTGGTACAGACCAGCACCCGTGACAAAGAATATGATCTGTGCTGGGTTATTGGATGTAGGAGGTAGAGACGCTTGTCAAGGAGACTCTGGCGGACCTATGTACTACGCCAATATCTTAATTGGTGTGGTTTCTTGGGGCAATGGATGCGCTGTCCCTCGTTATCCAGGTGTCAGTACCAGGGTTGCGTCTTACACTGACTGGATTGTGGCTACAGCTTCGTAATAATTATTTTTACGATAGATTAAAAAAACCGTATTTAATATCTTTGTAATTTTTCCATTTCCTATAGGTACCTAAGTACCTACCTACCTACATATTGATGTATTCCTGCCTATTATTAGGTAGGTGTACCCTTATCTTCAGACTCCCTAATCTCTTACCGATATTATATTTTTCTTTTGCCATAATCTAAAAAGAGTATTGCTTACAATAGTTTATGTTCTCTGTAATGTATCTACATTAAACTGAATCTCAAAGATAATTGAGATACACAAGAAAGTAAGCCTCGTCCTGCCTGCCGTGTCTTCATCTCGATATTCAGTTGTGAGCACGAACAACATGGAAAATTACTTCGCTATTACTAGAATTTGCGCCGTATAATAGCCACCATTATCCTTTCTCATCTTATTGCAACTTGCAGGAATCCAATCTAAAACAATAATCCCGGCAAAAGTTAATTTTGAATAGGAATTGTTATACTGCGGGTGTAAACCTTTCTGTGCAGCAGTTTTGTGGTTAAATAATGGTGATGAAAACTTTAATCGAAGTTAATGTGGCAACAAATATAGCTATTGTGCGTCCAAAACATAATTATTCTAGGTAGGTGCTTAGGGGTCCTACATTTTAAGAAGACAGTCTACCAGTAGGTATTACTATTTTCTCAAATATGTTTATGCCATAAACCTATATCTGCCATGACCAACCCTACGTTTTTTTTTTCATTGTAGGTAAAGTAAAGTAAAGTAAATATTTATTGTTTCGCTGTGACCAAGGTTCTTATAAATAAGTTTAGTCTCAACAGCTTACTCTTTTCGAGTACTTATACAATATTAAACTTAAGTCTAGGGTTAAAAATAATAACTAAAAGCTACAATCTTGTAGGTACCTATTTATCTGCAAAAATATGGCGTTAATTCTAATGTCCGTAAAATACCGGAACCCGACTGCTGAAGGTATGGGTGTTGTGAGGACTTTGGCTAATCAAAAAGTTCAAAGTAGCTTATTAGTAGGTTATTTGTTTAGTTTACAAAATTGAAATCCGGTCAAGCTCTCTGGACCTTTTTATTACTCCGCAGACAGATGGCTGGTGCCCGATACATACCGTTAAAACTCTGTACTTAGGTACGCAGTAGACGCATAAAGATATCCTTTCTAGAAGTGAATTAATTGATCACCAGTTATATTCACCGGCTTAGAGATACGAGAAATGCTAGTAAATTGTCATATTAACTGGCGTTTAATTTATGTACCAATCGGATTACAATATTGGCGTCACATTAGATGCGGCCGATTGCGGTACTGCAATTGAGCTGTTCTGTCCAATGTGTGTTCGTTTCGCTTTTCCTTAGCATTAGGTACTTACCTATCTGATAGTTACGGTATCTACCTGCGTAAATATACCGGTAGTGAGCATACTGCTATGCCCTCTCGCGGTCATTTGCGAGGTTGTAAAGTACTATTTATGTAGGTACATTATGCACAGTGAATATATCTAACTTTATGTCGGATAGAATCAAAAAAGACACCTCTATGGCAGGAGAAAAAGTTCCTAGAACCGTGCCTATATTTTAGTTCTCTTTAGCATTATTCTAATTAGCTCTGATAGGTTAGGCTTAGCATAAGCAAGACAACTGATACTGCGATGATGATGAATTGATATTTCAATCTTAGCTTCACAAAGTCTCATATAGCTGAGGTGACAAAAGTTAGGTAGGTAGTCTTAATAATCTCAAAGCGTTTAGTAACTATCACAGCTTCTGTCCCCTGCTTATGCTAAACCAATAAAAACATGAACATGGCTAGCTGAATGTTCTGCAAATACTAACTGATTTAACTTAGAAACTGAGAACTGGGTAGGAAGTGCCTAGATCTTTTATAACCTAAGTAGTTAGTCAGATATCATGGCTGGCAAAGCCCCGATCATTTCATTCGATATGTCTGCACTGTGGAACACCAAGGCGGCTGTAATAACATGAAATAGGTAAGGTACCAACCGAAGCTTAGAGCATTAGTTATCAGATGCTGTGTAGCCGGAACGCGCGCGCTAATGTGGACTCAGCACGATTCTGATTGCCTATCTTCATTCGAACAAAGACATTGCACTAAGTTGGCTATATGATACAGTACCATATTGCATAGGATTGGTCCAACTCCACCTCTACATCTAAGAAGAGGGCCAGGTAATTCAAATAATTTTTATTTTGTGTGATGTATAGAGGTGTCTCCCAATATCAGATAGGGCAGAGGGCGGGATAGGAAGAATCACACTTGATTTTTATAATGCTGTCAGATTAAATTTTACATACAATTTTCGATTATTTAAATAACAAGGCCATATTAAATTAGATATTTAAAATCTCGAGGGAGGTGTGTAACATTTAGATAAAAAAGGTCTGTTGTTCGCCACTCGAACACCCAGCAGGGGTCGATGTAGAATTTAAACGATTTCAATTTGTTCCGTTGCACAATTCGGGAAACCTTTAAACATTATTCAAATTGTGTTGCATTATGAATGAGAGGAACGATGGGAGATAAGAACTTCCCAAAATATTACGTCAGACGACCTTGCTTGCTGTTGCAGTTTGTGATCGTGGACTTTTATTTTTTTCGATAATAGATTCTAAGTAGGCACGTAGGTATTTTCGTACTTGAAGGCAGGGAGAGGTGCTCATTTTATCAAAGTTTGCATTATAACCCTGACCTTTGTGAACGTCACCATAAAAATAGATACCTAGAGGTACTTAATGATTTTTAATATTTACCTACCCTTTCATTTAGCTAGCTCTAAATCTATGTGTAGGTGCAACAGTCTAGGTTAGGGTTGCCAACCGTACTATAATATTATAGTATTGTACTATATTTCAGCTCAGCGTACTATATATTTTTGAAACCACATATAGTATAGTGAGCGGCACGAAAGATGAAAAGTTTTGTCGTGGAAGGGGAAAGTTCGCGCAGTACATTTTACATGCGCTTTCTATGAAAAATCGACTTTTGCGCATCCGCCATTTTGTTTCTTGATTCGTGCCGCGGACTGTACGCAAATATACTATATTTCTGGCATAATTTGTAAAAAGTTGTTTCTTTTATAAATTCATCCTTTCTGCGTTTACAGAGGACTGTTTTCTACGAGTATGTAGAGGGAAAATAATTTAAAGATTGAATGTCGGGATTTTTTTTTATATTCAAGAAAGAAAGAGTAGGTACCTATTTGAAAGTGTGAAAAAAAGGTTAAGTGCAAAAAATACATATTTTTTCGAAATATTCTACAAAACACCGCTCTAATTTTTGTACTAAGTATATTTTTTTGGCTCGTACTATATTTTTTAGCCACAAATACTATATTTTTCGAAAAAACTGTTGGCAACCCTAGTCTAGGTATAGGTATCTACACTTCACGCACTCTTATTTCATTCACAGACAACTGCACAAGCTCAATGTGTAAATACCTTATGTGTGCTCGTGCCAACTTTTGTTAACCGATCTATAATTAAAAATACAAAATAGGTACCTCCACAGTGCCTATTTTAACATCATTATTTTCGTAGGTATTATGTTTTGTAACTAAGTAAATAGGTATACTTCTGTTTTTTTTTTTAAATCCAAAGTCGCCAATAATAATAATAATAATAAATTCCTTTTTCCAAAACTGTCAAAAATCTTGGTGTGATCATGGATGCAGAGCTGAGTTGGCAGCCGCAAATAACTGAAACCAGTCGGAGGATATTTGCTGCTGCGGGCTCACTCCGTAGACTGCGGAACTTTCTGCCGACTACCACTAAAGTTAGCCTCGCTCAATCTCTCATGCTCCCCATCCTCGACTATGCCGACATCTGCTACCTCGATTTGACTGAAGAGCAACTCGATAAACTTGAGCGACTCCAAAATGTCTGTATACGGTTCGTTTTCGGTTTGCGCAAGTATGACCATGTTTCTGATTTTCGCCATAAGCTCAAGTGGTTGCCAATCCGCCTTCGCCGGAATGCTCATATTCTATGCTTTCTTTACAAAATCCTGTTTGCTCCCTTCTCTCCTCACTACTTGAGAGAATGTTTCAAGTTTCTTAGCGATTCTCATGAAAGAAAACTTCGCTCTACTGAATCCCTACTTCTTCAAGTACCTGTTACAAATTCCACCTTATACAGTAAATCGTTTGCTGTTCAGTCTGTAATCCTCTGGAATTCTCTCCCACAACTTATCCGATCTGCTAAGTCCTTGCCCATTTTCAAGGCTATGGTGACAAATCACTATCTCAGTACTCTCTGATATTTATGTGTTATTGTATATTTTATTATGCTTATGTTGTATAATGTATGCTAATAGTTTGCGTTTATTCAATGTTTATGTAAGTATGTATAATGTAAAATTTAGTAATATATGTACTGTTTGGTTATGTATTTATATAAGTAGTCTATTTATGTTTGTATTAATGTTTATACTTGAATTATATTATGTATAAGTATGTATATGTATTATTTATAATATTTTTACCACTTATCTTAAAACTAAGATATGAGGTAATCTCTAGGTGCACTGCCTACCACTCAAGCTGTTACAGTTCTACTCCATCCAAAGGTTGCCTGGAAGAAATCGCTTTCAGCGATAAGGCCGCCCATTTGTGCAACTTATTTTTAAGCTTGTTTAGTATTTACTTTTGTATATGTGTTTTTTTCTCTATTTATGTTGTGCAAATAAAGATTTCTATCTATCTTTCTATCTATCTAATACAATGTAGGTAGGTAGGTACTATTATATTTAACAGTAGTACGAATTTCCTCGCTTACGTTATTGTAACCTCAGAGACCTATAATCTGCATAAAAGGTTAAAAATCTAAATATATTTGTAAAGTAGGTTAATTACACGAATTTGTATTGTCATCCAAGCCTTTTGAGTACCTACTCTACCTACCTAAAGACATTTTATTTTTCTTTTTTAATAATTAATGAGGATTACAATTTACAATACCTTTAGTCCTGACTGATTGTGAACGCATTCCGCACAATTCCAGCCAAAGTCACTTTAAATAGTCTTATCACTGAATTGGGAGAGCGGCGAGTCGTTAACACCATGGATCCAGCATTAGAGGTCGAGATAGCAGGACTGTTGCGTCAGAAGGCTATGAACGAGACCCTCCAGCAAGGAGACTCGGACGTACAGAAGTTCTATGCCAACACTACTATCTTCATCACCGGTGGAACTGGCTTCCTCGGTAAACATCTGATTGAAAAACTTATAAGGTAAATATTCGATGTTGCTCATGTTCTTTTTTTTTATCAACAAAATGATAACTATTATTTATTTTCGCCAGGTCATGTAAGATAACGAAGATTTTCCTTCTTGTACGATCAAAGAAAGGAAAAACCATCAATAAAAGGCTCGAAGAGATGCTTGAAGATCCTATATTCGCAAGCCTGCACAAGAGTCAACCAGGGTTCTTATCTCGTTTTGTGTGTGTGGATGGTGACGTGTCGGAGATCAGGCTTGGTCTCTCAGAACGAGACTGGCAGATGCTCACTGAAGAGGTTGGTCTTAATAAAGCAATTCTAATGGATTAATATCTTAATATTGACATATCAGCAACCTTCAGTTCCAGGTTAAAATTGCGAATATAATGATAAAATAATTAGGTTAGGCAGGCCCATCAGCATCCTAAACGCATTATTGTATTGGACTCTAAGCACATTGAAGGCTCGTCTCGTGTGACAGCTTAAAATCTGTTCTTTTGTACACTTCCAGGTGGAAGTGATATTCCACTGCGCGGCGACTACTCGCTTCGATGAAAAACTCCGTACTGCAGCGCGGATCAATGTGCGAGGCACGAGGGAGGCGATGCTGCTGGCCCGAGCTGCTGAACGTCTCAAGTAGGTACCTTACACTAAAAACATCGTTTTTTATTTTATGTCAGAAATGGTTTTTAATAACTTTTGTCTAATCATCAGGTCGTTCATCCATATATCAACAGCATACTGCCACGCCACTACCGAGCGTATAGGGCAGGATGTTCAGGAAAGCTTTTACCCGACACCCATTTCACCGGAGACGTTGATGAGCCTGGTGGAGGAGGTCGATGAGCAGCGCTTAGATGCCATTACTCCGGAGTAAGATATACTCATCTGTAACTCTGCAACTATGTTTCCATGACAATAATCTTTTTATTTTCTGATGTTATTATTTTTTAGGTTAATCAAGAACTGGCCAAACACGTACACCTATTGCAAAGCAGTAGGAGAAGAGACAGTTAGGACCCTGAGCGAGGGTTTACCTATATCCATTGTCAGACCTGGTATTGGTAAGATTCTTTTCGTACTCTATTGTTGATGATTAGGTATTTTATTAAAAGCAATATATCATCATTTACCCAAAACGATGGCGTTATTATATGATCTGAACCAATAAATCTTAAGTCTTCGGTAACAACATTGTATGAAGGTACAAATTAGTCCCGCCCGCCCCGTTGTAAATTTTCAATTGGACCAATGCAAAGTGAAATTCCTAAATTTAAAAATACATTATCTGTGAAAATTTCAACCGTCTACCTATTACGGTAAGTACATGATATACAGCATGGTGGGTGACAGACGGACAGACAGACAGACAGCGAAGTCTTAGTAATAGGGTCCCGTTTCTACCCTTTGGATACGGAACCCTAAAAATGAATTTCAAATTCTGCCGTCACATGCATGACGGAACTTATGGGAAGTAGGTAGGTACTCTATTACTCAACTGCCGAAGGAGGGTTATGTTTATTAAGGCGTTAATTTTATTTTAGTGGCTGCTTCATATACCGAACCATCACCAGGATGGACCGACAAGAGTACAATCTACGGTGTTACAGGGGTAAGTACCTACACTACTTACGTGATACATTATATAGAGCGAGGACGTTTTCAAAGTTGATATTCATAATGTTTTCGTAATTTATACCGTTCTTTAAATTACGAAAACATCACTATGTACACAGTACATAGAAGGAATTATATGTAACTGACCCGGCAAACGTTGTTTTGCCTTATAAATTATAGATAATTAAATTTTTCCTGATTTTTCTTTGCTATAAACCTCACGGAGCCCGAGACCTTTCCAACGAATGCAAAACCGTGGAAATCGGTTCGTGCGTTCTGGAGTTATAGCGTCAGGAAGGAAAACCCGACTTATTTTTATATAGTAGATTATTCCTTATGTGTACTGTAGTATGTACCTAGGTGCCAACCTTAGCCCTGTGATCCTGGACGTAAATCCAATGAGTAGGGAGTCCTTATTCATTGGATTTACATTTGCTGGCATATTAAGTCCTGGATCCTTAAGAATGGAAACACTTTGTGATACCTAATGAACTTTGGGGTCTATGGCAGGCCTATCGTTGTAATGTGATTGAAAAATACGTAAATAAGGCATATGAAAACTCGTCAACTCTCACTCTCACTAAATCCGAGCCAATTCAATTTAGAATTGAGATCATACGATAAGCCTTCGTTTTTCTTTCAGCTGTTGTTTGGAATTGGTATGGGTGTCCTCCACGTGCTATACAACAATCCCAAAATTAAAGTTGGCATTGTTCCATGTGACTATGTGACTAATGCAGTCATTGGTGAGTCGCTTAATTCAATGAGGAGGAACACTAACTTTTTATCCCGGCAGAGGGCGTTAGTCGGATGATCTTTGGTTTGAATTAAGAACTGTCAAACAGGTGTTTTTGACAACTCTCGGCGCCAAATTGGCCATATCAGTCTCAGACCGAAAGAAAAAAAACTCGGCGTTTTCATTTTTTTTGACCATCATCAAAAAAAAAAGATCATCCGACGCCAGCGCCATCTGCTTTTAGCTTTGCGTGTGACACCCCATTGAGCGATTTCGTGGTATAAGAGGTGCCCAGTGCCCAGGTATCAATTTAGTTAATTGATACCTGGGGACCTCTTATACCACGAAAATGTTCATTTCTTTTTAAATAAAACGGTAACTCACCTAAGTTATTGTTGATATACGCAAGAAATCTATTAATGTCTTTGCTGAATTATTAAATATTGTTAAGTATTAAACGGGTTTCGAAAAAAAAATAAACAGAGCCAAGGCACATTTTGAGACATTTAAATTGTATTTTGGGTGCTCCTGATCTTGATCGTTTAAGTACATAAACTTGATATTGATATTAACCAAAACATCAAAACCTATAATGAACTTGACAATTCCTTTTGTAAAATTGACTAGGGTTAAGATAAATAAATAAGTTATGATGATGATTGCTGTTTTCTTCTAGTTGCCGGTAGAGAAACGTCTTGCAAACAACGGAAGGGTGGAAATGATACTCCAATCTTCAACTTAACTAGTGTTGCTAGAAACGCTTTGACTTGGGGTAAGAGTTACCTAATCCAATTTAGGTGGCAGTTATAGTGGCCGGCAAACAAGTTAAAAAAATTTGACGTGGAAGAGGAAAGTACACGCAGTAGGTACATTTTACATGCGACTTCTATGAAAAATGGACTTTGCGCATCCGCCATTTTTTTTCTATTACCTAGTTTGCCGGGAGTTTTACAGTATTTTGATGTGAAAACTAATCAATGCAAGAAAGTTGGCTCGGTGAGATAAAAGCTTCTAAATCAGCTTTGTCTTTTCCTTGTTTGCAGAAATGATGTCATATATTATGAACAATGATTGCTTCCGCCAACTTCCGTCGCCAATGGCTGTGTATTACAACTACGCCTTAGAAACAAGCAATCTGATGATATACCAAATATTATTCTGGTTTATGCATATATTACCAGCGTATTTCATGGATGCTCTATGCTTCGTGCTCAGGAAGGACAGAATGTAAGTAAAGGAACAGTAGGTGTAATAAACGAGGAGGCGACGGTGTGGGTGGTAATGGTAACTGGCACACTAAAAAACTGGCACATTTGTGAGTTTACACTGTACCGAAGCTGGCACAAATACAATTTTTGCAGTGTGCCAGCTTACACCGTACAGATTATGTAGTGGGAGGGATTTAGGGAGGACTAGCAAAACTTAACTTAAGGACCCCAGGCTCCCGAGAGGGATGCAACTGGGAACATCGCTCGGATGAGAGAGAGATTATGTAGTGGGACACTGGCAAGCAGCTTTTTGTTACCTAATTTAAAATAGAGAACACAGGTTTTTAGTTAAGAGGATACCTTTTTACTTTTTTTTATTTTCTGATTAAAATAATAATAAAAATTAAAAAATAATAAAATGAAAAAAATAAAAAGGTAGATGCATAGTCATGCATGACAGATATAGGTTTTATGGCATAAACATATTTGCTCTAATGTCTTTATCCAGGGAGGAAAATTGAAACTACGTTTGTATGAAGAAAGAGAATGGAGACTATCCTCTTAAGGGCCCTATTCTGAAAAACTGAAAATCCATGTCGGGCGCATCGAAAATTGTTGATTATTTCATGACGGAATGTTGTAGAACTTTTTTTTGTGTACAGATTGTAGGCGACATTGTTTCCCATATTTTAGTGCAGTTTCCATACAAATATGTCGAAACGTATTGAAGCCTATCGACATTTTAGCCAAATCAGACATTTTTTGTCTAAAATTTGGATAGGCTTTGCACCAATAGGAGGTTCTTGTCTGAAAACTACACCAAAATGTAGGAAACAATGTCACCTACAATCTGTGCACAAAAAAAGTTCTACGACATTCCGACATGAAATAATCAACAATTTTCGATGAACCCGACAGGGATTTTCAGTTTCAAGGTCGTTGGCGTATATACTCCTCTTAAGGTACTCGTACGTACCATAACACATTAGTGTAACAGTAATAATAGTGGTGGGGCGTTAAATCTGCATAGTCCCAAAATAGGGTTGTCTAAGGCCGTAAATCTATTTGCGGTAGGTACCTAAGTGTAGTCAACACATTCCTCGGGTGAGGATGAGGATCTAGTAAAGTTTTTTTTTCAGATTTGTGAAACTAAGTAAGAAAGCTGAGAAAATGGCGATGTTCTTTTCATACTTTAGTATAAACCAATGGATCTTTCTCGACAACAACACTGACAAACTTTACAAGAATTTATCAAGAAAGGACCAGCTTATCTTTAATTTTGATATCCCGAATATCAACTGGACTGAATTCACGATGACTTGGTGTATAGGTGTGCGTAAATATATCTTATTCGATGGTTTAAAATCAACCGCCAAAGGTGTAAGGAAACAGTTCTGGTTAAGATTTCTACATTATTTTCTAACTTGTGTCTATTTTTACGTTCTGTGGCTAGTTATAAGGCTTAGTTATTATGTTTGTAAAAGTTTACTATCGATTGTTTTTTAGTTAATTGTTTGTCTGTTTAATAAAGGCGGTTTATAAATATATTTAGACATTTTTTTTTTGATTTCAGTTTTACCCTTTGCTTCTAGAGAACTATTTTCCAACGTCTGATGTTTCGACATTTTAAGGACAGGAGGTCTAGGAGTACGGGGCATCATCATCATTATCTCAGTCCTTATTCGTCTATTGCTGAACTTAGGCCTCCCCCATACGACGCCACAAATAGCGACCCTGAGCCGCCTCCATCCAACGACTCCTCGCGACCCCTACAATGTCGGCCGTCCACCGAGTAGGAGGACGAGTAGAAGGTCTGCAAAGTCCTCGAAAAATGTTTATTATAGCAACGCGATTAAAAATCAAAAATCGAAAATTCTAATTCAAAAAGTTTTTGCATTCAGTACCTACGTAGGTATACCTAATAGGTAATTTAAAATACCTACCTAGGTAGTAAGGTAGACAGACAGTAAAACAGTGTTGCGCTAAATCTCCAGGAAATTATCACAATAGTTTCCTTTCACTGAATACCTCGGGCTATGTTTGATATTATTTAACACCTGCTTTATCTTTTTTGTAAATTGCGTACCTACCTGCCTTTACTTATCTACTTAACTAATAGAAAGATAGATAGATATAGGTCTTATTAAGATGCGTATTTTCTGTAGGTAATTTTATATCACTACTAACTAGCTGACCCTTCAAACGTTGTTTTGCCTTATAAATTATAGATTTTAGCCGATTCTCAGATCTACTGAATACGCATATAAAATTTGGTAAAAATCGGTCTCGCCGTTTCGGAGGAGTACGGTAACTAACATTGTGACATTGAAATTTTACATATTAGCGGAAGATAATAGGGTTTTTTTTTAATAACCCTGGATTGATTTAAAGAGTTGGAGTTACTCCCTATTTATGTTATTTAAATTGCGTGTGTTTAATTAATAAGGTATGGAGCAAAAGTAGGTATACCTACTCAACCTGATGGAAAAAAATATCTAAGAAGAACCAAATGTTTTCCTTCTTAAAAACAACTACTTCTACCTTACCTAATTATAACGTATCAGTGACTAGCTCGCTGGGTCCCGATGAATCGCCCGTAAGTCCCGATCCTGTGGGGATTTCGTAAAACTCTTATCGGATGCTTAGGTAGGTAGGTACATAAAGTACCTACGGAACGGAACCCACTTTCCAAAGTTTAGCTGGTGCCTACTAGCAGCGGTTAAGGCTGTGCGTTAATCCATCAGCCAGTCAGTCAGTCAGGACAAAGCATTTTATAGGTAGGGCAGGATAGTAGACAATGAACCACAAAAAGTTTGGACACTCATAACTTTGAAACCATTCAATCTATGGTTATGATTTTTATAGTATTGTGAAGGAAATTTATCAGTTAACTGAATTTGATACAACAAACTCTTAAGAAATGAATCAAAATAAAGTTATTAACCTTTTTTTTATAAATGAGCTTTGGTTCACTGTGCACTACCTGTGCGGGTACAATGAACAGGGGGGGTTGGATACATTGAACCATGCAGTATACAATGAACCATGGTATACGATTGTGAGAGATTAATTACAAATAAAGCTAATTAAGGTAAATAAAAGAATTGAAAATGTTTTTGATTTTTATTATGGTAAAATACTACACAAAACAATCACGGTCCTTATGCTGAATGCTCCATTTGAGATCAATAAAACCATAAATAAAGTTTTCGCTGCTGTATGGCTACCTTTTTTTCTTTTCTCTCGGCCTACTGCTTTGCGTCCTATACTGAAAAAAACATAAAATTAAAAATACATAACAAAAATCTGTGTAGAAATAACAATCATATATAATATAACTAATAATTAGACGTCATTATTCAAATTTAAATTAAATTCATTATATTTCATATTTTTTACACATATTTGTTCACCAAAGATTAACTAAAAATTTAAAAAAAAATACATTAAGGTTTGGAACGCATCGACATCAAAAACACAAACGGATCTTTTTTTTATTTTGAAAGTTATCATGAC
Source organism: Idaea biselata (assembly GCA_958496205.1). NCBI lineage: Eukaryota > Metazoa > Arthropoda > Insecta > Lepidoptera > Geometridae > Idaea > Idaea biselata. The sequence goes on along the minus strand of OY292398.1, from coordinate 23,254,370 downwards.
TCAAATAAAATAAAAATGTCGTCAATGACCACACAACTTATGGCTTTAAATTTTGTTTTACGTAGTATTAATAAAAAATAAAAACATTTTCTAAAATGAAATAGATTTCAAACTAAGTAAATAGATTATTCTATTAAAATCAATTTCGTACGACTTGTGGGTTAAAACATTTTTTAATAACGACGTTCAATCATTAAAAAATCTAAATGTCGGGAGCTATGAAACATAGGCACAATGAACCATGGTTCATTGTTTCCTTCTTAAAATTGGTTAATTGTTTCCGTACCCTCTTTTATCAACTTTTAGGTTATGTCGCTCACGAATGACGCGTGCTATTTAAACTAAATTATCTCACAAAGCAGCCTAATAAAACATCAAATCTAAGTACGACATGAGAAATAGTAAAAACGTACACTAAATAAAGTAATACGAAATAGTACTTACATGATTTTGTATAGTTTTTTGGTTTAAAATCACTAAAACTCGGCGTGCGCGGAAGTACTGCACGGTAGCTCGCTGACGACTGGGGAGAGGGGAGAAGGGACTTAAGCGAGTCTTGTTTGTGTGAGTTGCATGGATTGGCAACATCGCATTCGTGAGATACCCATGGTGGCTCATTGTATCCGCTTGATTCACTGTCTACTATCCTACCCTATAGATCAACAAACTCAATTTGTTACTCGTAGGTATAGATAGATAGATTAGCAACTCTTTTATTACCTCAGTAGGTAGGTATAACATTCATTTCATCTTATTAACTTCAGGTAAGGTACGACAATTGATTTTCTAATTTTGATTTGTGATATGGACCAGTTTAATTTAGGTACCTATCAGACTATCAGTGGGCAGTAAACTCAGGGTAAAGATCAGTGAATAGGAAGAGGTTCACCCCTTTGTAATCTTTCTTTACCACAGACAGAATACATAAATAGTACAACCTTTACGTTGTTAAATAATAAGCAGTGACCATGACAAAGTGGCCTATTTCATCACCGCCCACTTTAGGGTCAGCCTAATGAAGCTAGGATATGGTAGACTGGGTACGATTGTGCCTCAGGACGAAAGTGACAGTCGCTATATTATCGAAACTATAAGAGATAGCGTGGGGGGTGCAAGGGAATAAAGGAGCGGTAAGAGCATTTGATTACGTGTCACAGTATTGCGTCAGCCATCATGCGACTTTGACGAGTGTAGAAGAAAATATTATTTTTGGTAGTCAAAAGTAAGTTTTTTTGTTCGACTTATTTTTGTGATTGTGTCTTTATGAAAATAGGTAGTACAAGTACGAGTGTTTTACCTAATTATTAGTTAAAAATTAGCAACTAAATATCAGTCTATGCTATCTACGTAAATAGTTTTGTATTTTTTTGACGCATACTTTTTTACGAGAGAGCATTTTGGGGATAGTTGTGCCATTGTTGCTGGGTGCGGTTGTGACTAAGCCAAGCGTATTATTTTTGCTTTTTGGTGTCCAGAAAGCGCACGACCAAAACCGATTAAGGCAAGGCTAAGGCTTTATACGCACTTATTAGTCGTGGCAAAGGCGTGTTGCCGTCTGATCTCGAATTCCATCAACATAACCATATAATATGTGACAGTCACAAAGAAATTCGCGACGTTACGACGACGTGCTTCCGCCACAACTTATCAGCGCCCGAATAGCTTAATATAAGCCAGCATCAGGACTCATACAAACATATAAAAAGCAGCACTTCATTGCGCAGTGCTGCAACCAAGATAATCGAATGTCCTTATCAAGGTACATCCGAAAATGCAATGAAACTGGCGCGAACATTAGAGAATTTAGATTAAAGGCAGATTATCTTACATTAAAACCATTTCGAAGTTATTTTAGTGTATTTTTGTATCTGTCACAATTCACAATCAACCCCAGGCACTGTCACAACTGTCCTTGGGGTCAGGTCGGTTGTGACATTTTTCTTTTTTTTTTCAACTTGCTCCTGTGAGCTAACCGTTGGACTTAGGAACATAATTTTAGTATCCAGATGTAGCCAAATGTTTATATTTTTATGTAAACGTTACTTCTTTTACGTAAGTATCATATTTTCAGAATTATGATCGGTCAAATGAAAATTGGCCCAACCGTACCCAGTCTACCCTACTAAACATCCGTATCCGGACCTACGATTTATAGACCTCATTGTTATTGAAAATTTGACGGCGTCTGTGGAGCGTCCGGCGAAGGCACTACTGCAAAGCAGAAGGTTGCGGGTTCGATTCCCGCTGGGTGAAGGTATTTATGCTTAAAATAAATATTTGCGCTGTGCTGTGTGTAACGTCGTGCAATATTTATGTTATTTAAGTTAGTTTAACTTCACTAATCAATCAGTACCTAATAAATGATATTGATCACAGTGACGAGGCGTACCAGCTATTAAGTAAACTGTGGTACCTATGACGATGTATGCATGAACAACGTAAGCTATGCTGATGACATGGCGCTGCTGAGTCCATCGATCGGCGAACTGAAGAGGCTCGTCTCCATATGTGAGGCCTTTGCAGTGGCCCACGGGCTCAAGTACAATGAGAGAAAAGGCGAACTTCTTATGTTCAAATCGGACACATTGAGATATACTAATGACCCCGAAGTATCGCTTTGTGGTTCCCCTATGAGCTGGGTTAGGTCGTTCAAGTACTTGGGTCATTGGGTTACTGAGGATCTGAAGGATAACTTGGATGTAGAGAGGGAGCGTAGGTCGCTGGCTGTCCGGTGTAACATGCTAGTCCGAAGGTTTGCACGTTGTACGAATTCAGTTAAAACAACTCTTTTTAGGTCCTACTGTCAGTCATTCTACACGTGCAGCCTTTGGACATGTTACACTCGTCGGGCATACAGCGACCTGCGCGTTCAGTATAATAATGCATTCAGGATGCTGATGGGGCTGTCGCGGTGGTGTAGCGTAGCGATGACTTTATGCCATAGTGAGAAAGCGAGCTGCCTCCGCACTCGCTCGGCTCCGCGCCACCCCCAGCAGCCTCCTGTATTTAGGGATTGGTGGGACTCTCCCCTGCTACGGCATTGGGCAGGGCTTCATGCCAAATAATTTTTATGTAAGTATATTTTTATCTATTTATTACTAACTCTAGTTACTAAGCCTATCTACCTATATTACTAACTCTATGGATGTAAGTCTGAAAATAAAGCCCGCGTAAGGGCACGCGTATCTAACTAACGTAACATCGGAATAAAAAGTTACAGATATCCAGCTATCTGCATTCCTTCCTACCAAGTCTCATCGCAAACGATTCAGAATAATACTAGAAGCGCCCCGATGTTTTACTCGCGTAAGTCCCGATGCTCATATATCGGGAACCCTTGTGTTATTCTAGGTATCCAGCTATCAATATTCCAAGTTTAATCGCAATCGGTTTAGTAGTCAATGCGTGAAGGAGTAACAAATTCACCTACTTACATAATTACATACTTGCAAAATAATATTTTAGGATTAGGCTACTAGGATACGATAGAACTGAGATCGACACATAACGCTAAGACCTAAGACTGTATGGGATCAAAGCCTTTTGCCAGCCTCTTAGAGTAACATTGTGTGATAAACAAAAATTGAAGTTTATTTGACGTTTATTTGTTTTGTTTTGATATTTTCTTGTTGCATAAAAAGTTTTTAGAACTTATTTTAAATTCTCCTTTTTATTTAGAAAATATGTAAACTGATACAGTATCTGCAGTCTGCAGTAATTTTAGATTCATAAAGAAATACATAAGCGCCTAAAATGTCTCATAACCTCTCTTCATTGAACATCGATAAAGTGTCTCAAATCTGTTTTGAAACTTTTCAAAAAGTACCGAAATCTGGAAAACCAGCCCTAAATGAGTGGACAGTTTTATCGTGCATCCTAATTTACGACAAAGTGCTTGAAAAAATCGAGGCAATCTCATTAGGGACAGGTACAAAGTGTGTTGGGGCTTCTAAACTATCTTCAAAAGGTGATATTTTAAACGACAGCCACGCTGAAGCAATCGCAAGACGTGGTTTCTTACTGTACTTATACGAAAACATTGAGAAAGCTATCGAAAACCAAGAATCCATCTTCTATTTTGAAGACAAACTGTTGAAATTGAAAGGTAACATTGAATTTCTGTTCTATTCTTCTCATTTGCCTTGTGGAGATGCTGCCATTATCCTAAAAGACAATAATTCTCTTGAAGACAAACAAGAACAGCACAAAGACTACACCAATGAAATTTCCACAATAAATAACATCAATTCGACTAAATATTTATCAACAAATTATGATTTACAATCAGAAGACAACATAAATACAAATAAAATACAGTTACAAACAAATACAGTCATCTTTCATAACAAAACAAGTTTAACTGAAGATACATCTGTTACACATAATCCAGTTTCTCCAAATAATGACAATAATTTCACTAAAGATCTGCCAACCAAACATAAATTAGATTCTAGCGACAACACTCTGATAAAAAAGCCGAAATTACAATCTGATATTCATAGAACTGGTGCAAAATGCTTACCAAATAGTGAACAAGACACTCAGGAGCCAGGAATAAACTATCACATCACCGGACAAGTGAGGACTAAGCCAGGTCGAGGCCCCAGAACACTCTCTGTCTCTTGTACTGATAAAATGGCAAGATGGATTCACATCGGCATCCAAGGAAGTCTGCTAACACTATTTATTGAACCAATTTTTATAAAGCACTTCATATTTGGAGGGGGTGTTCCATACTGCAAAGAGAGTATAAAAAGAGCATTTTTCAATAGAAATGACATAATACTAGAGCCGAAGGTTGAACCAAAATTCTATCAGTCTACTTTGGTTTTTGAGCATTTGAAAACTGAAGTGAAGTGTAGACCTAGTCCAGCTAGTATTGTATGGATTAACTTGAGGACTCTGTAAGTAAATTAAGTTTTGTTTAATTTAGAGGTGATAGGTATCTATTTGTTTTATTTTTAATTACAACTCCCGCGAGAATAATGAGATAAGATGACCAAGTTTTATTGCAACCAGTTTAGTAAAAATTACTGTGAAGGAGTAACAAACATACTTACTTACACACAGACTTTCACATCTATCATAGTAGGATTTATTGTTTATTTATACTTCTATACTAATATTATAAAGAGGAAAGATTTATTTGTTTGTAACAAACAGGCTCTGTAACTGCTGGACCGACTAAAAAATCTTTTACTGGCCTTACGCTGATGAAACTGCGGGATGAAGCCAGTCACTAATTTGAAATTGATTGTTACAGAATCTCCGAAGTAGCCATTCAAGGCAAGAAACTAGGGAGTACAAAATCAAAAGCAGATTCAATGAATAATGCTCTCTGTATCAGCAAATACCATATTTATGTAAAGTTTACTCAAGTATTGTCAAAATATACTCATTTGAAAACAATAATATTAGAAAACAGAGATTTAAGTACAGTACCTTACAATGAAATGAAGAGAAAAGCAGTAAATTACTATGAAAATTGGACTAAAGTTAAGGAAAAGTTCTTCAAATTATGGACAGTAAAACCGGACATGTGGAACTTTTGTGTTGAGAATAAATTGTGATCATGAGGTTGGTACTTTTTATTTTTGTAATAGAGAATTTTGAAATGTAGTTTTAGATAGTATTAAGTTGTAGTAGTAGAACTATTTTGGGTTAGACAACTTCTTTATCTTTTATTATTATAAAGCGGAAGAGTTTGTTTGTTTGTTTGTTTGTTTGAACGCGCTTATCTCATGATCCGCCGCCGATTTGAAAAATTCTTTCAGTGTTGGATAGTCCATTAAAAGAGGAAGGCTATAGGCTAAATTATGTTTTCAAAAAAAATGGGCGGACGAAGTCGCGGCTCCTTCCCCGACCCCCAAAGTCTTTTGTTCTCGAAAAATAAACTTTCATACATTAGTTCCCTCTACCCCCAAAACAATTAAAATAAAAATACAAAATATTATTTTTTGTTCCCAACACCGCCAAGCACAATTTTAGGTATGGTGAGCAAGAAAAGTTTCTGAATTAAAGATTATAGTTGTTGGACTAAAATTATTTATTTTGTAGATAGGTGCCCATATACATACAGTGTTCAGTGCAGTACAGTACAGTTATCATGTAAAACAATCACAGATAATCAATCAAACTTAATAAAAACTAAATAAAAAAATAGACTTATCTAAAGTTAAAACCTTTAAAAGAATGACTTTTCAATTATCTATCACAGTTATAATCAACCTTAATAATGTCTAACCGTATTTAAGTAACGTAATTATGCCACTCAAATATCTTATCTTACAATCATAATATTTGAAACATACACTCTTAAAATTAAATGATTTAAAAATCAGTGTAAATAAGTCCTTTTGATTTGCTTAAAAACTAAAATTAAAATGTATAACAATCAAAACACTTAATACTAGATATTTATGCAACAACCTTAAAAATAAAATAGTATACAGGGTGTTTGGTGGAGGGTTAGACAAACTTGGTAGGCGTGTAGCTGGACCTATATGTAAAATACAATTTGAAGGAAAAGACCCTAACTCTTCACATTTTTTTTAAAGATTATTTTTGTGATTTTTTATTTTTTTTCCAAATTTTACCTCTTTACCCTTACAACTTTAATTTGAACATGTTTTCGCTTAAACTTTTTATTCGATTTTGGTCCCAGATGTATCCTTGATCTATCGAAGGCATTGTTAATCCAAAATAATGACAAATTAATTAGTTATGGGCTCTCAAAGTTAAGAAAATAAAAAAATGTTGCTCGAAAGGTCAACTAAACATAATTCTAAAAAAAAACTAATAGTGATCGAGGAGTTCAAATACTTTTAAAAACTGCTCTTGACATCCTTTATTACAACGGTGTATTCCATGTAGCATAAAAATCTACCAACTTGTAAAAAATAAGGCTTAAGGGGAAAATATGGGGGGCGGTTCCTAAAACAATCATAGTCTAATTTAGTATGGTTTAATAAGGTATTAAATATAATTTTATTTGTTATGGTTTAATTAGATATTAATAAATCTAAAAAAAGATGTAGTAATAGAGAGAGGTTGCATCCTTCTCCGGTCCGGAAGTAATATTTACATGCTGATGAGTGATGGATGACTTATAAATAACGTAAGCTATATTTTTTTAAATAATTAACGGGGTGAAAAACGTTACGGCTTATTATACGAATTCAATTCACAATCGTCTTAAGCGACGAGATCAAATTTTTAAGTTCGTGGGGGCGGGAGCGGTCATAAGTAGTCATTGTATAGTCACATAATTTTATGAAATTAAACTCTGTTTTGTTGACTGTACCCTGTAGAACTCTTGGCGGTCGTGAGAATTAAATGGTATACCTAATTAAAAGCCTTGGGGGTATTGGTAATAAAATTATGGGGGTCGGGGAAGGAGCCGAAGTCGCGGTCACTGCTAGTTTACTATAAAATTGTAGACTCAACATAATTATAACAATACAAAAATGAGAATGGAATGGCTTAAAATCTTTTTCTTCAAGGCAAGTTTTGATAACTAAGTTAGAAAAGGTATGGTATTTTAACACATAAACGTAGAATTGAAGTACCTACCTATTTAGTTACCTCTTAGTAACTGTACTAGTAAATAATGAAGTGTCCGAGGTTTCGCCCGCGAAAGTCACGATCCCGCGGGAATATCGTGTTAATCCCGCTTTCGAACTATCTGCATACCAAGTTTCATCGCAATTGGTTCAGTAGTTTTTGCGTGAAGGAGTATTAAAAATAATTGTTTACATACAAACTTTCACATTTTTTATATTAGTAAGATTTTTTAAAATTGAAATATGGTTTCCTTATACATACATTCTTTCTTACACTAGGTATATCATAAATTTTCCATTTTACTGACACGTAATTTATCAATTAAAGTTCAAGTGAAGTAGGTAACAGATGAACTTGGGTACCTATATCAACAAACTTGAAAATTACATTCCATTTCAAATTACATAATTATCTCAGCCATTATCCGTCCACTGCTGAACATATCCCCCATACGAACGCCACAAATAGCGATCCCGAGCCACTTCCATCCAACGACTACATTGTAGCTAGGGCATGAATCCCGGGATCCCGGGATCTCGGACGCAAAAGTTCGATATTTTAATCCCGGGATTGAGTAATCCGATATCGAGATTTGAGCAATTTACTATTTGGGTATAAATTAAGGTTTTTAGCTATATTTTTCCTCATCAAATTAAACCCAAATTAGTCTACCCCTGAGGAAGAGATCTGTAAAGATTTAGAAGCGTAGGGAATTGGTAAAATGTTTAAAACAATAAAATTAACGTGATTCTTTGCAATTTTTAAGACAATTATTTTTTATACAAGCTCGCATGCATTTTTTTTCTGCTAACATCATTTTAGTGGTGCGCCTAGAATTTGGCGCGAAAGTTTAGACACTTTCGGGTTTAGGGTATTTCTCCGCCATATTTCCAAAATGATGGGGTGGACGGCCCTCGGGGTAACTTATTTACGTAATGAAACCACTAGAGTCTTAAATATATTAAATATTTTAAATTTAACACATTTTTATTGTATTAAATTCGCCTTTTTAACGATATCTAAAATCTCAGTATCAATCCCGGGATCCCGGGATTGAGCTCTTAATATCGATATCGTCCCGAGATTGAAAACCTTCCGATATTGCATGCCCTAATTGTAGCGTTAGCCAAATATGTAGGTGTATCTAGTAACTAAATATTATCACACCTTCCTACCTACATGAATTGTACTAAACTTTCGGTTTCGCTACCTTTTGTTACTCTCTCTTCGTCTAACCAACGACAATATTGCACGAACCATAGTGTTAACTAATTAAGTCGCCACTCGGCTGTTGATAACGTTGACGTGACGAAATCAAAGCCTGATTAACGTCTGCTGCTTGTCTCCCGACCACCAAACAGATTATTTATTTAGTAATCATTAAACTCAGTTTTGTTAATCACGATCTAGATCGGCTGGTTTACCCGTAACGTAACTGCTTAGAGGAAAGGATACCTACTCGTTCTCCATACAAACGTATCTAGTTGACTGTTTCTTCCCCGGATAAAGACATTAGAGCAAATATGTTTTATGCGCCGTGCTCTACGTTTTGTTTTTTTTCTCATAGAAAGGAAATTTAGAAAATAATTTAATATGAAAAAAAAAACAAATGGAAGGGTTAACTGATATAGGTTTTAAGACATAAACATATTTTCTGTAATGAGTCTTGATGACTTTATTCAGGGAGGAAACCACCGACTACGTTTGTAAAGTCTGTATATGGAGAAAATACTAGGTATCCTTTCCCGTTACGGGCGTGAATTGTACTAGCGTAGATTACGTAAAAGCTTAACTAAAATTGCATGTCTATATTTGCTTCACGATGACCTATAACATAGAATTCGGCTTAGGCTAAGGGTTCCAATTATCCAACAATTTAAATACAATTATAATAAAAAAACCACTTTTGTTGTCTAGGTCTCAAATATTTATTTTAAAAAACTGTTTTTAGTATATGTTGTTACTTGTTATACGGCAACAGAAATACTTACATCATCTGTGAACATTTCAACTGTCTAGCTATTGCCGTTATTCGGATACAGCCAGACAGACAGTGGAGTCTTAGTGAAAGGGTCCTGTTTTTTACCCTTTGGGTACGGAATCTTAGGGGGCGTCCATAAATTACGTGAGGTGTTTTTTGAAATTTTCTGTCCCTCCCTCCCCCCCTGGTGAGATGTCGTGAGATTTTGTTCAACCCCCTCCCCCATCCTCCAATCTCACGTGAGATTTTTCAAAATTTCTTACGTAAACGCGTTGGATTGTTATTGTAAAAAGAAAAAAATAAATTGCAGTAGTAGCCGGAGCAGTAAAATACAGCGCCGGTAGCAGAATTTTTTTTCAGTGTGTACAATCTGGATTAAATGGGCCAAAATAGTATAAATTTTTTTTGTTTCAATCAGAAAAAAAATTGCGTGATATTTGCCGAGACCCTCCCTCTCACCAACCTAAGATTAGATGAGATTTGACTCGACCCCCTCCCCCCTTAAACATCTCACGTAATTTATGGACGCCCCCTTAAGTGGATAGAGAGTCAAATGGGATATCAAAATTTATAAAGGCGTACAAGTTCTTGAATCGATAACAAAATAATCTCGTCGTTACAATGTAAATTACCCTACCTATCTTAGTATGGCTGAAACAATCCTGCTACCGGCGCGCTGGTGTGTAGAACATTGTAAGTAGGGTTACCTGATAGGAAAACTTCTTTCTTGCCATAGCTCTTCATTGTATTAAATTTTCGAGTCCTAACATTTTTGTAGGCACTTTCACTGTGATGTAAGGGGTCTACATTGACTCCCTCTTTGTCGTTGCCCCTTCGATGGAATAAGGGTTTAAGGGGATAAGGCTTTTTAACTTTTGAGGTACAAAGCCGAAGCGAGGTACGAGGTAAAAAAAAGGGCAAGCTGAAGGAAAGTTAAAGAAAAATTTATTTTATCGAGAGTCAGCCGAGTTGAAAAAAATCCAGGATCATTCCGACTGGACATTGGACAACCCTAATGGTAGCGTAGAACACAACAATGGACCTGAACTTATTTACTGAGCAATAATAAAGTTATTGACCCCTAATTCTCACAGCCAGAAAGCAGACACTTTTTTCTTACAGCTTTTTTCTTCTCATGATTCCAAATGCGAGTTAAATTTTTAAACCGATTCTAAGTAACCGAAATGACCCTTTCTTTCGGGGCGTAAGTAAAATATGACAAGATAAAAGGTATGAAGTTTTTTTCATATATCTACACCCACGTGCTTCGCCTCCAAAGTCCCGGAAAGGACCACCGGTAAACAATGATCGAATGTTTTGTATACCGCGTATCGACCCGATAAGAGCATTAATGTAAGTAAGTAAAACAAATGGCTACTTTGAAGCACGCCTACCCTACCAGAGATTATAAAGTTATTGATTGCACATTTATCGGCGTAGCTCTGTGACAATAAAGACTGGTTCACCATGCTTTCTTGATATTTACATCTGAACTACATCTTTTAAAACCATGGACGCGTTACGGACGGACTATTAGAGACTAGAAGGAGAAAGATCGCCTGATAGTGATGCTCGTCTCTGACGGACGAGGTTCACTAGTTCTAAAGTCAAACTGCTAAGGAAATTATTCACGCATCTTTAAAAAAGGTGGATCAAAATTCGAACGTCGTAGAGTACCCACCGTATAGTTAATCTAAACATGGACGATTATATGGATAGGTACCTACCTAAATAAATTCTGTGTAACCTCATTCAAAGATGCCAAATCAAAGCTAAATAATTTGAGAGTGTGTTATATGATTAGTGGATTACGAAATAACAACACAGTTTGAAGTGGAAGGCACCTAACGAAATATGTAGTCAACAGACAACAAACACCAGTGCATTACCTTGCATTAGAGACTTGTGAATTGTTCCAGAATCAACGTTTCTTAACTATTCTGTTTACATTCGCTTACCTACTTTAAGTGTTAATTAATTCCGACCCGTTAACCCAGTGTTAAGATAAACCTGATGTGGTGAATGGTGAAAAGTATTTAACATGCAATCTTTCGAAGTGTTGATAAGAATGACTGCACGATACGGAGTTGCAGAAGGCTCGCAGAAAGCGCGTCTCGTTAATCTGGCTGTGGATATGTCAATTCAATTTTTGAGGACTTAGGTACCTAACACTTGTTGACCGTGGAATGAACAAAGATGTAGGTAGGTAATTTTTCTTCGGTTTTCGCGATGTTAATATGAAATTGAACTCATATTTCGGTGTACCCGTGAACAGGTCTGGAAAGACCTCGAAATGATAGTATCGATAAAAGCTCCATTTGTAAAATCAGAACTACAAAATATTAATATGGATTGGGTAGGCAGATACAAGATCTGATTTATCTTACCAAACATAATCGATTTGGATTTTCTTTAAGCATCGATAAACAGTCTAAGCAATACTAACAACTACATCGAAGAAACAAGTACAATCAGTGCACACGATCCAAAGTTTCTCTTCGGGCTCTAAGCAAAATCGAAATTTGCAGTTCCATCATTATATCGACGATATTCGGACAAATTTGCCCGGCCCGTTCTGTGTTCAGGTTCACCTACTTTCTACCGGAAGGCAATTAAAAGTAATTTGCATTTCTCTTTGTGAGCCTGTCAATATTCAGCGAGAATTGTGAGTCGTGGTGAAATGAGAGCGCAAGATGCTTCCAACGATTCCTGCCAATTAGTCTTGACTGTCTGAACAACTTTACTGTGTAACAGTAACCTGTCGTAAGGCACGGAAACGTTAAGCTAATTTCCAAGTAGGTTACTTAAATGAATCCACAATATACCCATTAAAGTGTTTATTGGCAAAAAGCTTTAAGTTAGGTAAGTCAAGACAGGTATTTTACCCTGACCTGAATGAGCGCGTATTCTGTAAAGAAATCGTCTCAACATCGCTTCAGCATTGTTAGATTGATATCAAGTCAGCGAAGCTCAATTGAGCTACAGGTGCTGGCATCCGCCATTTTTTGCCAGCACCTGCCGGCACCATCATCAAATTATGGTTCTGCAAATATTTCAAACACTTCAAAAGCTTTAGCGTCACTGTCAAATTTTTAAAAACTGTTGAAATATTTTGGAGAAAAATTTGACTACCTATGCTGCAGCGATGTTGAGTTCTGTGTAAGTAGAATACGTGCCCTGAACTCTACTTTCTTTATCTAAGAAACTTTCGTAAAACCGTTAAATATCTAATATCTATCATTTTATTAAGTTGTTAAGCTCATTACAATTACTTTTACTATTTTTATCTCTAATTTACTAATGGCTGCAATCGGCTTACGATTCTAAAAAATATATTAAAAATACCGTTATATTTATTTAAGACCAATTTTCGATAAGCACTTTTTTGTCGACTCAATGCCAACTTAATCATGCCGAGGCGATAGGTCGTGATTTAATTTTGAATTGCAAAAACTTTAATCCATTAAGCACCGAAAGTAGGTACCTCCTAAGACATGAGTATTCACAAGTGACAGATTGGCACCATAAGAAATTGAATTTTAATTCGAAAAGGTAACAGTACGTATGACCTTTATTGCAAGCTGTTTTGGTAAATGGTGTTATTTTAAACTAGTGGCGCTCCCCGGTGTCACCCGCGTTTTCTCAATCTATTTGAGAAACTTAGATCAAAAATGTAAGCAAAGAACTGTCAATTTTAAAGGAAATGGTAAATTAATGTATAGAATTTTGGTTTACATTTTGTAATTGTTTCAGTATTTTTTAATGCATACCTAAGTGAAAACAGAGAAATATACAAACAGACAAATAAACATTAATTTTAAATAAGTCCTATAAATTATTGTTCTGCTGCTCTGAGTGACCTGAGCTTTTTTTCACCATGTCCATGTTTTTTCCAACTTAAAACTTTTGAAAACTAACTCGAATTTCCAAAAGTTGTTCGCCTAGACCTCTAGAACAACCCCCTTTCGGCTTAATACGGTATACACTTTCGTCTGTTTGCAGTTTCCCATCGTTGGTAATAAATTAATAATTTATTATTACTGTACCCGCGAATCACAATGCTTACGGCTTATTTTGTCGAAGCGGACGGTTACAATAGGTCGGATAGTGTATATAAATCAACACAGATGAGCATGCGCACAGATAGCCCGTGTTTCGCAGGTGTTTACAAGTTATTGTTGGCTGCATTTATGCCTTCAGTAGGCCAAATGTCTTAAAATAGCGGTCTTCTCTCTAATAGCAATAGTGTGATAACGACCCATCGAAGTCTTTACTTTAGATAGAGTAAAATTTCGTCGACCGCATGCTGTTAGAGGATCTTATGAATTGAAATCACTGACCTGAATTATATGGTCAGGAGTTCTCGCACTGAATTTTGTGCCTATTTGATGTGCGACCGTCGCTGGAACTATTAGTTCCATGGACGGTCACCATCACTTTTAATAGAAAACGCGCGACAACAGCGCAACATGGCGCAAATCAAATCGGCACAAAGATTGAATGTCATTTTGTATAGGTATAGCAATTCCAGCGAATACTTTATAGTTTCATTTCAGTGATTGAAATGGATATTGTGTTATAAACGTTATAGTATTCTTCCAGTTTCACTTTGGCCGCTTTGGAAGGCGAGCGTCGAGCCGAAGCCAGCACGTAGAGGCCCTGTTCAATAACAATTTTAGTCGTAAACTATGAAGTATACCAAGCCGGCGATTATCCCTCTGGTCTGCACTATAAAATGCACCCAAGGATAATCTAATTACCGAATTGGATAAAACTATTGAGAAATCTACAGATGTAACTACTTCGGCTATAATGGCGTGATGGTAGTGGATCGGCTACTGGGTGAACTATGGTTATTATGACGCCCGCCGTAACAATGTCCAACAAACACGTAAAAATGGCCGACGGAGACTCGCCAATAGTATTCTCATTGTCATGCATTATTAATTAGTTATGAAATGAAGTACCTACCCTACTATAATAGGAACTCACGTACCTAAAACAAACAAATAAATATGAAAAGTTGTTGTCTCAGCCGCATAAGTAGGCATTAAATAGGTAAACCGCCGACATAATGTTGGTACATATTATGCAGTGAAGCCGTTACGCGATATCCACTGTCCCGCTTTGTAAACTGCGCCGCGCGCCGGATTTCCGTATATCGGTTCTTTCCGTATATCGGTTCTTTTCGTTATTATTTTGAAATACGAACAATCAGTAGAAGCACAATAAAGATCACAGTTAGGTCGTAAATTGGACGCTCACCGTGGATCCCGCTATAGGGAGGTGGAGGGTGTTTCCCTTCACGATTCAATGTTTATCCACAACATAACAAATTGCCACAGACAAATCCACCTAAACAGAACTTAAATCAAGAATTTTGCTTCGAAATCTAAAGCTTCGCTTGTAACCGATCGGTGTTTCCAATTTTGTACTGTCTAGCTAAAATATTCACTTATCTATACTTGCATTCTCAGCCTGTATCTGTTAATAGGTACCTACTTTCTTTCCAATAATATTTGAAATTATATGCATCGCGATATCTGTTAAAATTATGTTGACGTAAATTTAAATATACACTTAAGAATAAAATTTGTAATCTCCATTGTAAAATGTTTACAGTTATCCGACTGTGTGGTCTACAGGGGTTTTAAGGGTCTTTCACCAGATCGTTTACTTGAAATTGGTCAATATAGCGGGTTAGCTACGAGTACCTATGTCCATCGGCATCAGTTTGCAGTCCGCTCCGTGCTCGAGCTGACGGTTTCAGGTCAAATGTATTTATTTACCTAACAGATATATCGAATGATAGCCTTTTTCGCAGCATTACCACCCGCAAATAATCGACTACATATTATAGGTTACTAGTTCTGAAATTACACGACGATGTATAAGCGACTAACGATGTGTCATGCATGGCGTATTTATTAAGTCGTACCTAATCTATTTTTATTATAAAAAAATCTCGTAATTTTTATCGTCGAAAACATCGTGTTAACGCCTTTCAATATGTTATTTTTATGAATAGCTGTCAACGGTTATGCGGAGTAAACTTACGCTTAACGCTTTGAGTGCTAATGACTCTAATATGCGTTTTTTGCAATTGACATAACGCCCACGACTCAATAACGCGTCCATACATTTTTCAAACGTTCGATCTGTGCCCTAAGACGCACCTTTGCGTCTTTTGTCATTCTACTCGGTTATATACAGTTATGGCGTTAGGGATGGGATGGTAACATTTTGGGTAGGAAGTCGATTTATTTTAAAATAAATGGTAATTACGACAAACTATTAATTGACCTTCCTAATAGTTCCTATTAAATTTTTTAGTGTTAAAATATTTTACGGTACTGTACCTACTGAACTCAATTAATTAGCTTACAAATATAGTTATACATAAAATCTTAGTACCTACCAGTAACATAATGTTGAGTTAGTGTTGCCAGCACCCTATCCTCAAAAGTAACACAATGACTGTTCAATTCAACGTAATATTATGTAAAAAAATACAAAATTTTAACAACCAAGAACCGGAATCCTAGGTTTTCCTGGAAAATCCGGATCCATTTTAATCCTAGCTTTTACAATAAAATCTACTAAATAATAAGAATGATGTTCAAACACACGATATGGCCGGCCAAATCGTGTGTTTGAACACTTTTATTTTATTGAGATTATATTGAAATAAATATTATTAATAAAAATAACCTCTTTTTGGGCCATCTTCCGTAGGTACTTCAAGGAGAAAAAAGACAATTTTTAAAATTATTTGCTACCTAATCTCCCTCAATAAATAAAAGCGTATATCAGGTGTTATTTCTTTATAAAATTCGGTTAATTTCTGTGCCTAAAGTATCAACTTTTGGTCCTGAGACGTTGGCAACACTGGCACTGCGTCCATTTTCAATTAGTCTTCTACAATCCTTTGTAGAAGGCGGACCTGCGCTCGAGTGTTTTCTGTGTGATTTCGAAGTTTTGACGACCCGGCCCGTTTTTCTGTTTTTGATTCTCCATACGACTGTTGACCCACTGCGCGAAATACCGGATTCCGACTGCTCACGATTAGACTTTGTGTTTGTGGAAGTCAGTGTTGTGTTGTGATAATACCTACATTGAACCGTAAGTATTTATTATTATAACTTATTATTGATTGGTATCTTTTATTATATTAATAGTTACTTATTTAGCCTTTACTTTTTTGTGCAAAATACCTATATTAGTGTTTATTTGTATATCCGTAATTGTGTAGAAACCCTGAAATGATCGGATTGAATTTAGACTATTCAGTCAGGACAAACGATTTTATACCTAATTAGGTTTTGTAATTATATTATGCCCCCTAAAAATATAATCTTTTTTTCAAATTGCTCAGGCATTGTGAATGCACTCTTATTAATAAAGTAAGTTAGTAAATTATATTACAAAATGTGGTGTAGTCAATGTTTTGTATAAATTTAAGTGTTCGTCAAAATGGCGGCGGCGTCACACCGCCATCTTGACGGACGCTCTAGATTTTTTTTTTTTAATTTATTTATTACAAAACAAATTACATTTAGGTACAATCATCTTCACTCCCTTAAACCTGTGACGGTTTGTCTGGAAGTTGCAATTCCTCTAACAATAACTAAAAATTATACTATCACACAGTTATATCTAATACATACTATAAGCTTACCTACTCATACAATACAAATAAAGCATACTGTTATGTTAAAAACTATTCCACAAGAATGCGGGTAGGTACACCTAACTTACGATATACGAAGCATCGCATCGTATCGCGCAACGTAATCAGTGCATCCCTCACGCACACCCGACCGTTCGAGCGTTCCATCTCTTTTACGATATAATAAAAGTACCATCCAACAACGAGATAATGCACAACTGCCCAACTGCACAATGTTTACATTATCAATCTATACAAGGTGTTCCATTACTACTAAACCCGCATCTGTACATCTTATAATACATATTGTAATTTTATAATACTTATCTACTAAATGCGAATCATAAAAACATATGACACTATAATCCATAAATTAAATACACATAAGTATATATCACACAAACAACAGTTATTACATATTTTTCAATAATAAAGTTATTATAAATTAGAGAGAAAAAAGTCTTTTAGTTTACACTTAATATTTTTTTGGGATATTTTATTTCTTAAGTCTAACGGTAAATTATTTATCATCCTTGGGACTATATAACTAGTCGTCCTCTGTCCATAAAAAATATTTGCGCATATTATTTTTACATGGTTGTTTCTTACAAGTTTTGTGTTTGCCTTATGTCTTACTAAATTATTCTTAAATGAAAAATAATTTTCAGTCAATAAAAGTAGTTCAACTCTCTTCTGTATTGGTAGTACATGACAATATTTGAATAAATCTATCTCGCTATCTTGAAACTTTGATTTAACTTTATACGGAACTATCACTTTCAATAACCTTAACTGCAATTTATATATGTCTTCGATATAGGTTTTGAAGGTTCTCCCATAACTACTAAGACCATAAGCAATTCTACTCTCAACAAGCGCATTTTTTTTATTATTTTAAAGTTAGCCATAATTGCTCTTAATTTATCACACGTAACTTCTACGTGGTTTTTCCAACAAAACCTATTGTCAATAATCACGCCCAAATATGTGCACTTGGTCACCTGTTCAACCGCTTCACAGTTATTTTTGATACATATCTTATTTATCGCATGAAGACAATTGTGTCCGTGTGCTATCAGTTTTATGGGATGACCTACCTTATTGTGACTAGAATGAATATGCATTAGTTTAGTCTTTTGAGCATTCAGTACAAGCCCCACATCATGGGACCATTTGCAGATATTATTAAAATCTTCCTGAAGTGTGGCAATTGCATTAACTACATCCCTGTCGTCAGCAATAAGACATGTATCATCAGCAAACTGTAAAATTTTGCACCTTCTAATAACATTGTTGACTTCATTTACGTATGAAATGTAATGCAATGGTCCCAAAACAGAACCCTGTGCCGTTCCATCCGTTACATCGATTTCATCGCTGAACTCTTCTGCAACTTTAACTCTATAAGACATTTCTTGCAAATAATTATTACACCATTTAAGTAGAGACCCCCCAATCCCATTGTTTTCCAGCTTCTTGATTAATGTAGAATGTTTAAGTGTATCAAAAGCTCTACTATAGTCTATAAAAACTACTACCACGTGATGCTTCTTATTTAGGCAATTATTAACATGATCTGTAAAGAGGGATAGTAGTTGCGTAGTACTTTTATGACGCTGAAATCCAAACTGATTTGTAGATAAGATATTATTATCGGCATAGAACTTATGAATTTCGCTTGCGATGTACTTTTCTACAACTTTGTCCAAAATAGGTAGTATCGTAATCGGTCTGTAATTACTACAATTTTGCTTATCACCCTTTTTATGTATTGGTCTCACAACACCCGATTTAAGTTCTTTCGGATAATTCCCTGTCTTAACACTTGTATTAATCAAATGAATAATTGGAGCTACCAACTTTTCAGATAAAGACTTAATGTCAATTGGTCTTATGTTATCAATCCCTGGACCTTTGTTACATTTAATGCTTTGCAATATATTAGAAATATCTTTCGGCTGCGGTTTTCTGAATAGCATTGAAACATTAGCATCATTACGATAGTTATCCTCATTTAATATTGGTCTATTACAATTTAAGATTACGCTTTTCACAGCTTTCTCAAACCCCTCAGCAAATTTATTAGCTATTTTCCTTTCATTGTCGTACTGGGTGCTTGAATAAAAGGCTTTCAAAATAGTCTCATCCAAAGATGCTTTATCCTACCTGCTAACCTATTCAGAATTTGCCACATTTTTTTTGGGTCTGCTTTATTAATGTGTATAAGATTTTTATAATATTTATTTCTAGATTGATGACTAATTTATTGACTTTGTTTCTTAACTTATTATATTCCAAACGCAACACACTATTATTGCTATCTTTTTTTAACCCTATGAACTTCCTATCTCTTTCCTTACACATCTTCAGAACTTTTTTATCAATCCACATTTCTTTATTTCTAGAATTAACTAATTTGAAAGTATATTTAGCTTTTTCACAACACTCTTGTATAGATTGCTTAAAGCTATTATATATTTTGCTTGGACAATCTAAATTACTTACTGGATTCAAATCAATTTCCTTAAATTCCCTATTTAAGATATCCATATTATACCTCGTAATGAATTTTGACCTAACTGGAACATGCTGTACGGAATCTGCACAATTCGCACTCACTATTGTCAGACGATGATCTGCTAGTACAGTACCAGTTGCACCGCAGTATACGTCTAGCGTCCGGGATCTCACAAATATGTGATCTATACAGCTTTTTGTATATATATTTTTGCGTAATTCTACTCTTGTGAAATCAGAGATCCCGCACACCAGTCCGTTACCGCACATTGTGTCTATGTACCTATTTCGGATGCCGTTATACTTTTTTAAATCAATATTAACGTCACCCATTACCAACATATCACCTGTGGAATAAGCGCTTAGAATATTATTTAGTTCACGTATAAAGGAGTCCTGACATTTCGCTGGTGGCCTGTAGATTGCACAGAGAGTTACGGAAGTGTTGTTTTGTGTTATTAACTTACCTACAATACATTCAAGTGATATTGAAGTGACCGGGAATGTTTTGAACTTGTGCTTATTCGAAACATAGATAATTATACCACCCCCTTTTCGATGTTTTCGTAACTCTTTGTACATACAATACCCAGGAATGTCATACAATGAACTTACACGATCTGATATGCCTACCTCCGATAAGATGAGAACATCAATTTGATGCTTTGAACTATTTACAAGTACCTCAAGCTTTGCAAAGTTTTTAATAATAGACCTAATGTTGATATGAATACAGGTTAACCTATTTAATGATTTAGGAATTCTGCTAAAAATGTCAGATAAACTAGGACAGTTTTCTACTTCTTGAATGTTACTATCTGGTATTACCGCCATTTGTAAGCATAAAAAAATATATAGAGAATTCGCTTGTTTATTTAGACGTTATTTAGTGCTTGATAGATGTCTGCTTCTGCACGGATAACAATAGGTTTGTCCTTATCCCCTTTGCGAATAAGAATTCTCCCATATTTACACCACACATATTTGTACTTATCCTTCAATTCCTGCTTGGCTTTCCACAACAAGTTTTTGTTATAATGTGTTAGGGCCTCTCGTACGAACACCTTATCCCCTGCC
Source organism: Idaea biselata (assembly GCA_958496205.1). Classification (NCBI taxonomy): domain Eukaryota; kingdom Metazoa; phylum Arthropoda; class Insecta; order Lepidoptera; family Geometridae; genus Idaea; species Idaea biselata. The sequence continues at coordinate 23,233,563 of OY292398.1, read as the reverse complement.
ACATCAGGTTCCGGATCTACTACTACATCAGCTACTTTCAAACGTTTCTCTTTGGCCGACGAAACCCATTTTGCGCTTGTATCGGTATCAACGACATCTATTTCTACGATACTGGCTTTGCCTTGTCGTGACTGTAGTCGGCGTATTTGTTTCACATGATTCTCACTCATACCTAGCTTAGATGCTATCAGTTTTGACAAAGATGCCAAGTTTTCGTTTTCTTGTACTGGGACACCTGAAACCTCTATCTTATTGCTGATATTCTTTTGCTCATTTTCATTCATTTTCTGTTCTAAAGAATTAATTCTGTTCTCAAGGTGTGTGTTTTTGTTTCTTAAGTCTATATTCTTCTTTTCAAGATTTTTAATTATTTGTTTCAGTGCTTCTGTGCTTTCTAAACACTCATCTACTTTATCACTTAGAAATTGAACAGACCTCGTGACCTCACTTATTTCCCTCTTCAGTATACGGTCTACATGCTTAGTTATGTCGGCAGTTAGTTTATCTGAGTTAATCGATATAATCTTGTTCGACTCCACCACGTCTTCATCATCGTCTTCGTAATCGTCCTCAGGTTCTATTAACGAGCTTTTGCGCTTGGTCTTGGAACATTCATTGCATGTCCACTCAAGATTTTCCGTCGCACGTATGGCACTTAGCTGTTTTACGGATAGTCCAGAGCATTCAATTTTTCCATGCACAATTCCATTACATTTACTACATTGTAAACCTGGATATCTTTTTTTAACCACTCTCTTACACTGTACGCACTTTGCTGACATTGTAGGTAGTTTTAAAAAATTCTTAACCGTGTAACCGTGTTTACTCATTGACGACCAATCGAGGATAAATGTAGGTAAATGAGGTTGTGAATGTATGGAACGCGATTTTCACAAACTGTCAAGGACGAGAGCCATTTAAAAACAATGATTTCAATTGTTTTACGCCCCCATATTGAAGGATAAAACTAATCGATAGAGGATATAAATAATAAAGTCATGTGATTTTCTATATCTCTGCCACATTATAAGCCTTCCATTGCTACCAAAATTTACCGAATGATTATTTGAAGTATTCTGTATTTTGTGTAGATGGAAGATGATCCGATTGTAGCAGCATTGGCTGCGATTTTCGATCCGGAGGAAGCCGAAACTTATCGGCGCGAGCAGCTCGAGCGGGCGGGCGCTCAGAGTGGATTCGATGGCGATGGTGCTGGCCCTTCGGGCACTGGGAGAGTCCGAAGTGACAGCTTCGCCTCTGGGAGAGCCCGAAGTGACAGCTTTGGCTCTACGAGAGCCCGAAGTGACAGCTTTGGGTCTGATGCTGCTCTGGAGTCGGACGTACCCAGCTCTCTGCATTCGGAAATGTAATTATAGACCATTACATTTAGTAAGAATTTTCATTGACAAAAAAATAATACTTAATGTGTTACTTTGCCTGAGGATTCGACATCGAATATCAAACTCCATGTGACCTTCACCATGTATGACCAATAAAACACTTTATGTGGTAATTGTGTTGTGCAGGTTCAGTGACGCTGAGAGTACCAGCTCTGAAGAGCGCTCGCAGAGCGATCCACCAGAATCTGGAGACGAATGGATGGAAGATGATTCAAGAGCTGAGGCGAATCCACTCACTGGGTGCCCAGGTATTAAAATAATTAATGCAGGAACAATGTCCCCATTAGAATATTTTAAATTGTTTTTCAACATTACCTTTTTGGCGGAGATGGCTCGCGCAAAAAATGAGCCCGCTAAAGAGATATTGAGGAGAGGCTTTAAGCCACAAAGCCGATTAAAAAGCTGGCGAGAAACAAACGTCGACGAACTTTTAACTTTTTTTGCCCTCATTTTTTTCATGGGCAATGTAAGGACCAATAAATTATCAAGTTATTGGTGTAAAGACCATTTGGTAACCTTCAATTAAAAAAATATATATGTCTAGAAATAGATTTTTACTAATATTAATAATGCTATATTGGAATATGAACGACGTCGGGGTAACTATGTTAGAGAAAGTAGACACGCTGATAAATTATTTTAATGGTCTAATGAAAGACATTATTTACCCCGACAAAGAGCTGACTATTGATGAGTCTCTTGTGTTGTTTCGTGGACGACTTTTAATACGTCAATACATAAAAAATAAACGACACAAGTTTGGAATTAAACTTTACGTATTGGCTGACCCTAATGGTTTAGTACATCGGATACATATGTATAAAGGGTCAGCTGATACCGACGTGGCCGGAAAAGGCCACGTCGATAAAGTCGTCCACAAATTGATGCATGACTACCTCGATGCTGGTCACCACATTTACATGGACAATTTTTATAATAGCGATAATTTGGCAGAAAGTCTACTTGAAAGAAAAACGTATTGCACAGGGACACTTCTGTCAAAAAGAAAAAGAAACCCACAAGTGGTGACCAACATGAAATTAAAAAGAGGTGGTCATGTACATAGAAACAACCGAAAGGGCGTATGCGTAATGAAGTGGAAAGACAAGCGCGATGTGTTAAGTCTTTCCACAGAGCATACACCCGAAATGGTAAGGCTCAACAACAGACGCGGCGTTTCAGTAAAAAAGTCTAAAATTATTTTAGAGTACAATAAATATATGAAGGGAGTCGATCGACATGATCAAATGTTGGCATACTACCCCTTTGAACATAAAACTATAAGGTGGTACAAGAGAATCCTGTTGTTATTGAATGCATATTTTTTGAACACAGAAGGTAATATCTCTGGAAACATATAGAAAAATGGTTTTGACAGGGATATTACCTCCTCCAACATCTAGTGCAAATCCTTCAGGAGGGCCTACTCATATGCCCTCCGAACTTCCCAGAAGCGCAAATGGAATAATAAAAGGGAGGATATGGTTTTGGAACAAATTTAAAAAGCGCAAAGGACAGTGGAATGTTCTGTCCCGATTGCAATTTAGGGTTATGCCTGGCTTGTTACGGGCCGTACCATACAGAAAATAATTTAATAAATACAAACAGACAGACATAGTAACGATTAGGCACTGTTACTGTCGGTCCGTTGCTATGCCAGTCTGTCTGCCTGTATTTATTAAATTATTTTGCGTATGGACAGACATAGTAATGGATAGACACTTTTACTGTCTGTCCGTTGCTATGTTTGTCTGTCACATTATTAGTATAGCATAGTTTAAGTTTAGTGTAGCCTAGTGTAGTGTAATTATGTATATATAGTAGATAATTAGTTTCTAAGACAAATAGTACCTTTTGTAGTTTTACTTCATAAACTTTGTATAACATTAAACTTTTTAAATTCACACTATTTGTAAACATAGTTTCAACCATGTTACAATGGTCTTGGTCGCGAGGAACCCAGTCCCCTCGCGACCAAGACCATTGTAACATGGTTGAAACGTCGAGGTAAGAAAATATATAATACGCGATTAAGACCCGGGAAAATGTAACTTTGTATAACATTGTATAATAGTGTATTAGTAGTAGTATAGTAAAGTGAAAATATCATTTTTTTATTATTTTTACTGAGTTTTATTTTAACCTTTCCGAATTAATTATGTTTTCAGTTTCTGTACCTCGAAAATAAGAGGGTATCTGTAGACAAAACTTAATAAACCAGTGTAAGTAGGCTTCTGTGTCGAATGAGTCTATACAATAGTAGGGTCTTTGATTACTGGCCCCGCGTAAATTCCTATTGCGTAGGTATATTAGGGTCGCTACCTATAGCCTACCTAGTAGTTTTTACATTAAGAGATAACAAACAAACACACTTAAGTATATTGCATTTAAGTAAGATTTCGTTACTTTTAATATTGTTGTCCCAAAAACATTACAAAAAGTAATGCGTGACACGAATTTATTTTAAGTCATGGCGTTACTAATGTTTGACCCGATTTCAGAGCAGATTGGTTGGATTATTTTTGTTTTGTTGTAGCAACAACATCCGATGAATTGAACAAAAACGTTACCCTTCCTTTTGGCTTCGCCGTAGTCAGGTAAAAAAACATTAGGTACATGGACGTTTAGGTTAAAATGTTTATCGAAAATCAGAAATACTAGTTTTATCCTTTACAATCTAGTCATCTAAAAAGCATTTTGCTTTAAATGACGATCGCTGTTAGTTTCGTATAAATACTTGTTGTAATTTTGCTAAGATTAAATTGCAATCATTTTGATGATAGCGGATTGGAGCCTGCAGTTTTTATGTACGCTAATCTGACCAGACTCGTCGGAGTCGAACTTGTCAGTTAGCCTCAGATATTTTCTCTTCATTACTTTTTTTTTTGCTCAAATTGTGGTTTGGCTCACACACGGCTGTCGTTTCAAATTTTGATCAAATTAATGTCGGAGATTTTGGATGATTCTTAATCATACCTGACTACGTAATAATTAATTGTATTGCTCAAATATCAGTCTGCCTTTGTGTCCTCGTAGGGATTTAAATCCAGAACCAATTTTGAGACCTTTTTCAAACTTTCAAAAAGCATTTTTTTTTTTCTTTTGAAACTTCGACGGTAGCTTTGAATCTGAAACTAGCTCAGCGTATCTCAGGCTAACCGACATAGGAAGTGGTAATAATATCGGTCTGCAACTATGTCGGTCGACTCACTTGGCACGTGCTTTGTACTTGTTCCTTGATATTTATTCCGATCAGCTCTTTATTGCGTTCATTTATTACCTAGACCTATGCTTTCTCTGTTGTCTGTCTGCGGATTTCATGAACAGTCGTTTTGCAGACGGCTAAGATGTAAACGGTACATTTTCAATGTAGTTAATCGATGTTTGTTGCGTCGGGTGCGGGGCGCTAGGCTAGGAACTCTATCGGACTTTCCTAAATTATTGACTGACCGAGTTAGACTAAGACAATCTCTGTTTTCATTTGTGAGAAAATATCTTCTGTGGGTTTCATTGTTGAAACACCTTAAGCTCAAGACGAAACCTAATATTGTTTTGTCGTCTACGTTGAAAGTACTACCTATACACTGGAATCCGCTTCCTTTTGATCCGACTGTGCGACTCAAAGAGGTATATGTATATGTACTTATGTTATGTTTTTTTGAAGTTAGTTAGCACCCGGATCATTGCAAAATAATTTTTAGGTTCGCGGCGCATTCTACTAGGTAAGAATTATCAGTGATTTCAATCTACATAAAATAGTGTTGTCATCACCATAAATATTCACCTTATTATTTTTTCATTCGCCAGGAATTTAATCTTTGTGGACGAAATACCAGAACACTGACTAAAGTGATGTTGATTCTAAACGATGTTATCCCATTAGATGGTCGTGCGAAATCGCCGGAATTTTATCTTAGATGTGTAACAACTGTTATTAATGACACACTTTTTGCTTTGTCTGTGATATTGTGTGTAGCAATCGATGTTATTTTAAAATTTATTATTGTATTGACAATAGTTATGTAATTTGGTTGGACAGCGAAATCCGTGTAGGTAGAAGAGAGCGAGCTTGTTCGCGCCGCGCTCTGTCGTCGTCGACAGCTGAGGGTTTCGCGATAAAAAGGAACGTGCCATGTTGCGATGTACCTACCTACTCAACTTTTGAATGTCTTTATCGTGTATTTATCGAAAAACAAACAGCTAGCATAACAATAAAGTCTTCCAGTGTGATTGCACACGTTAACGCTTCTACCTTGACTTGAATGGCTTAAATTCAGTTAGTCTGTTCGGTTTTTATTAAATAGGAAATGCGATTTCACCTTAAAAGTACCTAATGCTACGTAGTAAGTCTCTTAGAAGTTGATGTTTTTTTAAAATAAAGTATGACTGAAAAACTTTTTTAAACATGTTGCCCGGGCCATTAGGGCAACATGTAATAAATAATAATATGTTGGTCACATTTGATTGAGTCGACAGATTAATCGTTTAGTTAATCCTTGTGAAATTAAATCGTCATTATCATTAATAATGGAAGTTTATACGTAGTCTTTGTACATTGTGCCTATTAATTAATTTAAGCAGACGTACTTTGTGTGTCAGTCTGTATGTATTGAACGTCTTACTTTGATCTGTTATGGAGATGGAAAGCTACCGCGGTTCTTCCGTCGGAATCGGGATCGGATTCATTTGACAGTTGACAGCCGAATTTCGGACCGCGAAAATTTCAAATCGGCGCGTCGATTACTCATATCGATGCCGAAGCCAAATTGAATGAATGCAACACAGACAAAATTGAATTGAATTGAAGATTTTGAAAGAAAATCTTGAAATCGACGGCCGACGGCCATGGATGCGCGGTTTTAAAACTTTTAAAATTGAAACTCCGCTGTCAAAGATGTCAAACTACTGCGTCGGGATCGAGTTGCTGTCAACGGAAGAACCGCGGTAGCTTTCCTGAATGGATTTCTGACAATTAAGACCGAGCCGATGATACATCATAATAATCATCACATGAACATGCAATTAGCAAAAATTTATACCGACCTATCAAGGTTAGCTCAAAATGAACTGGGTAAAGTTTCCTTTGTAATGATACCGTGATAAATGAGGCATGAATTAATACATTAGGCTTTCGTTGAAGCTACTGATTTTTAGTTTGTTTGGTTTAATAAGGCTGGTGATGGTTCGGAAACCACACTAAAATCTCGACATATCTAAGCGATCATGTCATTTATAAATGTTCTAAATGAATTATTATATATTTCACTTCACTGACCTGAATTATATGGATAAGAGGTCTCGCACTGAATTTTGTGCCTATTTCATTTAATCGGAGATCTAATTAATTATTAAGAGATCTAATGTTATTTTGTATCTTATAGCAATTCCAGCGTACTTGTATAGTTTCATTTCAGTGATTTGATTTTGACTTTGATGGTGCTGCTTATTAGGTATAGCCCAGTCCACAGTAGTTTCAAGAATAAGATTCATTTATAGGAGGGGTATAGCATCATAATGGTAACCCGTACTTTACCAGTGTAAACTAGGCACCAATGGTACCTACATAAAAACAAATAACAGTCAATTATTGACAAGGCGAAACCACGCAATATTGTAGGCAGGTAGATAGTAATTAAAATCGCAATTTTGTCATTTTGCGGAGTCGAATGTTGGTTTAATTAGTGGCTTCGAGGCTGAAATAACAAAGTGTTGGGCGCCAATCGAATGACCCGATCTCCGGCTGTACCTTGTTATTGGGCTTTATTCAACGGAGACGTAGTTCAGACGTTCTTTCGTGACCGTCTGAACTTTGTATCGCTCGTTGTGGCTGCGACAGCTCTACGTGATATCGCTACGAAAGCACATGCAATTTACCAGTGTATAGGATAAACACATGAAAACGGTAGAGTCTGCTACTTTGGATGGTGACAATACCAATAGGCAGTTTCTTTATCTACTGAATTACTGTTACATTAAATCCTTAAAACACAGAGCCACTTTTTCTCTGATATGACTACGGGACTACATACACCAGTAATCCATAAGGTGAACTCAAAAGTGGTTTATGGAAATGCGAAGTTTCCCTTTTAAGCCATTTAATGTCCTTGTTTTGTATTACGTAGTGATTCTTTTAAGCAAACCCAATATTATAAATTTTAATTAATTTGTTAATAATATAATTGTGAAATTATCGATTTGAATTCACGACAGCAGTGGATAGGTGGTGTAATTTAGGATGTTGAGGTCCAGACCGCTCTACATCTTAAATTGTCTACGATACAAAGACTTATTAATTAACATTGGTAAAATCTTTATTCTTCGTGGCCTAAAGTATACGAGCTCTGCGGTTAAGTACACTATAGACCTATACTAATATTATAAAGAGGTAACGTTGGTAACGTGTATGTAATGTATGTATGTATATTGGGGGTAATCTCCGAAACGGGTTAGTCCACTTTCGCCATACCAGGTTCTACGGCTACGAAAAAAGTAGTAATCCTTTCGCCATACCTGCTCGACATGGTCGATAGGCTATGGCGAAAGGATACTCCAATTTATCTATTCGATTTTTATTAGTTTTAAGTTGAAAAGTTGTTGAGTGGAATCGTGCCCCTCGCGTCCTTCTACTCATCGTCGTCATCGTTCTTCGCAATGAATTGGACGTGGGCGTGGTTTTTACCAGGCTGTAAGGACTGACTAGAAGTTATCCTGCACCGTACTAGACGTGTAAAATGTGTGATAGTAGGTAATTGGTATGGAAGTAGTAGGCTATTATAAATCACCAGAAGGTCGTTACATACTTTTACAATTGAGATATTTCTCGCTTGCCTGTCATATTTTTGTCAGAGTTTTGAACAGTTTTATCAAAATTTTAAAATATTTAAAAACAGAAAAAAATCATGAAGAAGTCTGAACTTTGAAGTCATGTAGTTTTAGTAGTAGGATCTGTTTGTAATTATTTTAAGGTTTTTTTTATTATTTTGTCTGTGTTTTGAACTCGGTTTTTAATTTTTTTTCATTAGTTTTAGTGCATTTCTGCTGTCACTAAAAATCCTCTTTGTGTGAAGACCATTCAACTAAAAAAAGAATAATCCCAATCGGTCAAGCCGTCTTCGAGTAATCGGCGAACATCCTAAAACCGACTTTTTTTTGAAGTCGGTTTAAATGCTAAGCTAAGGAATAAGTTTTTTAATTCATTGATTTAGAAATATGCATTGTGTTGGATAGTAGGTAACTAGTATCTACTTATTATAAGACTTATTATAAGTCTAATCACACTTCTCTTTTTGTACATTGTAACGTTGTACACGTACAATAGTCGAATTATATATTAAATAGGCTAAAATATATAAAAATAAACAATTTTAAACATTTAATTTAAATAATTAATAAAAAAATATAATAAAACTAAAATAATTAAACTAAATAACTTAAAACTTTAAACAATTACCTTAAAAACTAATATTAGAAACCTAAAACTTAAACTAAAAATACCTTAACCTAAACTATATTTAACCTACATAATTAAAAACTATATCCTACAGCTGTTGAAAACATTATGTTCATAAAACGTCACTGAAGTTGGTCAACTCAAGCATCATGTCTAGTTGCGCGGTTGTACTGCGACATTCTTACCGGCCGGCTATTGTTTCCGAGCGCGGCGACGACGGGAGTCGTGACGTAGATTCTTGGACCTCGGCCATTCGTAATTTGATTCGCATCAAGGACACACGCGCTCTTCTCAGCGCGGGTCCCTATATATGTATTAGCGAATACAATAATCAAGTTGTACAAATAGAAATTGTAATATAAATAAACGCATAAGTGATTTTAAAACCCGAAATTCGGTAAGTGGCGAACATTTTGTACTAACAGCATAGGAATTATTATTTTGGTTTTGTTTTAGGTAAATGCTTCATTGTAATTTTTAATACACTTTTTATTGTTTTATATTGTGGGGAATAGTGGTAAATATTATATTTGATTGTATGTATTCACGCTAAATTGTATGGATGTGTTTCGTTATGTACAAATTTACTACCCACATGTTTTTAACAAAGTCGTTAATTCAATTAATTTTTCATTCCCGTATTTAAATATTCATTTAAACTTTTATGAACCTCTGTTCTCGTAAACCATCAGCCACAGTCATTGCCTACTAGGTTAAGTTAGGTGCTTCCTCCTCATCATCATCTCATTATGGGCGTGGCAGACTGTGGTTGTGGTCACTGTGTGAAAATAATTTTAACACTGGACGATATTCCAGGGTTCCAGATTACCGCTCAGGAATACGCTTCAAGATCTCCATTCAAGTTTTCTCACCTACCGTAACGTAAAGAAGTTCACTGACCCGGCAACCACCTACACCACCTAGGCCATCGGACATTCCCCGGACTTTCCAGGATAGTACCTATCTTACGAGCCAGTGAAAGTGGAACCACGGGTTAGGGCAAGGAACCACCCCTGTATTTTTTTTTCTATTAAATTAATGTTAACTTTTCAGTGTGAAACAATTTTCTTATTTAATCCTGCCAACACTAAACCGTTACAACATGTTGCCTGGAATAGATCGCTTTTAGCAATGAGGCCGCACATGGTACCTTTATTATAATGACTAAGTAGTACGTTTTTGTTTTTTTTTCATGAATTTTGTAAATTTTGGTACAATAAAGTGTTAAGTAATCTAATATTTTAATAACCTTCTTTGTCATTCAAACACACACACACACCCACGCCCATTCTTACCTTGCGTAAAACTGGGCGTGGCCATATTGGTGACCACGCCTACTTTTACAAAAAGTGAAGGAAATAAAACTCTATTATTAAGTATGATGTACTATGCTATCATAAGTATGTAGAATGTATGAACTCACACTTATCACATTTCCGTATGTTTCTTCAAGCGAGAAATATCTCAATTGTAAAAGTATGTAACGACCTTCTGGTGATTTATAATAGCCTACTACTTCCATACCAATTACCTACTATCACACATTTTACACGTCTAGTACGGTGCAGGATAACTTCTAGTCAGTCCTTACAGCCTGGTAAAAACCACGCCCACGTCCAATTCATTGCGAAGAACGATGACGACGATGAGTAGAAGGACGCGAGGGGCACGATTCCACTCAACAACTTTTCAACTTAAAGTTAATAAAAATCGAATAAATAAATTGGAGTATCCTTTCGCCATAGCCTATCGACCATGTCGAGTAGGTATGGCGAAAGGATTACTACTTTTTTCGTAGCCGTAGAACCTGGTATGGCGAAAGTGGACTAACCCTCCGAAACTACTGGATTCTTTTACCTACCAATAGAAAGCTACTTTATCAGGAAGCTACTTTTGATCCCGATATTCCCACGGGATGCGGGTAAAATCGCGGAACACAGCAATTATAAAGTTTTTTATCGATCAAATTTTTGATCGAAGTTTGGTAACCCCAATCTTTCACTTGGTCTTTGACTATGCAAGGTGCCATTACCGACAATTGTGTTTGCCGTTTAGAGTTGGTACAAAGCCAGTAAAGTCTAAACGATGAAGAGATATGAATCGTTTAATAGGCAAGTGTGAACAGTGCTGCTATTGTTGAGACCATTAACAAACAAGTTTTGACACGCGAGTGTGGGGTAGACTTGCGAAACGTTCAACTCACGACTAAATAAATAAATGCTTATTTACATCGTTACCCAAGACCTGATAAGTAATTTAATTAGAACGGCTTTAATTGAATATATCGGACACAATACCGATTTGAGACCGGTACACCGATAATATTGCAACAAATTAATCAAAGTTATGATCCGCGCATGCGTTTGGCTCTTTGTTGCACTGAACTGAATAATTTGTTGTTGCTAAATGTATTTAGGCATGTGAACAAAGGCCATAATTCTGTAAATGTGGTGATGTAAATGGTTTGCGTTTGAAGTGTATTGATCTTGATCATAATGGGTTGAACACTGGTTGAAGGCAGACGTTTTAAATTATGAACATTTGTTGTTGTAATATTCTTGCCGTCTGTGTAGCCCCAGCATAGAATAGGGCTTAGGTACCCATCTCCTTCCATAGGTGTCGTAAAAGGCGACTATGGGATCTCCGTCGATATTAATCTATCATGCTTATCTATACTTATTATAAAGCTGAAGAGTTTGTTTGTTTGAACGCGCTAATCTCAGGAACCGCTCGCGTTGGTCCGATTTGAAAAAATATTTCAGGTTTGGATAGTCCATTTATTGAGGAAGGCTATAGGTTACTTTTGCTTCCGATATTCCCACGGGATCGGGAAATACGCGGGTGATATAGCTATGATATATAGATATAGATATGATATAGCGTCACCGCCACAGAGCAGATTAATATAGGGTCACCGTTTACGGTATCACGGCGGGGCCGCTGCGCCGTATGTACCGTCAGGTGGTTTAGTTTAGACAAATCGTGTCCTTAACCACTCAATAGTAGATGGACTAGCTCACTACCTAAAAACCTTACCAATGCGAACTATTAATTAAACATTGCAATTAGAACGTTACTTCGCAAAACAACAAACAGGTAGAGATACCTAAATGTAGAGTTTACTCATAGTAAAGTAAAAAAGAATTATGAGAAATCGTCTAAGAATACTCGAGTAAGTACCTATTCTATAAAAAGCTCACGATGTGACAGTGTAATTGCATAAATACATTGTAAAATACCATGTGCAGGGAAGTTGTCGGGTAACGATCAATTTGCGTTGAGATACAGCGTTTTTCTAATCGCAACCTTCCTTAATTAGCAGAGAAACGCTCACCGATCGAACTTCTATGCAAATGCATTTTCTTCTATTTTCGAAAGTACCATTTTTGTGAGATCGATTATAGCACTTAAGTTTTTATCAATGATTCATTACGCGTCAAGCGCGAAGGTCATTTCTTTATAACAGAAATTATTGAAGATGTTTCAAACAGTGTGTAAAAAATAATGATTTTGAAATGACGACCATTTTGTTAACAAATATTATTTTGGAACTGGATATTCACCCTGTACCAACCTATTTGTTATTTTCATGTTTTCTACATCGTAAATAGGTAGATGTCCTCCCGTTTTTTAACAATATTTGTAGTGAAAACAAGCACGTGAGTTTAAAATTGGTCAATTTTATTATTGCCTATCAATTAAATAGGTGTATGTAGGTACCTACTACGTACATTATCTGAGAAAAGACACCGTTGATTTTAAATGCATTTCGAAGTGACGAAAGGGGTTATTTCATATTATGAATTAACCTCTTTCCTTACTTTCCACATGTTATGTGGAAACGAATTTCTTTACCTGTTAATAAATATTGTTACTTACCTACTTACTTACAATTGGTTGGCAAGAACAAGGAGATAAACACACTTTCCTAAGCAAGAGATACTTTGACAGAATCTGTAGCCTTAATTTCGGTAGGTTCTAAATAGTCTTGCAATAACTATCTAGCCTACCGTTAGGTATCTATCAGTCATTTAACAGAAATATAATAAACATTCCAAGAGTTATTGAATTAAAACCATTTCCATCGATAGGTCTTTAGATATTTCCTTATGTTAGTTTAACGACAAGTCATGCATAGAAATTAAGATTTTTGCATTGGAATGTAGTCTGTTTTCACTAATCAATCGATCCGTCGAGTTGGCAGTAGTAGCGTTTCCATCCCAATAATACTTACCTATACATAAATGTAAAAAAATTGTTTGAGGAAAATCACTACCTATTGCAATTTAAAAATAAGTACCTACCTACCTACACAACAAATCAGATATTTAAATAAGTATTTTTGGGATTTAAACTTTTGATAGACTATTTTTGGACATTAGGATGAAGGGAAACATTGTGAGGAAACCCACGGCTTCAGGTCACGCAAAAAGGACCGTTTCAATTAGTTTCATTAGTGCTTGATTCGACCAAACTGGAATAAGCAACGAATAAGCAATACTACGCTTTAATTGCCTTTTGTTCAAGAGACTCTGGACCTGTTCAATTGAAGAAATTACGATTTATGCGGAGAATTGCTATTTCATTGGTCGAGTAAAGTTATACAATTTTCTTTATCTTCTTATTTCCTGGTGGTTTTTTTTAAAGTTAAATACGATTAAAAAACCTGAAAAAGGAAATTAAAGCTAAAAAATTGTTGAATGGTTCTATGCATGACTTGTCTAAACCACTTTATAGATTACCTACATTTTAAAAATATCGTTTTCACCCATAATTGAACCAGATATGTATATATACCTTGTCGTTGCACTACGCTGTAATTATTCAAACAGGTAGACAGGTAGGTAGTATTATTGAAAAATGTTTATAATTATTTTGATTATCGGAGAGGTGCAATTTTCAACTGGTAGAGTAGCTGTAGGATAGATCAGATGCGTAGGCGGAGCGGGTCCAATTATGTCTCAGCGAGAACGAATTTATAGCGACATACGACATCGTGTCGCTCTCACCTTGACATGTCGCAGTCGTATCGTACCTAATCCGGACTAGTTGTCGGACCCCTAATTAGTTTTAGTTGCACGCACAACTAAATAGACTAATTTAGTGGACTTTTCTTTACTACTTAGGTACCTTTACCTAAGTAGTAAAGAAAAGTTTCGTAAAGTTTCGGCAAACGGGTTATACGGCCGGTATAACCCGTTTGCCGAATCGTCGAGGTAAATAAAAACAATGAAATTTATCTATAACGCGATCTAGAACCGTGTCTAATAATAAAAATGGATGGAAATCGTGTAAGTTTAAAAAGTGTGTTACTTAGGTACCTTTCTATTAGTTTAAATTCTGTCGCATTTCAGGATTTTAATACGTACCTACTTATACATTTAAATTAATAAGTGTAATAAATGAACCAAGTAGATAATGTGTATAGATAGCGAAGCAATGACGACTCAGTAGTCTTTGTAAATTTCCAGTAGTAAGTTCCTACGTAGACAGTTGATGATCAAAACATTCGAATGATAAACATACCTACCATTCTACACGTCAAAGGTTGAGAGTACGGAGGCTGCGCACGCGCACCGTATCTACTGCAGCTCGCAGATGCCGGCAGTCGCGCGGGAAACGTCGCGGCGAACGGTCCACTCGAACGACCTGTCAGAAATTCTCGCGAACATTGCATTTATCGATCATATTTACGATAAATACATATTATTTCAGCGATTACGACCTCGTAATGCAAGCATTGTCATAGTTAAGTTGTGTTATTTATTGGACAAGCTTTAAAATGTCGAGTTAAACTTTATTTTATTGGTAAAACTGTGAAAAACCAACTCTGTCCAAATGAAGATGACTGTGAATCGTATAAGGGTGGTGGTTCTCGGGAGTCCGCGGAGTGGAAAGTCAGGTTAGTAATTGCATTTCCTTGTACAGTTTCCAGTGATTTCTTTCGATTATTTGTCCTTTTAAAGTTACGCACGTTTGATATAGTGTTATGGTATTGGGATCTGGTTTAATTGGCATGACACCAAAATGATTTCCTGTTGTATATTTTATATTTAAAAAAATTCTAGTGTCAAAGTTTATAAGTATATCTACTGCTTTTTTACTTCGTATAATCACAAATCACCTAAATGTTATTAAATTGTCCATTATTGTTTCTAAACAATATAAAAATTGTTAAATTTTCCCGGGTCTTAATCGCGTATTATTATTTATATATTTATTAGGGGACACCCACCGCGTGTCCCCTCGTGACCAAGACCATTGTAACATGGTTGTAACGTCGAGGTAAGAAAATAAATAATAATACTCGATTAACCCCAGGAAAATGTAACTATGTTAACAAATTGTGTGAATTTAAAAAGTTTAATATAAAAAATAGTTGTTTTAATTTTTTTCACAGGCTGCTAAAAATAATTTAATATTCCCTTCCTACAGTCATAATATTTAAACAAGTAATTTTAGAAATATTTTCAAGGAAATATACCTACACCTTAAAAAAATCACTCGCATCGAGGCCCGAACTCGCGATTCTGCGTCTCCGTCGCACCGTGTTAACCTATTACTACACCACACGAACACTAATATTATTTGTTTAATTGACCAGTGTACACATATCCTTCATTTTATCACATTTAAGCTTTATGGCGACAAATTGCGTTCATCAAAAAACGTAACCAATATTTGACATAACCACGAGTAATAAAATAAAAAAGGTATTATTATCGCCTGTCCAGTCGCCAGTGAGTTAAGGCGAACCCTGTAATTTCGGTACTTAAATTACTTTACGTCGCATGGCCATCATCACAACATAACGGGACATAAGTGTAATATATTTTACACAAAATACGTGCTATAAAATTTCAGACCCACGTGAACTTGAAAAGTACTGCTTTTGATAAATCATCACTTTGATAAGTACTTAATTAATAACTTCCATGAAATGTTTTATTGCCTACTACATTATTCCTACATGTATACTATGAATAAATATTATGTATGAAATCCATGAAAATATGCTTCTTTTGATCTTAAGTTTTAAAACTAATTAAGGTACTTACCTACCTACTGCCATGTAAACTATTTTTTCATCCTTTTTTTACCTTTTTATCTATAATTGTAATACGAGTCCTTGTTTCTTCAGTCTTTATTATTTTTGTTACATTTACGTCTATCATTTTTTGGGATGATTTCTGCTAATACATTTTAATATCTCTTTTTTAAAGTTATAAGAGTTATTTTTATTAAATTACTAGCTGACCCGGCAAACGTTGTTTTGCCAGACCTAGACTCAGACCTACTGAATGAATACGCATATAAAATTTCATAAAAATTGGTGAAGCCGTTTCGGAGGAGTACGGTAACTAACATTGTGACATGGAAATTTTATATATTAGAAGATTTTCTATCACCAGTTATTATGGTCGTAAATAAGTATAGGTATATTTTTCATTACTCGGAGCCTAAGCCATACCAAAGTAGCCTTCAATAATTTATTATTGTAAAAGCATTTAGAATGTGCAGTATTAACATTCCAAATAAATCCCCTGATAACATTGTTATCTGCACATCAAGTGCATTGTTCTAGGAATTTCAAAGTAACTTATCTATTACCTAGCAAATATTTACAAGATACGTAGGTATTTAATATACATTACATCTATTTGTTTATTTCTTTCATCAATTCAGTACACATGAAACATGCAATATAAAAGGCATGATACAAATGAATACTAAGGTAGGTAGGTACTCTGTAAAGAGTTAGAGATATCCGTCTGCCGACAGAGCTCGGGGAAAGGAAAGAAAAGTAGAGGAAAGTAATAAAGTGTACAGAGAATAAAGGAGAAAAGTAAAACTACACATTTTATGAATTCCTACACAATTTACTAAAATGCAATATACCTATAACTCAACATATTCTATTAAAAACGATAGATTTATTATTCTGTGTATCGTACAAGTTTGATCCATAGTATTGTTACTGGGTGCATTATTTGTATTAAAAGCATAGGAGATATTATAGTTATCGATAGTATTAAAAACCTTAAACTAAATAAGTTAGGTACCTACCTAACTAATTATTCTATTAACCGTTAATTATTATTGTTATATTTCGTTAAGTTAAATGTCTTATAATTAAATAGGTACTTACATCTTATAATTTAGGTATGTTCAATATCTATAGCGGGTATCTTATAATTTTATATTTTAAAAGTATATGTATTAAGTACGAAGTATGTTGAAATCATTGTATCCTGACTCCCGGCGAACCAACGACGAACTTGATTGAAGTTATTACGACGTCCGATGACAGGATTTATGGGAATTCCTACGGTATTGGGATTTACAAGGGTGAAACCGCGGGACACAGTTAGTGTAACCTAACCTACCCACTTATGAAATCATTGTATCGCTGACTCCCGGCGAACCAACAACGATCAGCTCATATTAAAGCTATTACGACGTCCGCATCCAAAAAGGATTTTTGGGAACTCCTCCAGTATTGGGATTTACAAGGGTGAAACCGTGGGACACAACTAGTGTAGGTACATCTTCAGCTTCAGATGCACTGCTTAGGTAGGTACTCTTAAGTTTGTACATTTCTACGTAACATTTGTCTATATGCCGATTATAAGTCCTACTATGTTTCCATGTTTAAAACCTTTAACAGCACTTATTACCATTCTCATTACGATGACTACTAGCACTTAAATGTAACGTGACCTGAACCAACGCGAAATTAAAGAGAAACACAATAATTAGTTCTGCAGCAACTTCGGAGCCGGTCGATGTCGTAGCTGTTTTAGCATAACTGGAGTGTGGAATGCATGTTCAGATATTTCGCTTTTTCAATAAGTTGCGTGTAGAACAACGACCTCGACGGCTACGGCAGCGTTAATGGTCGACGTTGCACAACCGGCGTGGTTGGCGCCAGGCGTCGCGTGGTGAGTCGGGAAATCGCGCCGCTGACCCACCGGCCGAGTCGGCTGGCGCTGCGCGGGCGCAAGCAACTCGTTATAATTGCACCCGCCCTAATTGTCCGACGGCTGACGGCTGATGGACCGGCCTCGCGCGACGCATGCGTTTGCAATTCATTACGCTCTGGCGCGGCTGGACCGTAGAGCGGCGCGGCGAAGGGCCGACATGCAAAATTGTTTTCAAAGTAGATCCTGTCTACGAGACGCCCCGTGGGAGTGGCTCTCGTCCGTCACGGTTTCATGGCATACTAACATCGTTAAATGCCTTTAGGAGCTGCAATATTCTCTCATTAAAACTTCACGTGGATTTTAATTCCGTTGAATTGAAAATTACGTTTCTTTTTTTTATATAACATCACATATAATGATAATATGTTGCTCTGCTTGAATGCTCATTAAGCATACCCAACCCTACATTTATCTCTTTGGATTAAATCTAGGTCATATTAAGTACAGCTCTCACAAATGATATACGGTATGTGTCTTTGCACCCTGTGGTTATCCTGAGAAATATTTTAATTCAGGACAGTTTAATTATCTTGCTTATAAAAAAATCAATTAACCGCCTTTAGCGGCATGCAATAAGGTTGGTTTTCATCAGAGAAGAATTGCGTGAGAGCGGTGGAGTTTGTTTTGAAAGAACTTTTAAGATACAAAGTGCATGCATCGCCATATGAATATCGATGATGTGTCAAAACAAAAGAGACGTTAATAATCGCGAATGAGTCGAAGGTGCACGTCGGTCGTGTGCGAAGTCTGCGCGGGCGCCGCCGCGTGTATGTACGGAGTACTGCCGACCTTCTCATGATGAATCGTCACTGACGAAATATTGATGGATTGCTGACATCTTACACTCGCCGCTTGCCAAAACTGACATATTTGCCATAATAATGCTTGACGAGGCTACACACATTACTCTCGCGATTAATAAATGAGTCAGAAGTAGGTTTATACTTAGGGTTCCGTTCCTCAACAGGTAAAAAAAGGAAACCCTAACTTTTTTGTTATTGAATCAATTAGGTACATAGTTTGATGTTCTTGTTCTTGGCGATTCGATTTATTCTGATCACTTAAGATATTAATGACGTTTCTATTACTATCTTAAATCTTAGATCTCATGGTTATCGGACCAAAAATTTTCATGGTTACTTCATCTTCACTGTCAATGTCCATCAAACTAGTATGGAGTACATCAGCGATCGCATCACGCAGTTCAGCAACTGATTGATGATCGAGGTAATCTATTAATTACCTATAGATCTCTGTCGATGGATCATGTATTGTTTCTTCCTATAGAATTTCATCTATCAACCCACGTGGTGCCATGTCGTTAGATCGCAGTAATTTGTCTTTATGCTTCATTGATTGAAAAAGTTTGTTTTTGTATTTTTTACAATGATGCATTAGATCGATCTTTAGTGGACAGCTTATCGGTTATTTTTGTTTAGTTTTATTAATTAGTAAGATATATGTACATTATTTGCATTAACAACAACGTTGTTTTTAACGTGAATATTTTAATAAAACAATAAAAACATAATTTTTAATTCTCCAAAAATGGTTCGTTTTTGATTCCGAGGTTAGCCATTGCCATTCAGGGAGATATTAATTTATTTTTATTGTATCTAAGTTTTTTTTTGATTTTGTCGTGTTTTTTTCTTCTTTTTTTTAGGTTATTTGCATTTGTAATGTTTAAATGTATCTTTTTAATGACATTAAGTTTAATGTCATTATTATTGTACAAATTAAAGAATTTTAATTCCGCAAGTTTTAATACAAAGTAGACCAACGAGACTTTATCATAAGATTACGCACGTAATCGTATCGGAGAAAGTAATGCACTTTACAAATACGCAGACGGATTAAAAAAACGAAAGGAAAACGAGAGTGAGGAATTTTGAACGTATTTCATAAAGCACATTGCCAGTCGTATGTGGTTATAAGGCGTTGAGATATATTGAGGGTTATATTCACGCTTTTTATTGAAGTGACAATGATCTGTGGATTTATCGAAATGTCGTCAATCGCCGATGATATGTATACTTTCGTTAACTCTCCCTATATTTAAGCTGTTAATTCGTTCAGATTTAAAGTTATACCTATACTAGCTGACCCGGCAAACGTTGTTTAGCCTTATAAATTATAGATAGTAGCCGATTTTCAGACCTACTGAATACGTATACAAAATCTCATAAAAATCGGTGGCGCCGTTTCGGAGGAGTACGGTAACTAACACTGTGACATGGAAATTTTATATATTACTTAGATTAGCATTTGAAATTAAATTCATTATTCGGTTTTAATCGCGTTTATTACTTTTAGACAACTTTTAGTTCATTGTTTCGACGCTATACGTTTCAAGACCTTTACAGGTCTCTTCTTCAGTCAATCCTGAATAAAACCGAAAAAAATTGTTAATTTCAATCTAACTTCGCGAAAACAGAAGAATATCTTTTTAACATTTTCTAGAAAGTATTACCTTCCTTTCTATATACAACTTTATGTCTAGGTCTTATCCAGCGTAGTTTTCTTCTGTAGTAGCACAGACCAAGGATCAAGCTATCTATCAATGTAACTATACCCCCGGGGGGAGCTTTAAGGGCCTGTTGCGTTGTCACAATCCCTGTTGAAATGTGACCAACTTCCTATTTAAAATTATCTAACGTTTGTATAACTCGACTTCCTCCGCATTATTGTTAAATAAAATACGTGCTTCGTGAGTAAATGTAATCGGTTTTCCATCTCGGAGTTAAACCGTTTGGAACTAGAATGCGTTCGGAATGCATGGCAAGTCCATTGTCACTTGGGTGCGTGGTGCAGTTGCATAAACCTATTGTGGACAGTTGTGTAACGCTTTAGGTCAAGATACTGACCATATCGGTAACCGATGATAGCCCTTTTGGGATACACACACACTGAGGTATATAATATATTGTGTGTCTCAAAATGGCTATCTTTGTTTGAAAACCGGACTAAGTTTGAAGGAAAAATGCCATATTCTTGTATGATTACAATTAAATGTCGTCATCCAAGAATATGACATTTTCCCTTCAATTCATAAAGTAAAATTAAATTTACTTAATACATAAAATATTAACCTACCTACCTTCGAAAGTACCTAATATTGATTAAAATTGAGCTGTTTAAAATTAAAATTAAAATATATCTTATTGCGAGCGATACTTGCAATATCGGAATTAATTATTGCTATTGAGCTTTAATCGTAAAAATATATAGTACATAGGTAGGTACCTACTTAGTTTGTTATTTAAAAGTCTATTCATCATCATTACCAACGACTCTTCTCCGGAATCATACAGAATTACAAATTATTATGGTCAAAGAAAAACTATAATTATTACAGACACGAAGTACTTTCGTTTGCTTGTAAATGCACCTTTGAATCGATGCTTTCTGGCGAAGCAATCATATATTTGAATAGGCACTAGGCCCTTTGATGAAGTGCCAGGATTCTCCACACTTCATTTTGTCGGTAGCTTCTCCCACAGTGGGTATTCACAGCGTTGGCAAGTCATCTTTGTTGATAACTGTTTGTATTGTGCTGCCTACAAGACGGGAACCAGGAGTGAAAATTTGAAAAGACTAATCAATACTCGAAAAGATTGCTTCTAGATAGAAAGTTGGGAGTGATGACCTCTTAATTGTTCATATTGTTGTTAAGATGTTCCTTGCGTGTCGAAAATGATGCAACAATTTGTTTTTAAATGTTTTTCTCATTTGTTACAGCTGTGGTCGTCCGTTATTTAACGAAGCGATACATCGGAGAATACAGCTCGACAGGAGGTGAGTGTATTAAATATGAATTATTCGCAATATGAATACACAAACGATAAAATAACAGCTACAATATTGGAATGACATTCGAATCGTATGAAATCTTATTAAAATTTAAAAGGTTTCCTTCCGTTTTTTAAGTCGTACCTACAAAGAAAGTTTTGCTTATAAATTGATGTTGAAATGTTTAAATAAGTAAATATTGAGGTCGAGGTACTTGGTTAAGTATTTTAGTTTTAATTACTAGTTTTTTGTAAAAATAACTAAATTGAACAACGAAATATACCTAATAATTTAAATTTAAGATGGTATCAAGCCTGATTGAGGAAATGGAAATCAATGTCCTTGGTGGCATATTTTAGAATATAGCTGTTAAGTACTACTTTTCGTTTGTCAACCTTGAGTCTGTTATAAAAACTAGAAATTTGCGAACCGAAAATATCTATTCCACAAATGGTAGAATTACCAATTATAGTTACCATAATTTTTTCTTCGGTTTTCGCAATGCTGATATGATCTCATTTTTTCGCGTTCATTTTACTATATGACGACGCGGTGTATCGAGGTCTTTTTAGAGCTCCTGTTCACGGTTAGACTGACCACTGTCTAATTGAGGTTAAATTAAAGCAACGCCATTAAAACCGAAAAATTAGTTGAATTTCTTACCAATTAGGTAATTCATAAAAGTTAATGAAAACATCGACAACGACAGGGAGACGGTCAGGAAAATAATAGGTACCGTAATGTTGTTGTTACAGATTTCCTTTATCAACACAGAGTGGCTTTCGACGGTGCCGTTTCTGAGGTTGAAATACTAGATACATCTAATTGTGCGGTAAGAACTGGTCCCCGACAGAGCTCGCGCCAATGCCTTAGATTAATGTTGTCTTCAGGCGCTATTAAGAGGATTACTCGACGGGCAAGTCGATGTGATTTCTCTATACAATGAGGGTAAAAAAGCTCTTTTTCACCCCTTAATATTGTCTGTTTATTTTTGTGTAATTGCCTTACAGAGACGCGCGTTTCCTATTTTCGCAGAATGGGAAAACGTTTAGACCTATATAGTTTTGTAGTTACATACCAAAAAATCACCCAAAATACACAAAAAGAGGGATTTATTAGGGGCACAAAAAGAGCTTTTTCTAGTTGAATAGAGACTGGAGAGTCACGTGAACCCTCTTAAGGGCTTAGCGTGTTCCCTATACAAACGTATTCCCCTGTTTCCTTGCATGAATGTTCAATTGCTTTATCTATATACATATAATAAAATCGTAACTTAGCTGTGTCTGTTTTTGAAAGATATAAAAAAAATATAAATTGTATGGGTATCTATGAACGCAGTAGAACCTATTTTTCTGTTTTTCTGGTTGTCTGTTTGTCTGTTTATCTGTTTGTCTGTTTGTGTGTGCCTTTGTGCCCGCTAATCTCAGAAACAGCTTATCCGATTTTAACCAAATTTGGTATGCAGATAGCTTTATACCCCGATTAACATATAGGCTACTTTTTATCCGGCTATTTAGTCCGGTTATCCGGATAAAGTGGTTTTTTGCTATTACTTAATTAGTTTGAATGTTGTATTGAAGAAATATATGGTGTGGAATCAACACATGATTAACCGGATATCCGGTCGAAAATAAAAAACCGGATATCCGGTTTTTTTCAGGAAATTCCTCAAATACCGTATACCTATGTCTGTCCATATATCCGGATCCTTTGGACATACGGAAATTCTTTATAATGGCTGTTTTTAACCGACTTTAAAAAAAAGAGGAGCTGCTCAACTCTACCCGCATATTATTTGTATGTGAATATGTTCACGCCGTACTCCGGCATATAAAGTCCGATTTCGATCATTCTTTTTTAATTTGGAAAGTGAGAGTCCCGAGTTGGTCCCATAATTTGTTGGTGAAGATCTGATGAGAACCTTCGGAATGATGAGCAGAATAGCATCTCACAACGATGTTAATTACTAAATTTGGACTTCCATCAATAGAATCAGCTTATAAAGAACTAGGTACAAATTGATGAACCACCTGAAACCACCTTCTCAAAAAATCCTCAGTGATTAAAGTTACGGTTACAATCTTGAAAATGCAACAAAATGGATTAAAAAAAATATATCTGTAATCGGGCAGTTTTACTGGGTAGATGCAGATTGCATGTAGTTTACGTGGCACAATGGCAGCTATGGATTCCGAGTCGAGGGTTCCGCGTTCGAATCACTGACCGGCGCATTCCCTTTTTAAGGAACGGTGGCCTACCGAGCCGAGTGATGGCTTCCGATTCGACGGCTGCGCGTTCGAGTCACGAGTTGCCGTTGTGAGGGGACTCAGTAGCTGAAAGCTAAGAGGCGCACGAGGTGGGAAACCGGGCTTGCCTGGCTTCTAACCCGTAATCCCGCGTCAGCGGGCTCGGGGGTCCTTTCCGCAAGAAAGGGCCCGCGTGGTAGACAACCACTATAAAAATCACCTCAGCCTCTGGTGGTGAATTGAGGGGGGGGAGGTTATCACCGGCTTTGGGGACCTCGAGACGGTGGCGTGTCCGTGCCGAGGGAGGGGAGACGGAGAGGGGTCGTCTATCGGGCAGATGCAGAGATGAGGCTTGGAAAGGCCGTCGTTGTCGGGATGTAGTCCATGAGGAATTTCCACTGGCTTTGACACTTGTGGAGCGAGGGACACCATGGGGGTTTACATTATGAGCCTATGGTAGGGAGCCCAACGAGATTGGCCTGACGGTGACGGACATTAGCCATGTAAAAAAAAGATATCATGTAGTTAAGCTGCCCGACTTCAGCTTACATAACAGATAAGTCGGTTGCACTGTATTTAGGAGAGGTCAATATTATTGTTTTGTTCGAAGTCGGGTTTCGATTTTTTTTATTTTTTCGATAAAGGCTACTTCTTATAAGCATGCAACACGTTACCTACCGCTGCGCTGTGCTAAATCTACACTTAAATAGACTCTGCCATGATTATCTTCTGCTCAGCAACATACTTCCCTGGTCGTCCGTTCAAGCACAGCGATGGGTAGGTAGTCCGAAAAACGCTGACGAAGTCGCGGGCACAGCTAGTTTTTAGAATATATTTCTAGTTTTACTATAGGTTATATACTTAAACCCTTAGAGCTTAGTGCGGTCCCGCTAAGCCCTAAGGCGCAGGGTTCCACCAAAGTTTTTGCTTAGCACATTAACAACAAAATCGTCAATTAATAGTTTTTTTTATTTATGAGTTTCAGCCATTCATTGGGAAGTAGGCAAGGCCTAATTATTTTTAACGGAAATAAAAGTAATTGTGGTGCTAGCGCACATATATTTTTATTGGTTTTCAGTTTTAAAATAGCTAGCTCGCGGGTTCGTATGTATGTTTTATAAATACCTATCGTCACTGAAAATTCGATAAATTTTAGTAAAGGCAAGAATTTTCGTCTTAAATACCTAATAGGTACTTACAAGAGACAATATTTTTTCAAATATCAAATTTATTTCTTAATAGTTTGCGCTCTATGCAAATTCGTCGGCGTGATCCCCCGCCTTTACGCTGTCCTCAGCTGCTAACAACAACAAACAAAGTTCGATCGACTCCAATAGTAACGCTGGGAAATGAAGCAGTAGACAGCTCCAATCTTAATTTAGTAGTAAACAATGGAGATGTTTATCTGTGTGTAGCGGGCTGGACCCGAGTACCGGAGGCTGATGCCCGCTGTACAATTTAATTAGACAAAGTTTATGTGGCTTGTAGAGGCTTATCAGATGCAATCGTGCGGTGCGGCGTTCGGCCTCGAGGCCAAATCCTACGTACAAACCTACGCGAACTGATGCTGTGCCCGTGAATCTCGTTACGTAATTGTTATTCCATTAAGGGAATGTCGGACCGGGTGTCCGCCAAATTGGGACAAAATACAATTCATGAAATAGCTGGGTCTATCGACTACACCCGCGTAAGTCCCGATCCTGTGGGAATTTCGATGAAGTCTATCTTATCGGATGTTTTAATCATATATAGAGGACACTCTAAATTTCAGCTCTCTATTATCAGCGGTTTAGTTAGGCTGTGCGTTGATCCATCATTCGGTTATGCATAAATGACAAAGCATTAATTAGTTATTTATTTATTTTGCTCTACAGCTTAGAGCTCTACAAAAATTTATCTCTGTAATTTTTGAAAGATGTAGCACGCTCGAATCCTTTCGTTACCATGTTATTCACAACTTTAGAACATTAAAACTATCTAAAATTCAAAAGAGTTTCAGTAGGTATCAGTATTTGATGGTTAGTTAAAATAACACCACCATTACACACACACATTACGTACACAGGTACTCGTAGTTACTCTCATTCGAAATTATGAAACAATATATTTTTCTTCGAATTTCCCACCCACCCGGCAAGAAATCCTACTAAATAAGCGAGCTAATAAGTTTTAAATGCCATGTTTAATGTCTCGATCTTCGTTCGTATCTAAACAATCGATAGTTTATTCAATAATAGATAACGGAACTGAACCATCGAAAAAAAACGATGTTTCTTATTGCGTAATCGGCGATTTTATTCGGTGCAACGAATGGCCTCGATACAATACTGGATTCCGTCGAGTGCGGCCCGCCTCTTGTGACTTCATTATGCTGAAGTTCACTGACTTTTTATACCGATATGTCAGTTATTTTGAGTCGATTTAAAAATAAACTCTTAAGTGTGACCGATTATAAAATTAGGTGTTACTGATCCTCAATGGAATGTCGATGAGTGGGACACATTTGTAACTGTTAATTTCTCATTTCATTATATCTATACTTTCTGTTTACTTTGGGTTACGTTTCAAACAGCGTTTGTTTTAAGAATAGTACATCTGATTCTTTTGAAATTCTATGATTAGCAGAGTTTATTTTCAGGAATATGAGAAAAATACTACTTATTAATTAAAATGTATTAATTTATACAAAGATTGAATTGTGTAGAAAAAAGTAGGATATTCATAATGTTCGTTCGTTTATGGCATTAACATAAAGAAAATATTATTTTCTCTAATGTCTTTATTCAGGGAGGAAACAGTCGACTACGTTTGTAAAGTTTGTATAGAGAAAAAAGGGAGGTAGACATTCCTCTTAACCATGTTAACAAATCGTGTGAATAGCAATGGGTCAATTCTTGTCTCTATAAAATAAATAAATAAATAAAATAAAAAAGCCTTATATTTCTTGCCAAGTTTACAAAAAAGAATTTTGTTTAACCTATATTTTAAATCTAGAGTTTGTGTAATGTTATTCTTGAGTATTGTTTTCATTGTTTCTTATACTTTATTATTATTTTCATTCATTTTTTATTCTTTTTCGTTTGCAAGAACCCCTCTACAGGTAAAGGCCTCCTCCAAGGCGTGCCAGTTGTCTCTGGATTGAGCAATTTGGAACCAGTTAGAACCTGCTGTCTTTGTAATTTCGTCCTCCCATCTAGCGTAGGGTCTGCCCTGTTTGCGCACTCCTTGTGGTCCTTTCCATGCTGTCACCCTTTTGGTCCACCTCTTGTCTTTGAGGCGTGCGACATGTCCAGCCCATTTCCACTTCAAGGATCGTGCAAATTCCAGGGCATCCGTTGCTTTCGTTTGCTGGCGTATTTTTGTATGACGAATTTTTTGGATTTTCTTTATGTTTAGCATGCTGCGTTCCAACCCTCTTTGACACGTCATTATTTTTGTCTTCACTGTTTTACTAAACTTCCAAGTTTGACACGCGTATGTTAAGCATGGAAGGAGACATGAGTTTAGTATTCTTGTTTTTATCTTAGTGTGTAAGTTGCTTTTGAATACTTCTTTTAAGCTCCAATACTTGTTCCATGTTAGCTGTGTCCTGCGCTCTACTTCTAGCTCGTTGTATTTTCGGTCAAACCCAATTTGCTTGCCGAGATATATGTACTGCTCCGTGTATGCTAAAGGTTTGTTGTCAACTGATATAGTTCTACTGGCGCTATTTGTCATTAGTTTTGTTTTTGTATAGTTTATTTCTAATCCCACTCTGTTACTAGCATCGCTTAGTGACTGAATCATTGCCTGTAACTGTGTGCTAGATTCAGATAACAATACTAGGTCATCCGCAAATCTGAGGTGGCTTAAATATGTCTGATTGATGAGAATACCTTTTGTTTTCCAGTTTAATTGTTTAATTATGAGTTCCAGTACGGCTATAAATAATTTCGGGGATAGCGGGTCACCTTGTCTCACACCCCGTTTGACGGGAAACCAAGGGCCAGTCCTTTCTAATTGTACTCTACTTTTGCTATTATTGTAAATACTTTTGATTATGTTTATGTACTTATTCTCTACGTTTTGAGTTGCTAAAGATGTCCATATACTCTCGTGTGAAATCGTGTCGAATGCTTTTTGGTAATCGATAAAGACTACGTACAGTGGTCTCCGCATCTCCTGGTATTTCTCTATTATCAATTCCAGCGCATGAATATGATCGATAGTAGAAAATCTTTTTCTAAAACCCGCTTGCTCTATCGGTTGGTGAGACTCTAATGTGCTACTTATCCTCTGGTTGATAATAGTGGAGAAAAGCTTGTAGATACACGGTAATAAGCTTATGGGTCTATAATTTACAATGTTGTGTGGATCGCCTTTTTTATACAGTAAAATTATGTTTGATTCTCCCCATTGCGTCGGTGTTTCACCCGTTTCAATAATGTAGTTGAACAGATTTGTTAGGGGTTGAACTAATTTTGGTATGGCTACTTTTAAGCTTTCGTTTGTAATGTGATCTGAACCTGGGCTTTTGTCGCTTTTTAGATTTTTTAAAGCGTTAACTACTTCGCTTACTTCTATTTGACACGTTTCCTGTGTATTGCCAACTGTGTCCAAAGTGTAGTGGCTGTTATTGTTGTAACTATTGAATTCTTTTGCGTTGTATAAGTTTCTGTAAAATTCAGTCGCCTCCATGATAATATCTGTACGTTTATGTGTTGTTGTGTTATCCTGTTTTACTCCATCAATCCATGTTTTGTAATTTCGAAGTTCTTTGTATGCCTTTTTTGTACTTCCTGTCTGATTTAGATGTTTTTCAATAGTGAAAGCTCGATGATTTGCATAGTCGTTCTTTATGTATTTACTTATAATTTTGTAAAGGGCAGAAATCTCATTTTTAACTTGCCTCGTTTTCGTATGCTTTTTTTGTAGTTCCTGTCTTCTTTTCATGAGCCTCAATGTACGCTCTGACAGTATTGTGTGAGTATTTCGTAGGTTTTTACTATTTTGTAGGCTTTTCGTGATGGCTAAGATTATATTATCGTAAAATGTCTGGACTGTGTTGTTTTCTGTTCTCTCTAATAAGTGGCGTGAATCTAAAGAATTCAGACATTCGATGTATTTATCTATTTCTTCCTCTCCTTTCAAGTTTATATTTGGAGTATTTTGATATTTCTTTCTACTCTTCTTTGTGTTTGTGAGAGAAATTGTTGCTCTCACTGGCCTGTGATCTGAACGATAGGGTACATTAAGTACTTCAATGTTTTGAAATAATTGCGGTTTATTTGATAGTACAAAATCAATTTCATTCTTATATTTTCCACCTGGGGAGAGCCATGTCCATTTCTTATTGTTATTTTTCTTGAATAAAGTATTCGTTATTGTTAGTTTATTTTCTGTAGCAAAGTCGATAAGTCTTTGACCTCTTTTGTTCCTTTCACCGTAGCCGTTCTGTTTCGTAATTAGGTATTCTTCAGTTTTAGGGTGGCCTATTTTTTGCGTTTAAGTCGCCCATCACAATGTAGTTTTTGTGTGTCGACTGTATTGCTGTGTTGATAGTCGAGTAGAAGTCTTCCACCTCTTCGTCACTTCCATCTTCTGTAGGGGCATAAACTTGAATGATTGAAAGGGCGGTGCCGTCTATGTTCATGTTTAGTATAGCGACTCTTTCTGAGAAGCCGCGGTAACTCTCGATGTTTTCTTTGTGATATTTTGGTATTAGGAACCCTACACCGCATTGTCCAGGTGTGTGGCCAGTGTGGCAGAGTATACTATTTTCGTATTCTTCTATCTTGTTTCCCATTCTCCTCATTTCTGATATACCAACAACATCCCATTTTATGTCTTTTAGTGCCTCGTTTAACTCTATGAATCGTTCATGCGTTGAAAGTGACCTGACGTTGTAAGTAACAATGTAGAATTTGTTGTGTAGTTTATTATGTGGTTCTTTATGTGATTTTTTATATTCCCTTGGAGGGTTTTGGTCGTGATCCTCCACGGTGACCAGCCGGCTTGGAAGATATGCGTTGTTTCTTGCTTGATTTTGTTGTTCGTTTTCCATGTGAGAGGGGCGGGGTAATTGCTATTTAGTGTTTTTGTTAAGTGGTTCATTCGGTATTATATTCGTATTTGTAGTTAAGAAATTGAGTATTCCTGATTTTTGACCTCCGTCTGATAAGCTTGATGTTCTGTGATGATTTGTTTGAGTTTTGTTCTTTTTATTTGGTTGTGTTTTATGCTTTTCAGGTTGTGGAGGAGCGTTATTTTCAGGTGATACTGGCAGTGTTCTCTTCTTATTATTTGATAATTCAGTATTTTTAGAGCGTATTATCAATTTGTCGTACCTGATAGTGGCGAGATTGCCTTTTTCTTTTTCAATTTTTACTTGCTCTAGCAATTCCTTTCTCTTTACATTGTCTCTATACATTATACTTTATTTCCTGGCTTACTAGAATACCTAACTCTGAAATCGGCATCTTCTCAATAAATGTGCTAAACCATTTATTTTTTCGTATTAGATAAGAGGCTGCCTACCCGAGCACGTGCGTTGGGGGGACGCGTTTGCAGTCGTCTACTCCGTCTGCGAAAGACGTTCGTTCCTAGCCGCTGCCGAACTACTATCTCTACTCGAACGGACGCGGCTGCCTGGCTGTGCGGCTGTCACACTCCTCGGGAACAAAAGAGACCTCGAACACGCGAGGTAAGATCGTCATCATTGTTCTAGCCATTAATCCATTATTCACTGTTGGGATGTGGGACTGGTAGTGCCGTTTTGGGCACGAGGTAGCTCTCCTTTAGAGAACCGAATCTAGCATTTGGGGACACGATCGGTCTATAACTGATCTCTGACGGTTGCCCCTCGGGGTGGCCTGACGGTACAGCGGACCCCTCTTTATACCCTTGCTGGTCATAGCTGGGGACGCTATAACATATATGCGTAGGTATTAGAGAACTGGGTTTGCTTGTTGACATGTGGGAAGTGGCTTCTCTACCGGCTTCAGCGAGGTTGTCGTTAGTTCCTTTCTGAAGTGCGAGTGGTGAGCGGCTGGAAAGGATTTTCCTTTCCGCTCCGGTACCTGTCTGGACAACAGTTAGGGTCACTTGGGCACGAGACAGCTCTCCTTAAGAGAACCAAACACATTGTCTATGACTGATCCCGGACGGTGCTCTTGAAAGTGGTCTTATCAGGGGTTGTGTTGCTCCAAGACTTTCCTACGGGTCAAAGACAAAATACACTGTGGAGATTATTTGAAATTGTGTTTTATTAGAATTATTTGTGTTGAACAATAAACTCCCATTTCCTGCTTGAGTTGCAGGGCAGTGTTTTCAACTCATCTTATTCTGATTTAGTTGAAAATGATTTATAAATCTCATGTCCTAATAAGACCTACTAGGTTTTTAACCTACAGTAAGCTTTGGATATCTATTAAATTATTATATTAGCCAGGATTGTCCCACTGCTGGGCAAATGCCTCCCTCCAACTCTTCCAATCGGGTCTATTTTGGGCTTTGGTTTGCCACTTAGGCCTAAATTTGTCTAGGTAATAAATAGGCATCTAGGGCTGTCATAATTTAACTAAATATTAATTGTATTAAAACAGGGAGGTCCATGCAGAGGAGGGTCAGGAGTTGTCATTACGTTTCGGCTGCCAGTTCTATGAGGTGTCCGCTGCGGAGTCGTGCGCGGGCGCAGCGTTGGCGTTCCACGCGCTACTGAGAGAGGCGCGCGCGCTTGCCTTGTTATTGCCCGCGCCTAGGAGGAAACTTGCCGCGTATTCCGTCTCTAAGGTACGTCTTTAAGGTTTAAAGCTCAAAATACACGGGCGACACTGACACTGCAACTTTACCTATAGAGCCCACACTTACAGCACATATTATAAAGACTTTCGTGCACTAGTAGTGAAAAACTGGGTGAAGGTATACTTTCGTCCCCTAATATGTGTCTGTGTAAGCGGCATCGTAGTTTAAAGTTTGAATGCGATGAAAGAAAATCAAAAGACCGAAATGATCTGATCCTCTGGAACAAAACGATTTTAAAATTATGGCCCTTCGAGCCGGATCAAAAAAGATTTTCTTATTTTTGACTTGTTTATAAATGGACTTTTACTTATTGTAAATTGTTTTTTTTTATTTGATATTTGTTTTATACAATGTTTTTAATTTGTCAAATATTTACCATAAACTTATTGTAACTTTACTCATTGCTTTTTCTTCGTCAGGTAATCGGCACAATATTCGGTAAAAACAACAAGAGTGTACGAAAAAAACGTCCTTCACTCAGCATCTAAATTTAATTCTAAGTTATCATAAGTTTATCGAATCCCACAGACTGTTTATAATATTTAGATAAAGCTTACTTTTTAAGTTTCGTTTTAAACGTTTTTCATAAAATCAGTTCTCATATCTGTAAATATTTTATTTTAGCATGCATTTATAATTTAGTTTGAATGAAACTATGATAGACAACCCCAGTATTGAAATGTAAATATATCACAAATAAAATGTATGGTTAGCAAAACACCTCGCACTAGTTTTGTATAGTTTCAAGCATTGAGGCAGTTGTAAATATTTTACATAAAGTTGATTGTATTAGGTATAGCTTAGGTACCTTATATTTTAATACTATTAGGTATATATTTTAAGTTGATCTAGTTTTAATGAGGATAAGAATTACAAATAAACTTTTTTTTACAATATTCTCTTTTTATTTTCCCATAATATGAGTAACATTACTTAGGGCGGCTTGGTCAAGACAATTTAAAATTATATTTAGATTTAAACCGAAAAGTAAGTTCCATAGTAAAAGTCAAAGTAAAAGATGGTAAAAGGTAAAATGACGTCATAAAGAAAATTCTCGAAATGAATGAAGATGTCACTTGCTTAAAAATTGCTGCGCGCCATCGAAATATCACTCATATAGGTAATGTCGTGGTTTCGACTGTGGTTTCGATCTTGTGATTTTAGACGTCAGCAAAAATATGACAGACAGTCACATTTTTGAACCCCAGTGTCTTCACCGATAGTGAAAGTCGAAGTAAAAAGTACAAGTGACGTTACAAAGGAAATTGTGCTTGAAGATTTCACTTAGAAAAATAATGTTAAAAGTCAAATTATTCCTAAAGATTATTAGAATGCTTTCTGTAGCAGCCATTTTTAGCAAGACGGTTTTTTCTGTCAGAAGATAATTGGAAATCTTGAACGCTCTACAGTTTTCCATTTACGGTGGTTTATAGTAGACCCCGTGAGTTACGTAGACACTTCCCTCTACTGCTATTTCATGCTATACTTGGCCAAAGAAATCTACGACGAAACGAAATAAGGATATAGGTACCTACATAAAAATACCATACCACTTTACAATATATAGGTGGGTATCTATTTATTTTACTCAGGTATAATAAGTTATTACTTTTGCGCCTGGTTACGTTTCCTAGTGTTTTTATCATAGATAGGTATAATTCGTTCAAGACTATCGAATAGGACCTAAGCTAAAGGAATAACTTAGTACCTATTTAGTTACGACATTATTGATAGAGTTACATAGGTAGGCCAAGGGAAGGGTCCAGCTGACAAGTATCTTCCACAAATCCTTGAAGAATTTAACTAACTGTACTTTTTTAAACCTTAGAGTTTCAGCAAATTATTAGAACTTGCCGAAGTCGATTTCCGTAAACGTGAACTTGTGCAAGATTTTCCTTGGAACACACTTGGCTTTAAATATGTATGTTAGTCAATAAGGTATGTATCTATGGGCCTTAGTAGCCTGAAATAAATGGGTTTATTTATATTTAAGCCGCAATTGCATTAGACAAGTCTTGTATGTAACTTGTAAGCAAATGTGACGACAAACGTTGAGGTTATAAGTTTTAAACAAAAGTAATTTCAACGTATTCGTAAAAGCTATATTATCGTGCAAGTTGCATATAAGACTTGTCTATGTAATCGCGGCCTTTGATTTTTAAATTCCTCTACCAACGCGATGCGGACGTGCTAGAGACGTCACAAGGCGCGTTATAATTCTTCCAAGACAGCTCAGATAGCGCACCCTGCACCGATATCGATGCGAGAACGTCCAACACTTTCATAGATCGGCGCGATACTGATACTGTCGAACATATTCGTTTCGCATTGCACCTTATACATGTCGCAGAGGTCTAATGAGAGACCGTTTTCACCAGGCGAAGTGTCCGGGTGTCACGTTAGACTTGTCCGACTAATATCGATTGGACAAGGAGCACCGGAGAGAGTTTGCACTCGGCCTTGGTTGTCCAATCCTACCCACGTCCGATCACGACGATAACGTCTACCTAACAGGAATCGACTGTGACGGTACAACGCTCAACAACATGTGAAAGCAACAAGTGCAATTGCCCACGGAAAACACTTTTCGATGTTCGATGTTTCCAACATTGAAAACAGATGTAAAATCGATTTATGTGCGTGTACGATACCGCGACACAACATTCTCATCCCATAAATCACGATTTCAACATCAATGAAGTTGTTAAAAACGAAGTAGAATTAGAATCGACTGCAATACAAAGTCATCACGAGCTTTAATTACAATAACTGAAGCAAATTGCCAGTTAACGATTGCTCTAATGATGTAGAGGAACTTAACCGTTCTAATATTTCCATAAGCGATAAACCGATCAAGTTCAAGTGCGCATTAAATGGTTGTTGTAAATTATAAACGAACGGATCACGTGCAATAGTACGAGTCGTATTGTAATAGTTATGCAACGGCCGATTTGTTCCGCAGTAGTTATAAGATATGGAGGTACTAGGTAGCTAGGGTTGCGCACAGGTGCAACCGTGCCGATGTGGAGATATGAGTAATAAATCCGATCTGATGATCGCATTAGTGGCGCCAACGTTCCGTTCGCTCCAGAGAGGCGGGAACCTGGTTCAGATTGCTATCTCACCGCACAGTCACTGCTCTGCATCCACCGTTCCATAATGGCTATTTGTTGCTAGGATAGCGCATTAATGTCATCGTAAAATTGACCAGTTTTATAGATATCTGCGAATGGATTGCCCTTGTTTAGTTGTGACATTGCCCCAATTGAAGTGATTCTGTAGTTTAGTTCATCAAAGGTAGATATGCACTAAAACAAATAAAATATCCATGAATCAGCCACAGGTATGACAAAAACTTAAGAAAGACGAAAGTAAGTAGGTGTGAATTATTGCAATCATATAATTCAAACGTCATTAGACATTGCTATAATAGAAAGTGATGATGAAACTGAATTAAGTAATCTTCAACGTCAACGTGGGTATCTACTCATTTAAATACTCGCACTTACCTAAAACAAGTGCTTAGAAAAGTTTTTCGTGCTTATTATACAGCGGTTTTTATCGTAATTTAATGCTTTAAGTAGGTACCTGCCAAAAATATTCGCGAATATGAAGCCATTGTCGCTAATTCAATCGTAAGAAGGTCAAGTGCATGTGACCTCTCGCAATCACAGAGATATTTAGCGTCAATTAAAGAATTTAATGAATCACTGGTGAAAGTAATAAGATACAATCTGAGACGTGATGTACGAAATCTCGATGAATCTTTATCGAGAAACGATCGAAAAGTTAAAGCTATGCTCATAGTTATAGATAGCTACAAACTCTCGTGGTCGTAATCTGATTATTTGAAGCGTATTTAATCGTGGCGTAATGAATGATGAAACCAAATAAAATGTAATTCTGAAATGCGATGCAACATCTCAGTGACAAGAATATGACATGTAGAAATAAGTCGCAATACGAGTATAATGTACGTGTGCTGGACAGGGACACTGTTCTGCTGCGGAGAATAGACGAACGAATTCAGGAGTTATTTAAAGGGGCATCACTGAGGGTATCAATGGGCCGCCATTTATTTTACTGTGACTATAGGCTTCTAAAACAAAGGTTTTTTTGGACGAGATACTCTTGAGCTTGATCTCAACGAGGTCGAGGTAGCATGATTGCCTAGTAAAAACGTATGCACTTTAGACTTGAAGACTCCATGGTTGTAGATTTGGGGAAATGAGCCCTTGCGATCTATCTACAATGTCTATATAAATAAGTGGCCAAATGCGTAAACATGTGTAAAGATGCAGATAACAAATAAAGTTGAAATATTGGCTTAGATAATCAAGTTCGAAATGATTGGAATCTTGTCTTTCAACATCTGTGTTAATTTGTAATAGGTAGCTGTTGGATTAAAATGTAGATCGGGCGAAGGTACTACGTAGGTAATAGAATTTTAATTAAAATCGGTGACTGCATTCCTAATGGCTTGTAGTTCAATGTAATATCTTGCAGCTACAACGTTGAAGTCCCTATATCTAACCATGTAGGTGGTAACTTGGCCCTACTGGAATTTACAATTATTGTACAATTACAAACAATTCAATTATTAACTTTTTATTCGGGTTTTATTAAGGAATTTCCGATGAAAGATGAAAGTATAAAAATCTATGATTCCACGAAATCGAATCGAATCGTCAATGGCAGCATCTCCACTAATCGCACGGGTTCTCGATGCCGCATCGGAAGCGAGTGATTTTAACATACAGCGATCATTTTTCCAGTCATTCGACTCTTTGACGCTATTAAAATAATCGTCGCACGCCCGCGACGGCCAGTGCGAGACACGGCTAATAAAATCCTGTGATTTTATAACTTATTACCTATCTCACTGGGGACTCAGTAGTCCCCAGTGAGATAGGTATAAGTACCTACTACTACTTGTACTATTTTTTATTCTATGCTACTACTGCTACTATACTAGAGATTAACTCTAAATCATATTTCATTTTTCTTTTACCCGAAATAAATATAAAAGCCGCTTTAGCAATGACAATATTGTAACGTCTATTCTCAAAATGAGTATCGCTGCAGGCTGCTGCTAGTCGATGAATGACTATAACGTCAAAAGCATAATTGAGTTTACGGTAACGTTACCCCAGTGGCTGTTTACGACTGTCTTCCTTCTGTCGTATCTACTGTTAAAGGTTGCTCTCTATCTATGTAAGTTTTTACATAGATAGATAGGTGTCTAGACACCGTAACACTAGCTTAGTAGCTTACCATGGGACTAGATGGCGCTGTGTGTTGTTCACAGAATTTATTTATTTAATGTGGGCCCCACCTTTAAATACCCATTAGACTTTTCCTTAGTCCAACCCCTTTAAAGTTATCATACACTTTCATCTACCTAAACGTTTAGATTAAACGATTACCAGTTTAGTCTAATTGCTCATGTTTGTCAGAATCGGTCATTGAGACTGATGCATGGCTGAAGACAAACCAGTTCCTCTAATGCCAGGACTGAGTTATATTAGAAAATGTATCTTTTTTCAATAACTGCCATGTTTCTTTTTGTGATGATGTCGAGATGTGAAGTTATTCATTTATTAACTGGAGACTTCGATGGTGATGAAATTTTATCCTAAGTTACTTATTTGTCGGTCATATATACTTTATTAGCCTTATTAATAAACGTGGAGTAGGGTCGGAGAAGGAATAACATGCTTTGTCTTTTTCCGTGACAAGAGCTTTCAAAGTTGACAGACAGAGACAAAACGTAGTAAACCTCCTCCAACGTTATTCCACTTTTATTAATAAGGCTATTTAAGTATATCTATTAAGCAAGCACCTAATCTATAATAATTTTGAAAATATATAGATCTAGATCTACTATTTAAAAATCCTTAAAAACAATAATAGTGTGATAGAACCAGCGCGATAGCCGCTACGCCACGGGTAATCCTCCCGTCAAGTCGAAGTTAACTTAGATCTCCTAAAATACAAGTAAGAAAAAATAATTTTACAATTCTGATTTTTTAGCGTTTGGAATATCCTATTATTTGTATTTGGTACCTCATACTCCTGTTGTTAGGTCAATTTGCACTTAGCCGGTTGTTTTCTAACAATGAAACATTCTAATAAAACTGCCACTCGATATATTAAAACTTATTGAACATTACTGAAATCTAGTACTTATCAAGACCTACATAGCTATAGGTAAGTACCTATAGCCTAAACCACAAACCGCAGAAAAGCCTTGTGCACACCTTGTCCGTAACTTCAAGTTATAAATATTGTTACATTGTATTGAATAATACTTTTTTCATGACATTTTGAACGCGATCAGGTAGGTACCATACATCATTATTGCAAGAAAGTTGTTATTAAACATTGACAACCATTTCAAGTTTTGCGGTCAAGTTAAGAACTTATAAACTTAGGCTTAGAATGCACTGCGATTAAACGCAAGCGGATAGCTGAAAACGCAGAACCGCGTATCAACACGCTAAATCAGTATTTGAAAAAACGCTAATGCGTGGGCTTAATGTCTAGAAAGCTGCGTGTTGCATTTTTTGCGGTTTGAGATCTACGGGAAAACGCAGGCGTTTAATTGCAAACCTGGCAGTTTTTAAAGACGATGATCATTCGTCAATATCTAAAGATCAAAATACATGGGCGACACAGATACTGCAACCTTACCCTTTACCTGCAACTATAGCACAAATTATAAAGAAATTCGTGCATGTTTGCTGTATAGTAGGTATGGGCTCTATAAGTAAAGTTGCAGTGTCAGTGTCGCCCGTGTAACTTGAGCTTAACTCAGAAACAAGAAACTAACAACTATTAGGTACTTAAAAAGATGAATAAAAACATAATAATAAATCAATTAGAAATTGGCTACCAATTAAATCGATTCGGCTAATCACTTTTGTAAACCTATACTTTACAGTCGATTTCAAGTCATAAACTTCTAACAAGATACAAATTGAATCATCAAGAAATATAAATCTATTAACTGTTTCGCAATTTTGTAACAGAGATAAAAAGAATTGTATAATAGGACCGGTCGGCGGGCAGCGGACTCCTACGCGAAATTGTATCGAATTAAATGTTTTAATGGTGTCTAATGTAGATTATCTAGTGGTCACCTGTCGGTGGATGACGAATGAGCGGCTACTCCGAGTGTCAGTATCATCAGTGAAAGTGATACATTATACAAGAGTT
This sequence comes from Idaea biselata, assembly GCA_958496205.1. NCBI lineage: Eukaryota > Metazoa > Arthropoda > Insecta > Lepidoptera > Geometridae > Idaea > Idaea biselata. The sequence goes on along the minus strand of OY292398.1, from coordinate 23,194,694 downwards.
AAAATTACTAGAAACGGCAGATCAGAGCGCGTGAATGTTTGCCATTTGTCAGCGAACAAATGCGGCCATGTTCACACCGTCATTTGATGATAGCTTTATGTGGTACAATCATCGCTCGATAATAGTTGAGTGGTGACTGAGACTTGCTTATTCGCATAACTTGACTATGGCGTGGCTTTGCATAGAGCACTTTTTATGGTTCGGCACATTTTATACAGCTGTATTTCATATAGGTAGATACCTATGAAAAAATTCCATGTCCTGACTGATCTATAAACGCAGAGCCCAAACCGCTGGTCCTAGAGACATGAAATTTGCAGAGTGGGTTCTTTGTGGTGTGTATGGAAAATCCCGCGGGGTCGGGACTTACGCGGATAACTGCGGGACTCTGCTAGATTTTATATGTAAATGTACGTAAAGAGAAATTAATGCAAATATTTATAGGTACCGTAAAGTAGGAGTTGTCTACCTAGTAGGTATATTTATTAATAACACCGTTAGTTACCCCGTATAAATTTATCTTGATACACGATTTAGTTAAAACATTATGACACGAATTAAAAACAACTGAATTTTGAATAATTTAGCCTTAAAAGTCCTAGAGACAAAACTTTTTCCATTTTGTACCATTTAGGTAGGTGATTAATATGTCTGCTACGTGATTTTTTTAGTAGGTACCAGTGGGTACCAGTAAACAAAATATTGTCTAAAAAATTACGTTTTAATCTCGTACATATATGGATAAAGTAGGTACTTAATCAAGTCTCATTATGAACCTGAACTGGAATAAAAAGGCGCCAATCTAACTTTAGAACTATTTGCACAACACATGACAAAAACTTAATAGTTATGATTGTACGGTTTGGTCTTATCGCTGAAAGCGATTACACCCATCCATAGCTGCAAATTGTCTTTACTGTGACTCTACCTTCATACTTATTAAAAACACAGCAGGTATTTACAATAATACTTATCGTAGACCAAATTCCAAAGCAATATATTGGTACATCTAGTAAAACTTTACATCCGAAATAGTACGATGGTCGAGCAAGCTCGCAGATAACGTTAAATGGCTAATTTGTGTGTGTCCATTGCGTAAATGTAGTTATGCATGTTCCACTAATGAGGCAGTCGATGCTACCGTAATACTTGACTGACAGTTATTGTGACTACGCGACATGAAAGTCAGATTCGGCTGTTTAGATATGACTAGTGAAATAACTTTAGGTAAGTACACACTGAAATGAAACTATATAAGTATATTGGTATACCATACAAAATGACGTTAGATCTTTGTTTGATTTTTTGATTTGATTTGCGCCATGTTGCGCTGTTGACGCGTGTTTTCTATTGAAAGTGATGGTGGCCGTCCGTGGAACTAATAGTTCCGTGGACAGTCATCATCACTTTTTGTATGGTATAGCAATTCCAGCGCACTTCTATAGTTCAGTGCTTAGATAGGTAACACCCGTATTTGTAAACGAATCTGAGTGATTACTTTGGCTAAGCGCATACAGAGCATTTCTGTCTTTTTTATGAATTGACTATAGGTACCTAAATACGAGTGTAAATGTCGACACAGTCTCGGCATTTGATTGATTTTAACAGTTTGACACTTGCCTGTCATAAAATTGTTAGTGTTCTTTGTGTCTTTATTTGTTTAGTGTGCCAATAAAAACATCTAGGTATACCTTTTTATACGATTTGTACCTACGTTAGATTTTTATTCAAATGTTCAGAACAGGACAGTACATGGTACAAGATTCACTTTTTTAAACTTACACGATTTCCGTCGATCATTATTATTAGACACGGGTATAGATCGCGTTATCGATAATCAATCATTGCTTTTAATTAACTCGACGTTTCGGCAAACGGATCACAGCGGCCGTGGTCTCGAGAAGACTAACGGTGAGTCTTAGCAACCGATTATCTATAACGCGATCTATACCCGTTTCTAATAATAATGATGGATGCTAGATTTTCAACATAACGCACCTTTTCGCTGATACGTTGTTTTTCTTTGTGCAGATACCCTATGGAAAGCACGATTATATCCTTCTGATTATTGTTTGTTTTCATTTTATTGAAAAAAAAAATAACAAGCGAACCACCTACTTAAATATCTGGTTATAGATACCTGGAGCTCTACAATTTTTAACTTATAATGGTTTAAAAGATACTATCTATATATCCAGGAAGTTTTCATATACACAAAATACAATGTGATGGTAATGATAGGAGCAGGTAGAGCTGATATAAGTAGTTAGTAAAGTACCTATCCTACTTTAATAATTATATCTCAAATTACGATTTAATCGAAGACGGAAACCTTTCGTTTTATTTTGGTACATATACGGCTACAAGTAACAAAATACTCGTGGATTTCAAAATAAGAAACAATAAAAAATCAGAAAAAGTAGGTATTTATAAGTAGGTAGGTATAGTTAGCCGCGCCGTAAGTTTTGTCATCATTCTGGTCCATAGACTTGACCAGCGTAAACGCAGGAATTTTCTTTATTTATTTATGTATTTATTATTCCCTTGTTCTGAAATTTCCCGACATAGTATTGCTATTACTTAGTGTAAAAGGTTCCAACAACTCAAATATTTGTATTTATACAAACATTTGATTAGCTTTTGATTTACCTACTACACCACCACGCTAGATCTTATGCTAGTCGAATCTACTACTTGCTAGTTTCTGTCATTTTGGCAATCGGGCTGGTAGTCTGCCCACAAGTACAAGTTTTTACGCATTTCTCAACCATTCGGTCACCGAATTCTCAATCGGATGTCTCCCTTCTAGCCAAGTGTCCTACCCATCGCCACACTACACGTGTGCGTCGCGTCTTCTATACAATATGTATGAAAGTATGTTATGTCGCTGTCGCTGGTCACCAGTAGCTGTGGTCCGTTTGCGCGAAGCCTTAGTCATCATCATACACTATGGGATCAGTCAGCTATAAATGGTACATTACATTACCGCCTTAGAAATTCCGTAGGTAGGTACCTCCCTACCTATCTTTAACCGGAAGCGGTGTTTCAGTCATCGTTAATAATTTAACAAACAAAAATATTTAAAGCTTACACAAATTGAGGTCACTGCTAAGTAACTTTGTCAAATAATAATATTGATATTGTCCAAACAAAGGATACGATTTCTTCTTTCATGCTTTTTAAATTAAATTATTTGTTAGAATGCAGGAATTGTGAAATTGTTTTTAATTATTTACTTTTATTTATGTTCTATTCTGTATTTGTTGCTATGTGCCCTAATAAACATATTATGTTTATCTCGTTCTTGTTCTTATCTAAGGTTATCAATATTATTTTATCTCATAGAACCTTACGTTCTTGTGGGAATAGAGGGCAGTTTTGTTGTATCACGCTGTAGCAAATAAGCTCTCGTTTGTGCAACAGATTAAATACCTACCTTGTAACAAGGAACCACACTTACCTTGAAGGAAAAGGACATGCAAATCCTATTTATTTATAAAATGCTGTTGGCTTTACGATCACTGGAAAATATTTGCTTAACATGACTTGAGAAGTATTTCGTAAACAATGAGTTGTGGCTGGTTATGGTTTATGTCAATAACAAAATATATAAAGTAAGTATATAGATAAGCTAATATTTAATTGTTTAACAGTTGATATGTAAGTAGAAAGGTTGGTCGTAGGAAAAAGTCGTGGCTACGAAACATCAGGGAGTGGACAGGAATAGCGAGTGCCGCCAAACTATTTAGCCTCGCAAGAGATCGAGTAAAATATGCTGAGCTGACTGCCAGCCTTCACTAGTTAAATAAATAAATAAATTCTCTGAACAACACACAGCGCCATCTAGCCCCGTGGTAAGCGACTAAGCTTGTGTTACGGTGACTAGACAACGGATATAATACTTATATTTATTTTTCTTTTGTAAATACATACATATTAAACATAGTTGGAGAGGCACCCTGAGAAGAAGAAGATGTAAGTATGTATAAAGAAAATTAAGGTAAACTATACAATTTTAAACACATGGTTGTTTTCACTACAAAAAGCTCGGGCAATTTTCGAGCTCCGTAAAATCTACAATTTATACTTAGGAAATACTCAGTTATTTAATAATATTTGTTAAGGAAAATTGTTTGGATATCATAAGACTACCTATATGCACATCGGGGTTAGTCGGATAGTGACCTTTTATCTTACATTAAAACAAAAAACTAAATATACGGTACCTAGTCACGGCAAATGAGACGATAAAACTGCGTCTAGCTGAAGCACTAGCCTCAATTGTATATCGAATCGAACCGTTGCCGCGTGCTGCGATAATCATTTTGAAATCCTTCAGAATTTTACAAATGCCTGAATCATTCAGGGAAACAAATTCCGTTTTTGAGTGATTCACATTGAAACAAACAAACATTTAATGCATTTATAATATTATAGTGAAATTACTTGGATAGTAGAATTTAGTGGGTTGGATAAATTAGTACAAACTGCTAATTATTTATACCTAGATATAAAATTGACTGATTGTTGGCCACGGGGCATTTTAACACTGGTATAAGAAGAATATTACAGGCTCCTAAGTGTCTAAAAACGAGATTTATTGTTTCAATATGAAATCGTCATTCCGAAAACCTAAATGTAGGTACCTATTTATAAAAATATTAAAAGATACCAACACAATAGCTGCCCTTTGTTATACGAGTATTACGCATGCGTGTCGCCTCTAATACAAGGGCAGCTATTGGGTTTAAATTTATTTCAAAAGAGATTTCAGTAAAATATTAAGTGACTTATGTTAACGCCTAAAGCTGTCATTTTATCTATGGTTAAACTACGTTGAAACAGCCCGAGCCCGGCGCCACGTTCTAACTATATTTACCCCTATTTATTGCAAGAGCCTACTCCAAAGACGACGTAAATGTATCTTCTATTACTATAATATAAAGACTACATTCAAACTTCCTCACAACTTTGTTCCTAACATCAAGAATCATAGCAAAACTATCCCATAAAGTCTAAAAATGTACCTTCTCACCAAAAGGGTAGAGTTGATTTTTGTTTTTAAAATTGAAATTATAAAATATGCCCACAATTTTGCTATCGATTCTCGACATCCGCTCATTACAAGGTGGTGGAATGTTGTTCAACACATTTTATAATAAGAATAGTTAGTTGGAATATAGACGAGTGAAAATGACCGCAATTTCATAGTGTTTTGCTCCGTAAGTAGATAGATTTATCGCCAGTGATCATAGGTGGGTGTTGCGCATGGATTCAATCAACCATGAAGGGATAGCTCTTTTTATTAAAATAAATTTTATCGATAAACTGCATAAAATACTCAAACACAGTTATTACAAAACAAAGTCTTAACTTAAACCACGGTTTACCGCCAGGTTTAAACTATTTACGGCTTTCAGAAGACAAAAAATGTGGTAATCAATTAAAGTTTAAATACAGTTACCTACAAGTATAATATCTTTCGTCTAGATCTAGATACCGCCTAGAAAGTATGTGTACTTTTTGTGTGCAAACCAAATTAAAGTTGGTATACCTAGACATTTTGCTAAAACCTATATTTATACCAATCAATAAACGGTTTAATACCAATTGATTTCGAAACAAAAAATAGTTATTAGTGATTACCATAAAAGTAATAACTTTGATTATACAGTAGGAACACTTGTTCGTATCTATTTAATGAGAGCTTATACAAATACTCATTACCAAACATTTGTGTTGATATGTTGGTTAGTTGGTTAGCGAAGGAGTTTGGAAATTACTTTAGGTAAGTAGGCAGTAGGTACAAGCTCAATATTATTAATTCAATATTTATGAGCTGTATTTAATTAAAATTGTTGTGCTTTTAGATTATTAATAATAATGTACTTACTTTAGTATTTTTCAAGCAATATTTAGTTATAAATCATAGCTGAGAAATAACTGATATTGATTTGAAATTAACTGAATTTTAGGGTTCCGTACTTTATTATTTAATTAATTAACATTAAAGGAGTTGTCGGGGCGTCTGATCGAGGCGACCGGTGATCCCAGAGCTGGTGGTTTTCTGTCTCAGCGAGTTAGCCTCGCTATTCAGAGGGGGAATGCCGCCAGCATCTTGTCTCGGGAGGGTGTCATCGACGACGGGCTTTTTTCATTTTAGATTTAAGTTTTAATTTTAGTGTTGTTTGTTTGTTTTTTTTTCACCTTTTTTATTGTTTTTTATTTGTATGTTGTTTTTGATTGAATAAATTCTAAAATTTAATTAACATTTACCTACTGTAATTTAACTTTAAAAGGTAATTCGGGTTTAATCGCGTTTTGCGTGGAAAAATCTTTCTTACTCATTTATTTGATAAATGCGGGTAGGAGGGTGGTATATGCTGAGCAAGCCTCACTTCACCTAATAATGTCTCAGCCACTACAGAGCCATAAATCATTTTTCTAGAAATCAATATCATAAATATAAAACCCTGGTAATCGACTAGATATAATGTGCACAAAAAAGTAAATTAAATTAAATTTCTATTGACTAAGTCCTTTACACACTTTTTAAACTTACACGATTTCCGTCCATCATCATTATTAGAAACACGGGTCTAGACTCTAGACCACGTTCTACAACGCGACCTAGACGCGTGTCTAGGTCGCGTTGTCGCGTTTTAAGTATAGTGCCCAATATTAAACTTGTTCTTCGTCTCTTTTAAAGGACAAAAGTATCCTTCAGCAATGTATTATCTCAATAACCAGCATCCTTTGGCAGTGATATAGTCTGTATACAATCCGGTGCGATCTTCGATCTACCGATAGCGGTAGCCCCGGGATACTCATAAATACTCCTGACTGGTGCATCTATTCCTGCGGACTATAAATAGGTAGGCGTGCAGATAGCCTCTTCGGCCGGAATATCTCACTTTTAAAAACGAAAATAGTAGGCAGAATAGTTGCTACGAGCTCTTATAGCAGGACCTTAGGACCTTAGGAGGAAATTATACCTACTCCCCCTTACTTATAAACGACAAGTAGCCTATGTAACTTCCTCATAATGTAGCTTTCTTATGGTAAAATAATTTTTGAATTGATCCAGTGGCTTCGGAGATTACCCTCAAAATATAATATACCTACATACATACACATTACCAAAGTTACCGCTTTATAATATTAGTATAGATGATTAAAAGCTGCATAAACTATATTACTTATATCGTTTGTCTTTAACTGTCGCATGAAGTTTTAAAGTTGACAGACAAAAACAAACGTTACATACCTTAGTCATCTGTTAGTCATCGTGTATAAGTAAGGAGGAATCTCTTTAAGTACAAAAGTAATCGACTGTTACCTTCCTGGAACATTATTCCTATGAGCAATATGCTTTATTTTAGTAGTAGAGTTATTTAAAAATGGACAGGGTTCGGTTGAGGGTTAGTAGAGCTGGGTAAAGAAGATTATCCAATAAAACTTAATTCGCAAAACATCCTGCGACTAAAAAAGTTAAATATAAGTTATTTTACACATTGAAAACTTATTAAGCATTCAACTTAATGTATTTTGTAAATACCTTCCTACATAAAATAAGTAATATACCCATTGTAAATCTTTTGAAAGTCGTGGTGATTGATTGATTAGTAACCAAAATGCTGTAATAACTACTGGTCAAACCGACCTATTACCTAAATTCTTGCATATATTTAATTCTATACTAATTTCATCGTTTGTTAAACGTAGAGGTACAAAAAAATAAGTTTTGTAACAACGTACAAGGTCGATATTGCTCTACGTATAAATGTTAATGAGAGAAAACTACATGTAAGTTATATTACGGGTTATTGCAAAAAAATATCAATAAATCAAGGTGACTGTCCCAATGTAATTAAAGCGTACAAGTGGCATTTTCATCATCATCATCATTTTGCATAATATTTTATTTTTAAGTGCTTAAGCCTGTACTGGGCTTTCTTAGAAATATTTTAGTGGAACAATACTTCTGCAGAAACACAACTCACGATAGACGCAGGGCTGGATTCGAACCCGCATCTTACTCAATCCGGGAGCACGACTTGACCAATTAGTCTACCATCGGTGACTCATATGCTGTATTTTCGCAAGTATTGCTTCATCTATTACAACTTAGGCAGCGTTTTAGGTTAAAAACAGCGAAAATACAGCGTATGAGTCACCGACACCGGTAGACTAATCGGTGAAGTAGTGCTCCCGGATTGAGTAAGATGTGGGTTCGGATCCAGCTCGCGTCTATCGTGCGTTGTGTTTTTGGAGAAGTATTGTTTCTGTAAAATATTTCTATGAAAGCCCAGTGCAGGCTTTAAGCAGTTATTTTTTTTTTCTGTGAAGTCTTCCATGACCTGCTGTTCTGAGCCATCCGCATCCAATGGATCCCCTCAACCTTCACTAGGTCGTCGGTCCACCGTGTTGGAGGCCTGGCCAGCCTATGCCTGCCGGAACGCATCAGTTGACAATGACGCGTTGTCTATATTTAGAACTAAACCGATTCCCAGCGAGTTTCCTTGTTTCTGACAATTTGTTCGAGCTTATGATCATATCTAAATAGCAGAATCCCGCAGTTTCACGGTAATTAAGAACACCGTGGGAATATCGGGATCAAAAGTAGTCTATGTTACTCCTCGATGTAGCTTTCTATTGCTAAAATATTTTGTGGAATCGGTTTATTGGTTTCAAAGATTACCTACCAAGAAAACACATACCTACATAGATACATAAATGTTACCAACGTTACCTCTTAAAAAATTTAGTTTAGATATGTCCCAGTATCTGATCATCAGTATCATCCGAGCGATGTTCCCGGTTGCATCCCTCTCGAGAGCCCAGGGTCCGCTTTCCTACTTTTACGTCTCCACTTCGCACGATCTTCGGCATCCCGCGTAGTGAGGCCATTTGCACGCATACATGTCCCAGTATCTGCTCTATAAAACAATATAAAAAATATAAAAGTTGGGCGAGAGTAAGCTCTGGCTCGCCGGGTGACCTAAGTAACTTAACCAAAAACTAGGTATATACAGTAGGTACTTTTTATTTTGTGTCACGTTTCGTAGTAACGCCATTCGGCGAGAGCGGTTGAAAATACCCTTTAATCTGAAACTTTCATCTGAAAGTTAAGTTACGTAATCGAATTGCGAATAAAATATCACTAATAAATCATTGCAAAAGGTAATAAGTGTGTAATTGTGTGATGACAAGCATAATTTGTCTATTGAATGAATACTTTATCTATCTGTTTTCAACATTTCAGTTGTTAACCTTGAGAGTTAAGTTTATTATGGCCATTATTGTCTTGCTGATATCAATAATAACAACAGATATACAGGCACTGGATGAGCACACGTTATTTTTTTTTAAACACGTTTGTTCAATATTTTATTTGAAATAAAATATTTGGTAATAAACATACCTACCAAGTAATCTACCTAAATATTTTTTTATAATAAATTTTAATATTCTCACGGGATCGGGACTTACGCGGATGAAACCGCGGGACGCAGCTAGTATTTAATATATAGGTGAATAATAAAAAAATACCACTATTTTTTGGGTGAAGAAAAGGTGGATTTTCCATTAAGTGTTACTCTAACCGATAGTTACAGTACGAGTATTCGTACTGTAGGCATCAGCTACGTAAATTTCTCGCATATCATAATTATGATATGCGAGAAATTTTTACTTTCATACAAATCTCTTCCATAAAAACTATAACTTAAACGTGTATTTCAATGAATAGACGATTATTGCGCAATTTTCTCATTACGTTATTGATTTCACTAAGTTTTGTTTGATGCCCCCCCGGTGCGAGTATTCTCGACTTGTTGACTGCTCCTAGGACGCACACAGTTTTGAACAACAATGGTCTGAAATTAGTAAAGATCACATGATTTGGCATTGATTTTTCTACTCTAACTACTTTCTATCAGGTTACCAAGGATTTTGCATTTTAAACATTAATAATGAAATGGGCCACACTGCACTGTGATAAAAACCGTGTGTGTCACCCAAAATTTGTGATGATTTTTGGGTTATGGTAGTGTTACCTCATTAAAACATATTATACTTATTTGTTTCAAACACAACACATCCAGTTTTTTGTCAAAGCTACATAATTCATCCAAAATTTGGTTGACTTGTATTATCTTACTTACCTACCTAATACTACCTATAGTAAACAATGCTTCGTATAGTGGCATTAAAAATATATCATGGAAACAAGAACATTGTCCTAAAAATGCGACAGTGTGTAGGTTGAAAGACATTCCCATAACTCTACGGCATACATGGCACGTTTGGACTAACCTGCCTAACTTGTACATTATGCTTTTTTTTATTTACGACATTGTCTACGAAGCGCAAAAAAAAACATTGGCCTATTAAAATTAAACTCATTTTTTGGTTTTAATCGCGTGGTGTTTATTACTTTTAGGCCGGCTTGGATTACGATTTCTAAACATATTTAATCCCATAAATGTGATTATGATTAAGAAACCCTTTTATCAAAAACTATGCAATTTTCTACTAACGAAAAATTTTACATGGTCTTATGCAATCCGCCCATATCATTGTTGCAATGCTCAACTTTTCGAGATCTTTGGAGGTCTTTTCATCAGGAAAACCAAAAAAAAAAAACAAAATCGAAAAACAAGTTTAATCATTTCGCGAAAACAGAAGAAAAATCATTGACCTATTGTTAATTTGTTACAAAGTACAAAAATAAAACGTTTTGTGTTAAATATATGTGGTTTTTGGTCAATGTAAATATTTTCGGATTCCTTTTGAATTATACTGTTGATAGTAAATTAGGAGTTATTTTCGATTTAGTTCAATACCTACCCACTGAACTGCTATGAACTTCATGAAATTATCTGGGGAAAACTAGAGAATCTAAAGATTTCCTTGTGCTGAAGTGCTGGCGATAAAACTACTTGGTACCAAGGAGCCTAGGCCTAGGGTTAGTGTCAGGCAGCCGGCCGTTAAAATATTTCCTAATCTATTTATAGTACAGTGTGGTCAATGATGATTTACCTAAGGTACGAGTTGGCAACGGGCGACATGAGGCGGCAGCGGACGACGTGTCGCGGCGACACTACTGGTTAAGTGGTATAGTAACCACTATGAAATTCTCTAAGTATTTCTATGAAATTCTCTACGCTCGCTCGACGACGCGTCCCTAGCTTCGTGTCGCTGACTACGAGGGAGTTTCATGTCTCCCTATGTAGTCAGTTCATGTTTCAGTCTCATGACGCCCGTTGCCAACTCATACCTAGGTAGGTACCTAGATTGTCGGCTCCAAATAATTTCCCGGCTCCCGAGCGAGAGGGACGCAACCGGGACCATATCGCTCAGAAGAGGGAGAGTAGGTATTTTCAGTGAGATGAATGTCAAAACTTTTCCTAACTTAGAGAAACACCACAACACTTGTAGAATGTTTCACAAAGTTTCGCAACGTTTTTAAAACGCAACGGCGCGGGCGCAACGCAGTTGTTTTATTTCTCATTTCTTTTGAACAGTTTGTCAATTAAATCAGATTTGAGATCATTTGATACAAAATATCTTATTAAGCCGATACAAAAAATAAACATTTTCAGGTAAGTAGGTTACTATAATATTTTTTAAACAACAATAAATGTCTTACTACATAACTACTAACTTTTATGTAGGTAAAAAATAAGCTAAATTAATATAGAGAAATCAATTAATATTTAAATCATTTGTACTACTTCAATATGAAAGTTTTTGCATATCTATTCTACTAATACAAAAAAGTATCGCGTTGAAGTCTTTAATATGGCGTTTTCTCTTCATCGAGATGCAGAAATCAAATTCCATTGTTAAATCCATATTCATTCATTCACCAAATTCTTAGTGCTGATTAATTCTCCACCACGTGTCTATCATTTATTTAAATTTATACAACTACCTATGCATACATATACCTACGTTATCCACCTACAAGATTTCACCACATTCATAAAGGTAGTAAATATTTTGTTGTCTTAACATTTCTTGAAAATCATTACTAAATCCCATTGCTTTAATAATTGAAATTTTTATTCAATCATACAGGGTGTTGGAGTCTATGGAACAGCTTTTTATATACGTTGTTCGATAAGTCCAGAAGAATCACGAATAATTGTATTCATTTGTACTTAATCTATAATAAAATAATATTTTATTACCATAAAATAGCGAATTGAAAAGTAAAAATAAATTAAACCTAAAACTTAATTAAATTTATTAAAATTAAACACAATAACCATAAAATTAAAGTTAATTTTCAATATATTACGACCAAAAGTCCCCATTATGCTGGCCGCATTTCCCCGCTATATACACCTATATCTATATATCAAAAGTTTATCAACAAACAAGTAGGTAGGTACCTGCCCACGTAAAATAAAAGCGGTCAAGGTGTCTAATTGTAAAGCACAAAGATCTCAATATTTATTTTTCAACCTAATCTATTTATTTTAATATCAATCTCTTTAATTTCAACATCAACAAAGAACTAACACAAGCTCGACACTATACAAACAACACGGTTTTTGAACTTTTGACCCCGTGATTCATTTGAAAACATTAAAAACATGCAATTTATTTTGTGATAACCTTTTTGTGTTACTGATAACCGACCTAATGGCGAAACTGTGAAAGAAAGAAAGAAACTAGTACACGAGCAATATTTCACGAATGAATCTTGATATAGTAATCGCAAAAGCGATGTCACAATATGGATTCGGTTTTGTGTGTTGCAAGGTGTTTTATGTTTCTTTATCAAAATATCGTTACGGAGGGCAAATACCTGTTGAGAAGAGTGAATCAGATAACAGCGTAAAATTATAAGCGATAGCGAAACACAAAAAAGTAGAGAAACAACATTGTTAGTTGTTTCTTTACTTTTTTACTACAAAGTTAATATTTTTTTTAAGAATTTGTTCTCAAGGCTTTTAATAATTCTTGAAGAATGTCTGAATCATCACTGGCATCAAAGTTAGGTCTTATTTTTGACTCACCCATACCTACACATAACCAAAGGTGACCTAGCAGCGTCGACATCTGCCTTAGGCAGTGCCGACGTTGGTGTCCTAGGTACAGATCACCAACAGCGCGCCGCGCCGCCGTTGTTTTCTAGTTTTCTGAACACGGTCAAATCTACTGACATCTGAAACTTTTGTTGTTTAGACGATACCTTGAGCAAAAAGTTCTGAGACGCGCTAACTAAACTTGTCACCGGCCGTTTTTTCAGTGGACGATAAAAACGTCTTAGGATACAAAAACAACAAAGTTGAAAACATTTTAACTGAAATTTTTGATTAATTTTCAAACTAACAACCCCATTAAAATGAGGGTGTTGCCCTACAGCAGGAGAAATTAGTGGGCTTACAAAAATAAACATTAAAACTCATACTTAAACTCACTATTGATACCACGACTAACAAAGTTAGGTACTCGCAAATGAAACTGTCTGAAATCTATCGGCCGCAGACAAGTCTATAGTTTGCTGGGGCGATTACTAAAATACCTTCGAATGTAGGTCATTTCTCAGAACCTAGGTCCAGTCAGTATTATGCTGTAACATAGCCTAAAGCGCTTCACGGATGGATAAAAACAGAAACCATCGTGCTACCGTTTTCTAGAAAATTGCATTTCCTTGGTGAAAGTTAGTACCGGCGTTAATGATGGGGCGCAGGATTCATTCGTGCCAATCTAAGGGCGGTATATTACATAACATTAATGTAGGTATACTGTTCACAAGTATAGGTAAGACTATTTACTTTCTAATAGTTATTTATGGCATAATTTAATTTTGCTTTTTGAAAAAATACTTTCAAAAACTTTAGTACCCGGCGGGATTCGAACCCGCGACAATTGGTAATCCGAACCAACGCGTTTGACCGCTTCGCCACGGGTAGCCCTCCAGCCAGGTCGAATTTAATAAAGCACCTCTTCGTGTGTTCTTGCGAGTAAGGCCTCGTAATCCCGCCGGGTACTAAAGTTTTTGAAAGCATTTTTTCATAAAGCAGAATTCCTAAGTGTGGATTAACAATAAGAAAATATTTAATTTTATCAAATAAAATTAAAATATTGTTCTTAACAGACCTCAGTAAAAACAGTGCGTGGTAAACCTTTTATTACGGAAATATGGGGTATTGCTTATACGTTCGACTATTGGACAAAAACTACCTTGAAGTTAGATACCATATAAATATTTCAAAGAAATGATACTTCTGCAAAAACTTGGCAAAAACACAACGCACGATAGACGCAGGGCGGGATTCGAACCAAGAACGCACCTTTACTCAATCCGGAAGCATTGACTTGACCAATTAGTCTACCGGCGTCGGTGGCTCATACGCTGTATTTTTGCATCAGTGTTGTTTCATCTACCACAACTTAGGCATGTTTGCGGTCATATACCATACATGTTTGTTAGATATACCATACGAGTATATTGAGGAGTCCAAAACCAGTTTTGAAACAAATATGCCTGAAAAAGCTTCCAAAGCTTTCTTCATAATTTAAAAGAATACTAACGCAAACAAACATTACGTTCGTACTCAACTAAGTACCTACATATCTTATTTAATAAAATTACCCTTTCTCTAAGTAATTATTTCGTAGGTAAACCCCGAGAAGAAAAGTTGAGAAAGTGTTAATTATTGTTTGTAAAGTTTCAAGTAAGGCATTTAATTAGCCGTCTGATAATAACGCAAGGCGGCCGCAGTTATAAAGTGAAATAATTTGTCAACGAGATAGCTCGAACTCCGAACCACATTTGTAATAGATAACGAAAACATAGCACGACTAGAGATCCGCATAAAACGTTATTTTAATTTACTTACATAACCAATGAATGACGTTACAATGTTACAAAATAATTAATTTACTACATTTTGCACTTAGCGAAATGAAAATGTCAATCTGTGTTTTAATGGGTATGTTGATTTTAGCTACCTATTTGAAATTACGTGTTTCTCAATTAGCTATTTCAACTGTCGGTCTCGACAATGCATCTCAGTCACGTTAGCTTTGCAATTGAAATCTACTCGGCCTACCTACTTATGCAAAATTTAGTTTTCAGTCTAAGATAGACTACAGGTATAGGTATTAAGCTGATTTCAAATTAATACGAAGTTTAGTTATCATTTTTTTTAAGCTATTGCATAGCTTTTATCGCGGGTTTTAAGCTTTAAATGAAGAAATTTCGTAACGAAAAAAACCTAACACCCCCCACTCCGCCTACCATATTGCCATGGTTACCATGTAGCTCGGCCGAGCTGACACTCGGCCATGGCAACGTGGTACAAAATAAAAAAATAATTATAATTGCATAAGTTGATAAAAAATGCTATGCAATAGCTTTACCACGGCAGTCCCCGAGTGCCACACGTTTTTTAAAATCAGCCTACCACTGCACTGCAGGTCTTGGGCGGTGTCAGTTTACATCGAATGCATCTAGCTAGATCGTAGTCGATATCAGTTAGCTGTTTTTTAATGAATAATTAGTAGATCCAGAGTATTCAACAAAAACCTGTGTAAGCTCTCAATCCGAGCATACCCAGTACGGCAACGGGGTCTAGGGCTTTTATTTTTAATACACATGAATAGAAACTAACATATTTGAAACCAAGAGACAAAACTAATGACGCTAACAACCATTGTCTCAAAAGGCAATGGAGGACTTGAAGTAGTATTACAAAAAGTAAACTTCCAACTGACGTTGCAAGACGTAGGTACAAGAAAAACTTGTCACGGAACCCTCTATAAATTAATTAGGGATCGTTTTTGCTTTAAGCTCCTCTTAATTAATGGTTTTGAAGATAAGCAGTGTATTGATGATTACATGGACATCTCAATTAATAATCTTGAAGCTATTAAGGACTTTTTGTTGGATTGGTGAACGATTTAAAAGGCCTCGTACTTACAAGTTATAACTTTGATAAGCGGATATCTGAGAAGATGTTCAGTTAAATGACATGCATCTGAAGATAATCAGTTTTACCTTATATTAGAAAATGTTTATTTTACTTATTTCGATGATTTTTTATATATAGAGATAAATCGAACATTCATAATTAGGCCTACGGAAATTTTATATTTCTATTTACTTCTTTATGTTTTGATTTTGAAATTGTGGAGGGCTTGTAATTGATAACTCTATTGCCTTTAAGAAAAGGAATCCTCTCCTCTAGTCATGGATTTAACGCTACGTAAACAGATTTAGGTACAAACAAGCAACAAGCATATGCCTGGGGTACAAGCTAAACTCAAAATTCCTGTCGACTTCATCGAAAATTGTCGATAATTGTATGACGGAATGGAATGTTGTTGATTTTTTTGTGTATGGATTGTAGGTGACATTGTATCCTACATTTCGATGCACCTAGTCTCAAGACAAAAACTTCTTATTCACATTCTATCTTTTTATCCACATTTTAGAAGAAAAAAAACCGTTCTGGCATCAATGTGGATAGGCTTCAATACACTTCGATATATTAGTCTGGAAACTGCACTAAAATTTAGGAAACATTGTCACCTAAAATCCATAGGTATACTTTTTGAATGAAAAACTTTTGATGAACCCAACATTGGTTTTGAGTTAAACTCATATAAAACTCTTAGTCCAACCATCGTTTCCGTTGTTATACAACTCTTTAGGACACTTTCGCGGAAGTTAAACTAACACATTAAATTACTCGCTACGCTTAAATACTCTTCATAAACCATAAATAAGAATTAAATTCATCATAACTGAACGGTTTGTTTTTATAAGTAAACAGAAGCTTTCTCAAAAAATATTTACCATCCAAAGTCGCCAACGAGGTTACGTAATGAGCGAATCAAGCAGAACGAGCAGTAGTACTAGTAAAAGCTTCCTAATACCAACAATTATAAATTATTTAATCAACTTGTGAAATGTCCAGATTTATGGTTAGTTCGTGAATCGTGACGATTCCCTTACGATGATAAGGCAGCTATTGTTTAATGAATTATGGCTGATATTTTACTAGAGTAAGGAGCTTTTGTTAACTAAACGTTTAGGAAGTGACTGGGTGATAAACGAGGTCGGAAAACATTGCACGATGTAGTGAAACTATGTAGCTATTTTTCTTTAACACAAACCATATTAAAGTCATATGATAAACGGACCGTATGTGCTTGTGGTTGTAACTGATCTGGCTCTAACTTGACACTAGATAATGGCTCCGAAGGCCCACAATTGCTTTAGACGTTTTAATTAATCGTCATTCATCGACTACATCTTACAGCCTGCAGTGATACTCATTTCTTTTTTACGATAGACGTAACAAAAGGTCAGCGCTGCATCGGCTTTTATATTTATAAAACGCGTAAAAGGAATATGTTTGTGACCATCACCACAATTTCTCAATGCTCTGGAACCCTATTTTAGAATCGCTTGTCCGCTTCAAGTGATTTAAATCACTCTTTTTTATTGATTCTCGTTTGACATCGGTAATTTTCTTTATGTAAATCACACACCCCCAACAAGTGGTTTCAACCACTCGACGCAGGAGTCCGACGTAGAACGAAAATCAGTAGAATTTTTGTTCCATGTAAAAACGAGCGATTTAAAAAATAAAGCTCATGCATTGAACAAAACCAATCATTTAAAAATGTATTAATAACATTCTTACGACTTACGACTTTTATTACAATTTAAGAACATAACATGCTCTCTAAACAAAAGATGATTAATAAGTAAATCTTTCTCCTGACAGGTGATGTACGGCATTCATTTTTGTGGCATGCAATCATTTATAAAGCGGGTTGTCTTATAATCGTACGAAAGAAAGAGCATTTAAAACGCATACGGTACGCATATGCATCAGATAAAGTC
This sequence comes from Idaea biselata, assembly GCA_958496205.1. Lineage (NCBI taxonomy): Eukaryota > Metazoa > Arthropoda > Insecta > Lepidoptera > Geometridae > Idaea > Idaea biselata. The sequence goes on along the minus strand of OY292398.1, from coordinate 23,176,816 downwards.
AAACGATTTTGCCCTTTATTTCTATTAGTACAAAGTCTAAATAGAAGTCGTAAATAGAGGCTGATTATACGTAATTTGTAACTGGACATTTACAGTGTTTGTAAGATTGATCGTCAAATATTTGTAAGTCGTTTAAGGGCCCTATTCTAAAAAACTGAAAATCCATGTCGGGCGCATCGAAAATTGTTGATTATTTCATGACGGAATGTCGTAGAACTTTTTTTTGTGTACAGATTGTAGGCGACATTGTTTCCGATATTTTAGTGCAGTTTCCATACAAATATATCGAAACGTATTGAAGCCTATCGACATTTTAGCCAAATCAGACATTTTTTGTCTAAAATTTGGATAGGCTTTGCACCAATAGGAGGTTCTTGTCTTTAAACTACACCAAAATGTAGGAAACAATGTCACCTACAATCTGTGCACAAAAAAAAGTTCTACGACATTCCGTCATGAAATAATCAACAATTTTCGATGAGCCCGACAGGGATTTTCAGTTTCAAGGTCGTTGGCGTATATACTCCTCTTAACATAATGACTACAAGGCTTTCCTGGGCAATGTCCACGGATTACTTGGTGGCGCCTAACAACAGTTCGTCGAACAAGTTCTACCGGATCACTTTCCTGGTTTACTTTCGTAGCTATCCGTAAAAACCTTGATGGAAACAGTTTACAGTTAAGTGCATTAGTAGTAAAATATTCGATTTATTCTCTTACCTCACCTGAAGTAGTCAATTCCGAGGTTACTAGGAAATTACAAGTTATTTGTAGAAATGTAGGTGTAGCCGGTAAATTGAAATTCGATCTGTTACACTTACAGTATTCTATTAGTACGTAATTGCCACTGTTGGTAATCGAATTTATTTGAGATGAAGAGAGACATAGTAAGATTGATCGATTAAATATACTGTGAAGTACCTACTACGACTACTACTACTAAGTTTTTCATATCTACCTATATCTATACTAATATTATAAAGAGGTAACGTTGGTAACATGTATGTATGTATGTGGGTATATTGGGGGTAATCTCCGAAACCGCTAGACCGATTTCAAAAAATCTTTCACCATTAGAAAGCTACATTCACCCTGAGTAACATAGGCTAATGCTAAAGGCTAAAAATGGACTTGCCCATGTTCCGACATGTAGACCAGTGCAGCCACTAAGAAAGACGGCTGGGATCTTGTTTCAATGCCGTCTTTCTATCTTCCAGGTGACCGTCCTACATCTTAGAATATTTCATTACTTACTATCGGGTGAGATAGTAGTCAAACGCTTATATTATATCGATCAAAATTTCAAAAAAAAATTAAACACGACTCGCACAAAATTGATATTGTAGATTTTTCTTCTGTTTTCGCGATGTTGGGTTGAAATTAAACCAACCAACCATTTCGAGACCTTTCCTGGAGAGGTCTTGAAATGTTGAGACCTTTTCAGCATTGAAACAATGTGAAAAGTAAATCAAACACCACTCGATGAAAACCGAGAAAAGAGTATAATTTCAATAAATATTCTATTTTAGCATAATATTTTGTCACACAGCAAGTTCACTATTTCATTCTCTTCTTTCTCTACTCTTTCCAGTCTTCCCGGTCTACTACAATTTAGGTCCAGTCCCTGTTATGCCAATTTATCACATAATAAAATAAAAAAATAAATCATGAAGATGTACTGTGACATTAAAATAGCCGTCTGTCACTGAGTTATAACAATAGCAAACGAAAGTTATTCATACAAACATTCACCAATTAAACTACAAGGCGATATCGAATTACATAGTTTATCTCACAATTAAATCTACATCTTGATTATAACGATAATAGAAATAACAGTTTAATAGAAATGTCATTGTGGAAGATAATTATATGGTATAACAGTATTAAGAAGTCAGCTTTCTAAGAAAGGTAGCCGCACAAGGGTGGCGTCTAATTGGGATCAGAAATGGCACGACAACGTAGCAGTGGCGAATTAGACATTATATTTTATTTATACTAAGTACATAGTATTGCTATCCAAAGGGGCAATGCAGCCAGCCTTTTGGGTATACCTAGGGACTCATTTTTGGATTATCTATTTTAATTTATTTAGTGAATTAAGATGGTATACTGTTGGTATAGTTATATTTACAATAAAGAAGTATCAAGTTACCTTTAGGTACCTATTTAAAAAAAACTACATAGTTATTAAATTAAAAATATTTTATCCTATTTTTATGTATGTTTTTATTACTACAGAGCTCGACATTTCGCCACTCAGACTCGTGCCCTTAGAACAAGCCACTTGAAATTACTGGGACATTTTATTTTACTGATATAAAAAAAGTGGTAGGTATATAATGTTAGGGGTTTACTAACATGGTAACCATGGTAGGTAAAAATCGTATTTAGAGAATAAGTTTAATATTTTTTTACTTACCTACATAAAACAATTTATTATAATTATAAGATCCCGATGCAATCCGGATAACGGATATCCATATTATCCGGATATCCGTCGAAATTAATATCCGGATTTAGTTGACTTCTTTATCCGGATAATTCGGATTTTTCGGATAATTACTTTGCACGTACAAACAAATACAAACTGGTAGTTCTGCGCACAGTAGACCTCGCGAGCACTTTATTAGGAGTACCTACATAGGTTTTACATAGACACCTTAAAAAACAAGTGATAGAAGATGAAAATATGAAGAGTATGTGATGAAAAAGTAGTATCAGGAGCGACTTCTATGTAGTACCATGTTGTTCTTGTGGATAAAGGGTTTATTCTAGACTCTAGAGGTAGAAGTTGATAAGTGAGCAATCTATTGTATTTGGATGAGCTATCCTGTTTATCATTCCGAAGAACCTAATTAGATCTTCATCATATTTTTCTGTGACTAATTTGAAGGTAGGTATAAATAAAATACCTTATAAATAAAATGAATCTTTGAAAACGGATCTCATAGAGCGGAGATATCAAGGAGCCCCCTTTGTGGGAGAAATACTCGACCAATTTAAAATCCCCCGCCACAAAAAAATTGTAAAGGCTCATAGAATCTGTATATCAAGTTTCATCAATGTCGATTAAAAAATACTTCCTGTAGAGGAGAAGTAACAAATTAACCAACTGTAACAGAAAACAAATATTGCCAGACTTGAAGCAGAGACGCTTCGCTCGCTGGCTTAATCACAGACAATGCAAGAATTATCCAAAGTTGACAATTATTGCAATTCATTAGTATTTTAGTTTTTAGTTATTTTATCGGTGTCGTGTATCCATTTCTTTCGAAAATCCACTTTAATATATCCATTCTTTTTCTTCTTCTGGTGCCAATCCACCTCTGGAGGTTGGCCGTCAGCTCAGCGAACTTGTTCCGGTTTGTGCCAAGCGAAAAAGTTGTTTCACGCTGGAAATGTTTGGCCACTCTCGGATGTTTCTCAACCACGACTTCTTTCTTCGTCTAACGGGTCTCTTGCCTGCGAATTTGCCCATCATTATTATTTGGCGAAGCTCGTATTTCTCGTGTCGCAAAACTTGACCCAAGTATGCCACTCGCGTCTCTTGCCGACACGTTGGAGTACCCGCACGTTAGAGACTTTCTGTGTCCAGCTAATACATAGCATTCTACGGTAGCACCACATCTCGAAAGCTTCGAGGAACCCTTGTGTATTGACTTTCGCAGTCCAGGCTTCACTACCGTAGATTACTACTGGCCACACATAACACTGGCGTATTCTAACTCTGAGCTTTATGGATAGTTGGCAACTGCATAACTGACTGGGTGGCTTGGGCAATTCCAATTCGAGTACGAATTTCTTGTTCGCTATCCCATTTTTTTATTAACCCATGCAAAAGTATAAATACCTCTAATTTAACCATTGGAACCCGCACTATATCTGAACCTGCGACAGTGATTCTGGGGTTGAAGTAGTTCCTTGATACTACCAGAAATTTAGTCTTAGACACGTTCATATTCAACCCTGCTTTCAACCTGTACTCATTAACTCTGTCTAATAATATCTACAGGTCCAGCTCTGATGAGGCTACAACTGCAGGGCATATCTTAAATTGTTCACGATTTTTCTGTTTACTTTAACATCGATCTCATATTCTTCTAGCGCTTTCGATATTATCGCCTCCGAGTACAAATTGAACAACAGAGGAGATAAGATGCAGCCCTGTCTGACTCCACGCCGTATTTTCAATAGTTCTGTTTATGAGTCCTTGACTCGGACCGCAGCCCTTTGGTTCCAATACAAGGTCTTAATGAATCTTAGTATGTCTTTGCCATCCAAACCAAAGTAGATCAAGCGCTGCAACAGGATATCATGTTTGACGCGATCAAACGCTTTCTCGTAATTTTTACGTTATAATACCTGACCGGAAAAGACAAAATTCAACTAATAGTCCTGGATTAAGAACCCAGTTGAAAAATAGCAGTGTTCTTAGTGGTACAAAGACAACATCTTATTGACTTTCCGACTAAAAACGGTTGAACCGATAGAAGTACCCAAAACATTTGTCAAATAGATACAGAATTTCTTACAACCTAGTTGCTGGCTGGCTAGTAAAAAATAGATCTCAAGAATAGGTCAACGTGAATGTAAATTAATGAATAGTGTAAATTGTCACCAATGGTCTCACAGATTTAGAAGTTTCGAATTACTTTTTTCTACTATCGCTTGTGCTCCAAGATTCTTTAGCAAGATTAATTTTCTCACCCAAAAAGCTACAACACACATTATGTAAGGATCATTGTATCGACTTCCTTTTGGCGATCCTAAGCAGGAGCATATGCTCATATTCAATAAATCCTGCAAAAAATTGCTGCACTTCAGATATTCTTAAAGAATAACAATAATATTTTTAAGATTTATGTAATATTGAGGGTGCCTACAAGAATCATACTGAGTTCTCGAGAGAAGCTTCAGCAGCTTCGATACAGCGGCTACCGCAGAGGAAAACACTCATTTTTCGAGAGTTTCAGCAAATGCTTCAACAGCTTAATACGAAATAAAAATCAAAATTGCCGACCGAGATCTCTCAACTATCGATATATGCCTGTATAAACTTTGTAAATTCACACGATTAGTTAACATAGTTATATTTTCTCGGGTCTTAATCGCGTATTATTATTTATTTTCTTACCTCGAAGTTTCAAACATGTTACAATGGTCTTGTCGCGAAGGTCGCGTGGTTGAAACGTCAAGGTAAGAAAATAAATAATAATATGCGTAAATATCTATTAAAAGCCTTTGTTTTTATTAATTAAAACGTTGTAGTAAGGTTTTTTTCTTAATTTTATTAAATTTCAAAAATTATCTGAATTATCCGAATTATCCGGATATCCGGATAGTGAAATTTTAATATCCGGATTATCCGGATAGCCAAAAGTTAACGGATAATGCAAGCCCTAATCCCGACTCAGTAGACCAAGTTTTAAAAATTAAAGTTCTGACTTTTTTGTGTTGTCGGGCTGCATTTCTAGCCAATTAAAAACTTCTATTAACCGATTTTTGCACAATATTTTAGTGATATTCACACTTTGATAAAACATGTTTTTTACTTTTAATAACCGCCTTTTCTTCCTAATGGAAAATGCATCCTTAACTCCGAAGTCCGACTCTGTCAGTCAGAAATAGTTATCGTTTGATTTAGTGCAAGCAGTCACTCGTGCCTTATTATTACGACCACCTTTAAAATACTGGTCACTGTGTAATGGCTTATTTACGCTGTCGATGCCTTACGGTTATTAAATTCTAGATTCTAATATTGAGTTTCAAGTGATAGTGACACTGAGGTTAGTGATTGATTATTGGTTTATGAATATAAAATAACCAAGTATACCTAATATTTCATGGAAATTAGACGTTACAATACGAAGAATTGATAAATAGTAAATTAGTAACCCTGTGTGACATAGTAGCCAAACGCTAATCTATCATGTAATATAAACAATGAACTAGATAGAACTTCGATAGAAAAAAATATATAGCACTGGTGCTGTATTTTTGAATCGCTAGTGTCACTACAGATTAACGTTAGATGTAAGTAATTTATTTATCACTCGCCGAGAAGTTCGACATAGACCGAAAATCTGTAGAAAACGAGAGTGAATCAAAAATAAGGCTTCAGATCTATTCATTTTCTAAATATAATAATTGACATAAGTAGGTGAAACCAAAATTATACTAGGTTACAGATTCTACTTAATACAAATACTAAGAATGATAACTATTATAATAAATGTTTCCTAAACAGCCAGCTAAACAGTTTCCAAGAAAGAACCTAGCTCCGGGAATGATACAAAATACTGCACAAGTGGTCGCTAATTATTTGTTGATGAATTGTTATCAGTACCTTGGGATAAATATGTCATCATAACATTGTATAATCATATACCTATCTATAATTATGTATTATATACTTAGATGCATAAGTATTATAACTTATAAAAAGAAAGAGGAGACAAGAGGTATAATATGTTAAACGCAAAATAAAAAAAAATGTGTCAAGGTCACTTAGAATAGGCAGTAGAACAAGAATATATATATATTTTTATTTAATTATTGTTTGCCATGCAAGATTTGTAAAAATATCGGCCAATCTCGCCTATCTGATATTTTAGGAATCAAGAATATTTATTGAATAACTGTGTACATTAAGGTGACATGGAAATGTGTTATAAGTATCAACAGTTTGTCCATCACGGACATACAATATTATAGTAACTTAATCTAAGCATTACTTCTAAATAAACATTAACAATTATTAACTATAAACATAATTAGAGTAAAAAATCAAAGGATCCAACTTTTAACACTAGACTAAAGTACTAAAGCAAAGCAAAGTTAAAACTGAACAATTGCATGATTGCCTCATCTTAACTATGAAGGCAATCAACAATCGTCAGGGCGAAAGTTTGTAGTTTAGGTACTCTAAAAGTCTATATAATCTGTTTTATTGCATAATGCATGAAATAAATCTTCGAAGCCCAGATTGCTAAATATTCGCCTACTGACAGCTAAACTCGGCACCTCAACGTATCACTAATGTTATATGACACCGCTTTAGGTCAATACCTGTCTGAATTAATTTTATTTGACACCTGTGCCTTACTCAAAATATTACTCGTATTAGTTAGGCATAGAAAAATAGTATTACATTCTCATATACGAGTAGGTATACCAGTGTTCGATAATATTATGACCGTATAGACGCAAAGATATTAGAATGGTTCAGTTTTTCAAGAATTTTGCGTTTCTTTAACTAATGTATTGTATCTTGAGCTGTGAAAATAAAGCGATAATCTATCTATCATCTATCTCAATTTTTCATTGATCATATAAGATAAAATTACATATATATGTTATAGGCAATGTGTATAATGCAGGCATTCTATACATTTCCTAGGTATTGTATAGAATGCCGGGGTCGTCCAGGCAATGTGTGAAATGATATTGAATGTTTAAACTATTTTACACTTTACCTAGGAAATGTATGGAATACCTAGGCATTGTATAGAATGCCGGTTGACGCATAGGTAATGTATGTAACGTGTTTTTTTGCGTAGACAGCAATTCGATTTTTATACATCACGCCTTTTTTATTTACAGAATAAGGCGATTTGGCGACCGCTGCCGAGGCACGCTCGCTTCGCTCGCTCGCCAAAGCGCTGCGTGTAATCATGTTCTAACATTAACCTAACCTAACCAAGTCGGGGTGCTCCGTTTAGTTTTTCCGTGCTTTAGATAGTTAGATAGCAATAGTATTAGGCGCTTCGGCGACCGCTGCCGTCGTTCATTATACACATTGCCTGATGCGCTTCGGGCATTTTATACAATACCTAGGCAATGCATGAAATGAATCGTATTATACACATTGCCTGAACGTTTTAGGCAATGTATACAATGCCTAGGCATTCTATACAATGCCGGATTATACATATTGCCTATAACATATATACAATAATAAACAATAATAATACGGTGGAGCCATAGTTACCCCAGTAGCAAATCCACTACAATCACATCACTAATATAGCCCATGTTGTTTTCATCCGTAGATTTTTAATTTTTATATCCGATCCGGTGGTTGTCCTTGGCTGCATTTTATAGTGCAGACAGGGATAATCGCCGGCTTGGTGTCCATTTCATGGTCTGGAAGTAAAATTGTTATTGAAAAGGGCCTCTACCTGTTGGCTTTAAGCTTAGGCTTATTTTGTTATCTCTGATGAATATCTATCTACTCGTAGGTATCAAAGTTCAATAAACAAATTGCATAAGGTGCGTAATTCTCACACAATATGAACTTATCACGGTCTAATAACTCTATGATACGCGTTTAATATTAATTAATAAGTTACGTTGGTTCGATAACTTGTATTTGGGCAATTAAAACATCAACTCTGGTTAATTAAATAATTAGTTATGTAATGAAAGGTTAACAACGATACAGGTTATGGCACTTTTAAAAGTGTTATTTAGGACGAAAAGCGATAGGTGCGATTCGCTCGTTCGTAAAAGCAAGTAGATCTCTACATCTACTAGCTTTTACGAACGAACGAAAAATAAAAAGTGGGGTAGGTAGAATCTTCCCATCTTAAAACAAATATAAGCCCGTGAATTGGTCCCACTGTAGGGCAAGGGTCTCCTGTAAGAGGGGTTAGGCAGTACGTCACGGGAGTCTACTCCGGATTGGCGAATGTCCCATGCCTTCGGACCGTGATGAGTCCTAGGACATGTTGGTTTCCTCACGATGTTTTCTTTCACAGTAAGAGCTATGTCATTAACGCACAAAACTTTTTCTTAAAGAAAAAGACATCAGCCCGCAGTCGGCCGAGACAACAAAGGCTCCGCGGTATCCCAAAAACAAGAGTTAGGTACTTACCTCTTAGAACAGCCAAATCGACAGATGTCACTGGAAGAAGATGCATCCAGAGGTCACGATCTTCATCAATGAGGGTAAGGCAGAGGAGGAATAACGATGACATTTACCATGTTGTGAAAGACAGGATATTATGTGGTCATCAAGAATAACTACTGAACTCCCCAGTTCCCTTCACATCAATGTTTTGAAACTTAATATTATGTCGCTTGTAGATCAGATAATAATGAAGATATGAAATTATTGAACTTTGCCACCTATTTATCGAACAATTGCAGTGTGTCAAGATTTCCTTATAGTACGAGTTGTAGGCACCTACGAGTCAATTTTCAAAGGTATTGCCAAAGGTCGGTGCAAGTCGGCCAGTTGCGTAACGCCCACTCTTGACATTTAGAGGGCTGCGCAGGAGTGGACGGATGACGATCGACGTCACACTGTATAACCTCGAGGAATTCCCTATTACATAATTAATTTGGAAACGTTTCGAAGGAATCCGATGAGTTAATTATGTTTAAATATTTACCTACAGTTAAACCTGATTGACTGGGACCTCAAGGGACTGCGGTTTAAATAAATAATTTAAGTAGAGAGGGTGTTAAATTTCTCTGACCTAAATATGTGAGTATTATTATAATGAACAATGATCTAAATCTTGAAAAAATACCATAGGTCGTTTCGTTTAATACATACATTAGCTTAAATTCGTGTAAGTATTAAAATAACAAAATTTGCCGTATTTCTTAAGCACCTACGTTATTACTTATTTCTTCCATCTTGATGCGTTTGTAAATCTCAAAAAACAAGGAACATAAAATTAGTGCCCGTACGCAACCAAGACATGTAGTCATGTTTTTGTGTCGATCTTAAAATTCCTGAATTATTGTAATCATGCAGTTCATACCATGGCATTATACAGAGTGTATTCATTACCAGTATAAAGTCACAGGATATTTACTAGAGTGCGACCGAAACCGAAACCGAATATTCGGCCGTTTCGGTCAGTTTCGGCCGAAACCGAAACTCACGTGGTCAAGTAAAAAAATCCATAAAATACTGGAATTTGGTGCATTTTACTCATTATTATGCATTAATTAGTACATGAAATGGGAACACAGTATTAAGTTTGTTGTAATCATTTATTTAATATTGTAAGAAGAATCCCCTCCTTGGCAACCAACCACCCTCACCTCGCCTATATAAACAAGGCGCGCTGTCTAGGGTGGTAATTTGCGTCTCTGCGTTCGAAGTGATTACTACTTGTCTGAGTGAATCAGTGTCGATTGTTTTAAGGTCACGTAAGCCATTTTTGTTTATCTTTCTGTAATCATTGATTTTAAGTGCGATTTAGTTTGTTTTGTTAGAAATAGGTATTTTTTTCCTTTATTTTGAACATTATTGTGATTTTAGTGATAAGAAAACGGATTTCTTGTTTATCTTGTGTTTTTTTTAATCAAATTCCACTTCTGAAGCTAAAAATATAATATAAAAAATATTGACAATATTTTTATTATTTTTTAACGAAGTAAAATCGAATCAGTTTCGGCAACCGAAACTGCCGCCGAAACTTGATTTTTGGTCGAAACTCGGCCGAAACCGAACTTTCGGGCGAACATATTTACTCAGCATTTCAACAATTTTATTCATCTAGCTTTAAATAAAGTGTTTACTACGCTTGGAAATAAATTTTAATAAATACCTACTACACAGTTCCAAATTTTTCTTTAAATGTTGTTTAATTTTTTATCATGACATTTTCAACTGTATGGGTATAAAAATCGTACCGTAGTTAGTATGTGGGAAGTCAAGTTGGTTCTGAGTTAGTACAGGACCTGATTATTTCAGGGAACTTGCATTCTACAGGTTATCTTTTACGGATGTTGTGTTGTGCCGGACTGACATGTTGTGGGCTTGACAGTTGCATAAGGTAACACTTTTTATTCTGTTTATTCCAAGAATAAGATAGTACGCATTGCACGAGCGAATTGAATCTCTTGCGATGTTTTTTGTGATAATAGTTCAGTTTGTGACACTTTAATAATACAAACTAATGGTTTAATAGTTAAAAACACGCAGATTGAAAGTAGTATTTTCTAATGGCTCAGAAATTATTAAAAATTGATGTTTTTTTAATTTTTTAAATTACAATATTGTTATACATATGTACACATGTACATATAATATATAACAATTCCATTGCCTTTAATATGAATTCACGATCGTTCCCCTGGTTTTGGTAAGTTATTTAGCCGGTCCTCTCTCATCAGCTCCCGACTCGACTATGTCCACCTTAGGAAAGCAGTTCCAATCCACATTCTTACGACAACTTTATTATTGCATATAAAATCTTCTTCTGCCTGCCCTTATCCCGAATTATTTGGGGTCAGCACGGTAGGTAAGTCATAATTAATAAATAATAATAAATAAATAAGTTGAGAAAAAGTTGACTATGTTTGTAAAGTTTGTATGGAGAAAAGATTAGGTAGACTGTCTCCTTAACGTTAGAATTTACAAAAGTCGTGGAACAAAGGTGGTTCGTTTTGAAAACTACCCCTTGCACGGTTTTGTTATATAATAAAATAACCCCGTAAAGTACCCCGTATCGTAGGTTTTGCGATACGTAAATAGACAAAAGTGTTGTTGTAATAACTTCAAATTTCCTAATCCAACATAGGTAATCGACGTTTGTATAATACATTAATGTAATTATGTTTTCTTTTCCACAGCCAAGTAATTAATTAGTGTTGTTGATAGTCACAAATATTAAATTAATTGAAAGCAAGATATTAACTCTAACTTCAGACCTTAATTTGTAGTCCAAGAAAGCAGTTGTGCGTAAAAATGCCGGTCCTTTCTGTGCGTGTAAATCCAGTTGATAGTAACAAAAATTGTGTGTATATTGATCCGATTTCTAATTTCTTTATCTTTCTCGAATGTGTCTTTGGTTTGGAAAGAATATCCATTCTGAGAAAAAACATATCTTTACGGTTGATTATGTTCCTCTACAATATAATCATTGTATGCTCCATATTTTACACGGCATTTTTTACGGGAATACGTGAAAGGCTCAACGTCTCTATATACTCAAGTGTAATGAAATACATAATCTGTTTGATTTGTTGTTGGTTACTTAACAAACCTCTTCGACTATACTACACTGAGCTGAACAACTTTGATACTGCTGTTGGCTGCAGACCTTCAATGGGTTGTCAAAGCGTATACAATCTGATACAAATGTGTTTCATAATTACTTGCGTTATGTGTATATATTTAATACC